>OY997272.1:332066595-332419095 GCA_963921465.1 Triticum timopheevii
AATGTGCCCGTGCCTAACTTGGCATTGATAAGCATCTGAATATGCGGGGCAAATCCACACGACCTTTTCTGGTCAGCTGCAGTCCTCTTAATAGTCTCAACTATCAAGTCCATCACCTTGAACGGTGCCTTCTCATCAAGTATATGCAGCATGTTGATAGAGTACCCTCTGATCATGCGATGATCTCCAGACTTGGGCATCAAGGTATGCCTCAGAATAGTGTTTGTGGTAGGTAGACATGCCTGGAGATAATACACTGAGCCAAGCTTCCAGATTGCTAAATCCTTAGCTGGAACCTCCTTGTACATATTCTTCATAGATTCATGGTTCTTCTTGGGAATGCCATAGACATCAACATCATCCTCTCTCTGCACTGGAGCATTCAGCAGTTCTGCCCATTCTTCTACAGTTGGAGAGAATCTTTGGCCTTCAGTCATCCATGTGATCTTTCCATCTGGATAGAAATGAGCTGTGGCATAGAATTGCATAATCATTTCATCATTCCAACTTGTCAGCTTTTGACCTACGAAGTCTGCAACACCACATGCAGTGAAGCTCTCATGCACATGTGGAAAGAAGTCTCTGTGCTCTTCACTGCCAATGTATTTCCAATCAACAAATCTGGTGTCTGCCACTATGGGATTCTTGTCCATCAGCACAGTCTCATAGAAGTCCTGCTGCTCTCTGGTGTGAAATATGGGATCAACAGCAGTTCTTCTCCTCACAGCATATGGATCAGCTTGTCTCCATAGCCTGAGACCTCTATCCTTCCTTTCCTTCATGTTTTCAGCTTGAGGATGAGCATCATTGTGAAGTGGCAGTTTTGGACGAAGTTTCAGCAAAACTGGTGCCTCATCATCTGACACAGCTGGTGGCACATCATCCTTGTTCTTTTCAGACGCTGGAATGTTTCTGACGGTCTTCTTGGGCTTGGCAGCAGGCTTTGCTGGAGCTGCCTTGACTGGAGCAGATGGCTTGGACTTTGAAGTGGCTCCAGCCCTGATGGCATCACCCATGAGCTTAGGCTTCTGAGGAGGCTGGGATGCTTCCTCATCCTCATCCTCTACTGCTGCATTTGCATGAGGATCAATATACATATCTGCTCTAGCTCCTGACACATACACTATCCTCTTTCTCTTGGAAGTTTTCTTCACCTTGCTTGTAGTTTCCTCTTCCATACTCAGCCTTTTTGGCAACAGTGGACTGCTTCACTTTTCTGGTGCCTTTCTTGGTTTGCTTCCCTTGAGGCTCTTTGGCAACAACCTTTCTCTTTGGCTTGGAGGAGACCTCTTCCTCAACAATGAAATCAGAATCTTCTTCATCAGAGTTCCTCTTCTTTTCTGGCCCTGGTGGCTGCAGGAGGCAAACCACTTGGTGTGCTCCTCTCACCATCATCTGATGAGCTGCTGGGTTCAGGACTAGTGCCTGCCTCTGGAATATCAGCAATAGGTTACTCAGACCTGTTCTGGCTGTCACTGGCATCTGACATGGCTGACAACCTGTGAATAGATAAGGTGTAGGCAGAGTAGAAGAGTTATCACAAACTGTAGAAGATTTTGCAAACAGAATGAGTTCAAATTCTAGTATTAGGTTTTCACAAAAGACATTTCGGTCAGTCCGAGTTTAAAATTCGGTGAATCCGAAGTGTTCAAACAGAAGCATTCACACCACTTTCGGTTGGACCGAAGTGGGTTTCGGTCCTGCCGAAAACACTAGGGTTTCACTAAATCCTCATTTCGGTCACACCGATTTGCACAACTCGGTTGGACCGAAAGGTGCAGTGCAATGGCCAGAGGCCAAATCGGTCATACCGAGAATGTAAAATCGGTCTCACCGAGATGTGTTCGGCGGAAACCTAACCCTAAAACTTTTACTCGAATTTCGTTCAATGGAACTAATCTTGTGTTCAGGAAGATTTCAATCGTGGCAAGATTACAGGCAAACCAAACGTGCATTGAATCGGAGATGAGAGCACGAGTGGGATCGAAACTCACCCTAACTTGGTGGAGTTCCTCTACGGCGGCAACGGCGCGGAGAAGATGTCCGTTGACGGCGACGGAGACCTGCGGCGAGGGCGCACAGGCGACGACGGAGACGATCCGGAGACCAGGCGACGGCAGCAAGGGGTGTGGGGGCGAAGCGTTTTGAAGTAGAAATCAACGCGCGGCCCTCGGAGTATATATACCCCTTTGCTGTCGGTGGGACCGAGTTGTAAAACTCGGTGGCACCGAGATGGATAACTGCAGGGCAGTTATGCACTTCGGTCACGCCGAAATTCACAACTCGGTTTCACCGAGGTGAAAACCTAGATCAATCCAAATGCTTTCGGTTTGACCGAGTTTGAGTGGGTTGGTCTGACCGAAATCACTTAGAAGGTTTTGGAAGTTAGCCCTTGACGGATCGGTGGCTCCGAGTGCTCCTCACTCGGAGGGTCCGAAAATGACTTGTTCAAAGTTTGTGATGTAAGCATGAATAGAATTTGAGACAAGAAAGCATAGATAGCTAGGGGAGGTACTTAGGCATTCTTGTCCATCCATTTGGTCAGAAAAAAAAATCAAAAAGACCAAAGCAACAAATGGATGTCCTCGAGTGGATTAAATCATGCATCCAACATGCTCACACAATAAGATAGCAAATGAAATATGTGTCAAACATGCACAATTAAAACTCTAGCTACTATCACACAATTTGTCGATGACTAGGTCATCTATATATGAGTATATTGACTTAGGAGTCAAATGAGAACATTTGATCATAGGTCATACTCATCGTTTAAGCACAAGTGGGGTTACCACTTTTACATAAAGCATTGATGTGTTCACATCATTTGAAGATGCTTTAGCTCAATTCTTTAGAGCAAAGCTCCTCCTAGATGTGAGAACCCCTTTTTAAAGGGTCAAACTAACCTTGGGTTGTCGTAGAAGACTTCATGTAGATGTTGAAGATGTGGATGCTCAATGTTGATGAAGATCATCAAGAGTCGGGAGCAATCCTTTGGATTCGGGCACTTTCAATACCTACATGGGTTAGTCCCACAAGGAACAAACAAGGATATCCATGGACATAGATTGAAGTACACAATGGATGATGTCCATGAGAGCTATGATTACCTTGTCCCTTGACTTACCAACAAGAGGGTTTGTGACTCCATGAACTAGTGCAAGATGTGGAAGTTGATTGCACAAGTTCTTGCCAAAATGAATATGAGTGAAGTATGTTGGCGGAGTCACCCTCAAGAACTCTCTAGTTCTTCTTCTTCGGGATCCACATCATCTTGATGGGAATCCTTGGGGTTGTAGTTGAGCTTGACGAAGTAGAACTTGACGTTTCCTTGGGAACCCACTTGACCATGGCTTTAGGTGCTTCAATAAATGCATCAATCTCCTCTTCAAGCTTGTCCTTGTCTTTTAGCTTGTGGTCTTGTGGTGGAAGATCATCTTGAGCTTGTTCCACATTGGAAGAAGTAGGATCGTACTTCTCCTTTTGAGAAACAAACTTTGGAGTGGGATATTGACCTTCTTCCCATTCAACACCCTCGGCGTTGAACTTTCGCTCAAAACCAATTCCTTGATTCTTCCGGTGCCTCCCTTGCTTGCGAACAATTTCCTCAAAGTTCTTGCTTCCGGCAAGGCTCTTGTAGACACCTTTCTCTATAATCCCTTTCAATAAACTATTTTCTTGCTCAAGTGTAACTTGGCTTGAAACATTGTTAGTGGAATCAAGAGAACTACTAGAACCAATATTGTTGCTTCTAGATGAAGAATTTTTCTTATGCTTGTCATGCTTAGTTTTAATAGGTGGCAAGAAATTAGACAAGAGAAGTCGGTTGGCAAGATATGAAGAACTCTTCTTTCGAAGATCGTCATTGATTGCTTTTAGGAACTCATGTTCTTGCTCTAGATTGAGCTTCTCAAAGTGTAGCTTCTCATGAGATCTTAGGAGCTCTCTATGATCTTCTTGAGTTGTTTCATGAGCTAACTTAAGAGTGTTTAGTTCTTTAGTTAGATGCTCAATCTCCTTCATAGCATTGTCATTCGACTCTTCTCGACTATAAAGACTACTAGCATGTTCATCATTACTAGTCTCACTAGATTTGTCATGTAAAAGCTCATCTTCACCAAGCAAGTCATCCTCATCACTATCAAAGTCAATGAATTCAGGGTGTGATACCTTGGGGCCTTTAGCCATGAAGCATCTTCCAATTCCCTCATTTGGTGAATCAAATAAGTCATAGGAGTTGGAGTTGGAGGACACGAGAGCAAGACCGGCAACACCTTCATCTTGACTGTAGTCGGAGTTGGAGTGATAGCTTCTTTCGGAATGATTGTCGGAGTCGTAGCCGGAGACCCATTCACCTACATGAGCTTGATGTTTTCTTCTTGTGTAGCTCCTTGATGACTTGTCTTTCCTCTCCGAATCCTTGCTTCTCCGAGAGGGTCTTCGTTCATAACGATCATCTCTGCTCCTTCTCTCTTTCCGAGGTGACTCATCTCTTGAGCTTCTTCTTCTTGGAGATTCTTCTCTTCTCTTGTGGGGAGCCGTACACTCATTTGAGTAGTGTCCGGGTCTTCCACAATTGTAGCAGTTTCGATTACGACTAGAAGATCTCTTTTCATCATATGATCTAGACTTTGAGCTTCTCTCTTTGCCTCTATTCTTGTAGAATTTGTTGAAGTTCTTGACCATTAGGCTTATCTCTTCATTGGAAACTAACTTGTCACTTGAGGTTGTGGGAGCATCACTTGTAGCTTTGTAAGCACCACTTGACTTGTTGTGAAGCTCTTCCTTATCCTTAAGTGTCATCTCATGAGCAACAATTCTTCCAATGACTTCGGTTGGCTTGAGATTCTTGTAGTTTGGCATCATTTGGATCAAAGTGCACATGGTGTCATACTTTCCATCCAAAGCTCTGAGAATCTTTTTGATGATGAATCGGTCGGTCATTTCTTCGCTTCCTAAGCTGGCAATCTCATTTGTGATGAGAGCAAGCCTAGAGTACATTTCAGCGACTCCTTCACCATCCTTCATCTTGAACTTGTCAAGTTGACCTTGAAGAATATCTAGCTTTGATTCCTTCACGGACTCGGTACCTTCGTGCATTTCAACCAAAGTATCCCAAATCTCTTTTGCATTCTCAAGACGGCTGATTTTGTTGAACTCCTCGGGACACAAAGCATTGAATAGAATGTCACAAGCTTGAGCATTGTTTTGCAACATCCGCAATTCATCCGTTGTAGCTTCGCGATCCGGAACTTTTCCTTCCTCGAAGAACTCACCTTGCAAACCAACACAAATAATGCCCCATGCGGCTGGGTTATGACCAAGAATATGCATTTTCATTTTATGCTTCCAACTAGCAAAATTTGTACCATCAAAGTAAGGACCTCTACGAAAATTACCCTCACTAGACGCCATACTCTCCTAGGTTGTGAAACCAAGCTTATGGAGTCCAATGCAATGGAAACCAATACAATGGAGACCAAAGCTCTGATACCACTTGTAGGATCGAAAGTATGTCTAGAGGGGGGGTGATTAGACTACTTGACAATATAAAAATTCAGCCTTTTGATAAAGACAAGTTTTTGGCAAGTTCACAATGATGATCAAGTCAAGTATCACCCTACACATGCAATTCTAGAGTATAGGCAGCGGAAAGTAAATTGCACATGTAGTAAAGAGAGGTGGAGAAGAGCAAACGCAATTTGGAGACACGGAGATTTTTTCTCGTGGTTCCGATAGGTGGTGCTATCGTCAATCCACGTTGATGGAGACTTCAACCCACGGAGGGTAACGGCTGCGAGAGTCCACGGAGGGCTCCACCCACGAAGGGTCCACGAAGAAGCAACCTTGTCTATGCCATCATGGCCTACGCCCACGGATGGCTAGCCTTACTCGGGGTAGATCTTCACGAAGTAGGCGATCTCCTTGCCCTTACAAACTTCTTGGTTCAACTCCACATCTCGACGGAGGCTCCCAAGTGACACCTAACCAATCTAGGAGGCACCACCCTCCAAAAGGTAATAGATGGTGTTTATGATGATGAACTCCTTGCTCTTGTGCTTCAAATGATAATCTCCCCAACACTCAACTCTCCTCACCGATTTGGCTGTGGTGGAAGAAAGGATTGAGTGGAAAGCAACTTGGGAAGGCTAGAGATCAAGTTTCATATGGTGGGAGTGGAGCTACTTGATCTCAACACAAGGGTAGGTAGTTTTCTTCTCAGAAATGTAAGGTAGGAGTGGTAGTTCTTTATGATGGCTCTCTCCACGAATGAAGAGGGGTGGAGGGGTATTTATAGCCTCCACACAAAATCCAACCGTTACACACATTTGACCAATCTCGGTCAGACCGAAGTTGACAACTCGGTGAGACCGAAAGTTCAAATCATGTGAACGTTGGGATTTTCGGTGGGACCGAAAATACAAACTCGGTGAGTCCAATTCGTCCAAAGACAAGAGCTTGCCAATCTCGGTGGGACCGACTTCATCATCTCGGTGACACCGATTTGATGATAGAAGGTTACAAAAGCTTGGCAACTCAAGTTTCGGTGAGACCGAGTTCAGAATCGGAAAATCCGAGAATTCTAGGGTTTGGCTATATGGCTGAGGTGGTTCATCTCGGTGTGACTGGGTTTGGAAAATCGGTGGGACCGAGATTACTTATGAGTGTATTATGGAAGTGAGAGTTGCTGATAGTTTAGGAGATGTATCACTAAGCACTTTGAGCAACCAGATCATTATCATAACCTCATCCCCTTTTAATAGTATTGGCTTTCCTATAGACTCAATGTGATCTTGGATCACTAAACCAAAAATGGAGTCTTGAGCTTTTGCCAATGCTTGCCTTAGCATTTTGAGGGGTCCACTTCTTCAGTCCTTGCCATACCCATATCACTGAACTTTCTGAAATGATTCTCAAGAAACTATTAGTTCAATGATATATATGTTGTTATTAATTACCAAAACCACCCGGGGATTAGTTGCACTTTCAGTAGTTTAGATCCTAGCGATTCGACGAGGAGCTAGCCAGTAGAGGGTTAAATCTCCGCGCGCACCCCAGTGTTCGAACCTCAAGGGTCTGCCGGAACCCGAAATCTGACAATGACCACGACCGAATAGCTACACTACAGAATTATCATCAGGAGTGCATTATGAGGGATCACCCTCGGCACTCAATAGTAGCTCTACAGAGTGAAGCAACTAAATGGGCGTGATGTGATGCGAGGTGTCGGGCTCTAGTCATCGATCACGTCGATCGAGGCGTCGATGATGAAGCAGGGGCAACAAGGACAAGTGGGGGTCACTGATGGATCACTAGCCAACCTATACTAAGCAGTTTAGGATAAGCAGGTAGGTAACAATAAGCAAGTACATAAGCAGGCTATGCATCGGAATAGGAGCAAACAATAACAGTAGCAAAATCGAATGCAAGCATGAGAGTATAGAATGGGCGATATCGGGATGATCAAAGGGGGGGCTTGCCTGGTTGCTCTGGCAAGGAGGGGTCGTCGTCGACGTAGTCGATCACAGCGGCGGCATCGGTCTCGGGGTCTACCGGAGAGAAGAGGGGGAAGAAATAGTAGATATAAAGCAAACATAGCATCACAAAGCATAACGTGGCAATATGATGTGCCCGGTGTGACCTAACATATGGCTACACGATAAAGATGAAGGGGGAATTCAACCGGGAAGATTTTCCCGGTAGCGGAACTGTGTCAGACAGATGACCGGAGAGGGAATGTTCCATGTTCAGATAGTTAGAGGCATCTGACAGATGAACAGGCCATGTATTCGGATTCGTTGGATTTTTCTGAGCAACTTTCATATAGAAAACATTTTCATCCGAGGTACGGTTGATTTACTACAAATTTCTACAGGTTTAAAAATTTCCTGGAATTAAATAAATTATCAGAAAAGAAATACTACGTCATTATGACATCACTATGACATCAGCAGTCAACAGGACGGCTGGCCAGGTCAAACAGACCAGTTGGTCCTGATACATCCCCAACGTATCTATATTTTTTTATTGTTCCATGCTATTATATACCCCTTTTGGATGTTTATAGGCTTTATTTTACACATTTATATCATTTGTGGGACTAACCTACTAACCGGAGGCCCAGCCCGTATTGCTGTTTTTTTGCCTATTTTAGTATTTCGAAGAAAAGGAATATCAAACGGAGTCCAAACGGAATGAAACCTTCGGGAGCGTGATTTTTGGAACGAACGTGATCCAGAGGACTTGGAGTGCAAGTCAAGAAGCAGTCGAGGCCTCCACGAGATAGGAGGGCGCGCCCCCCTATAGGGCGCGCCCCCTGTCTCGTGGGCCCCTCGGGCGGCCACCAACGTACTTCTTCCTCCTATATAAGCCTACGTACCCCGAAAACATCCAGAGAGCCAACGAAACACAATTTCCACCACCGTAACCTTCTCTATCCGTGAGATCCCATCTTGGAGCCTTCGTCGGTGCTCTGCCGGAGGGGGAATCAACCACGGAGGGCTTCTACATAAACACCATAGCCCCTCCGATGAGTTGTGAGAAGTTTACCACAGACCTACGGGTGCATAGTTATTAGCTAGATGGCTTCTTCTCTCTTTTTGGATCTCAATACAATGTTCTCCCCCTCTCTCGTGGAGATCTATTCGATGTAAACTCTTTTTGCGGTGTGTTTGTCGAGATCCGATGAATTGTGGATTTATGATCAAGTTTATCTATGAATAATATTTTAATCTTCTCGGAATTCTTTTATGTATGATTGAGTTATCTTTGCAAGTCTCTTCAAATTATCAGTTTGGTTTGGCCTACTAGATTGATCTTTCTTGCCATGGGAGAAGTGCTTAGCTTTGGGTTCAATCTTGCGGTGTCCTTTCCCAGTGACAGCAGGGGCAGCAAGGCACGTATTGTATTGTTGCCATCGAGGATAACAAGATGGGGTTTATATCATATTGCTTGAGTTTATCCCTCAACATCATGTCATCTTGCTTAAAGTGTTACTCTGTTCTTATGAACTTAATACTCTAGATGCAGGCAGGAGTCGGTCGATGTGTGGAGTAATAGTAGTAGATGCTGGCAGGAGTCGGTCTACTTGTTGTGGACGTGATGCCTATATACATGATCATGCCTAGATAATCTCATAATTATTCTCTTTTCTATCAATTGCTCGACAGTAATTTGTTCACCCACCGTAATACTTATGCTATCTTGAGAGAAGCCTCTAGTGAAACCTATGGCCCCCGGGTCTATCTCTTATCATATTTGCTTCCAATCTCCTTTTATTTGCATCTTTACTTTTTGCATCTATATTATAAAATACCAAAAATATATTTATCTTATCATACTATCTCTATCAGATCTCACTTTCGCAAGTGACCGTGAAGGGATTGACAACCCCTTTATTGCGTTGGTTGTGAGTTCTTTGTTTGTTTGTGTAGGTGCATGGGACTTTTGAGGAGCCTCCTACAGGATTGATACCATGGTTCTCAAAAACTGAGGGAAATACTTACGCTACTATTGCTGCATCACCCTTTCCTCTTCAATGAAAACCAACGCAAGCTCAAGACGTAGCAAGAAGGATTTCTGGCGCCGTTGCCGGGGAGGTCTTCACTCAAGTCAAGACATACCAAGTACCCATCACAAACCCATCTCCCTTGCATTTACATTATTTGCCATTTGCCTCTCGTTTTCCTCTCCTCCACTTCACCCTTGCCGTTTTATTCGCCCTCTCTTTCCCAATCTCCTCCTCTCTCTTTTGCTTGCCTTTTTCCATTTGCTTGTGTGTTGGATTACTTGTTGCCATGGAGCAAGATAATACCAAATTGTTTGATTTCTCGAATACCAATAATAATGATTTCCTTAGTACTCCGATTGCTCCTCTTAATGATGTTGAGTCTTATGAAATCAATACTGCTTTGCTGAATCTTGTTATGAAAGATCAATTCGCCGGCCTTCCTAGTGAAGATGCCGCTACTCATCTAAACAACTTTGTTGATTTGTGTGATATGCAAAATAAGAAAGATACGGATGATGATATTGTAAATTGAAATTATTTCCGTTTTCACTTAGAGATCGTGCTAAAGTTTGGTTTTCGTCTTTGCCTAAAAATAGTATTGATTGTTGGAACAAGTGCAAAGATGCTTTTATCTCTAAGTATTTTCCTCCCGCTAAGATTGTCACTCTTAGGAACAATATTATGAATTTTAAACAACTTGATCATGAGCATGTTGCCCAATCTTGGGAAAGAATGAAATTGATGATTCGCAATTGCCCTACTCATGGTTTGGATTTATGGATGATCATACAAAATTTTTATGCGGGTTTGAACTTTGCTTCTAGAAATCTCTTAGATTCGGCCGCGGGAGGCACGTTTATGGAAATCACGTTAGGAGATGCTACAAAACTTCTTGATAATATTATGGCTAATTATTCTCAATGGCACACCGAAAGATCTTCTAGTAAAAAAGTGCATGCTATAGAAGAAATCAATGTTTTGAGTGGAAAGATGGATGAACTTATGAAATTATTTGCTACTAAAAATACTCCTCTTGATCCCAATGATATGCCTTTGCCTACTTTGATTGAGAATAATAATGAATCTACGGATGTGAATTTTGTTGGTAGGAATAGTTTTTGGAAACAATGCTTATAGAGGAAACTTTAATTCTAGACCGTTCCCTAGTAATTCCTCTAATAATTATGGAAATTCCTACAATAATTCTTATGGTAATTTTAATAAGATGCCCTCTGATTTCGAGAATAGTATGAAAGAATTTATGATTTCTAAAAAGAATTTTAATGTTTTGCTTGAAGAAAAATTGCTCAAAGTTGATGATTTGGCTAGGAACGTTGATAGACTTTCGCTTGATGTTGATTCTCTTAAACTTAGATCTTCTCCTCCTAAGCATGATATCAATGAGTCTCTCAAAGTCATGAGAATTTCCATTGATGAGTGCAAGGAAAGAACCGCTAGATTGCGTGCAAAGAAAGATTGCTTTGTAAAGGCGTGTTCTTCTAGTTTCCATGAAAATAATGTTGAGGATCTTAAAGTTATTGATGCATCTCCTATTAGATCTATGTTTTGCAATATGAATCTTGATAATTATGGGACTGATGATGAGTCAACTTTACCTAGAAAGCGTCCCAAGAATTCGGAGTTTTTAGATCTTGATGCTAAATTTGGTAAAAGTGGGATTGGAGAGGTCACAACTTTAAATAGTATTGAACCCACTACCTTGGATTTCAAGGAATTTGATTATGATAATTGTTCTTTAGAAGGTTGTATTTCCTTGTTGCAATCCGTTGTTAATTCTCCTCATGCTTATAGTCAAAATAAAGCTTTTACCAAACATATCGTTGATGCCTTGATGCAATCTTATGATGAAAAACTTAATTTGGAAGTTTCTATACCTAGAAAACTTAATGATGAGTGGGAACCTACTATAAAGATTAGAATTAAAGATCATGAGTGTTTTTCTTTGTGTGATTTTGGTGCTAGTGTTTCCACGAGTCCGAAAACTTTATGTGATATTCTAGGTTTCCATGATCTTGATGATTGCTCTTTAAATTTGCACCTTGCGGATTCCACCATTAAAAAGCCAATGGGAAGGATCAATGATGTTCTCATTGTTGCAAATATAAATTTGGTGCCCGTGGATTTTATCGTTCTTGATATAGATTGCAATCTTTCTTGCCCTATTATTCTTGGTAGACCTTTCCTTAGAACGATTGGCACGATTATTGATATGAAGGAAGGGAATATTAGATTCCAATTTCCATTAAAGAAAGGCATGGAGCAATTTCCAAGAAAGAAAGTCAAATTACCTTATGAATCTATCATGCGGCCTACTTATGAATTTAGTGCCAAAGATGGCACTCGTTAGATCTATCTTCGCTTTTATGCCTAGCTAGTGGCGTTAAACGATAGCGCTAGTTGGGAGGCAACCAATTTTCTTTGTGTTTTTTGTTTTTGTTCCTGTTTTGTAATAAAGCTTGCATCTACCTTCTGTTTAGATGTGTTTTTATCTTTTAATTAGTGTTTGTGCCAGGTAGAACCTACAGGATAACCTATGATGTTAGTTGATTTGATTCTGCTGAAAACCATAAACTTTGCACGCACGAATTTAGTTTTGTTAAATCACAGAAACGTGATTTTGCGTTTATTCTTTTTTATGCTGATCAATAGACAAATTTTTCAGGACTTCCTATTTTTGTAGGATTTTTAGAGTTCCATAAGTTTGCGTTAGTTACAGATTGCTACAGACTGTTCTGTTTTTGACAGATTCTGTTTTTCGTGTGTTGTTTGCTTATTTTGATGCATCTATGGCTAGTAAAATAGTTTATAAACCATATAGAAGTTGGAATACAGTAGGTTTAACACCAAAATAAATAAAGAATTAACAGTACCTTATGTGGTGGTTTTGTTTTCTTTCACTAACGGAGCTTATAAGATTTCCTGTTGAGTTTTGTGTTGTGAAGTTTTCAAGTTTTGGGTAAAGCTTTTATGGACTATTGAATAAGGATTGGCAAGATCCTAAGCTTGGGGATGCCCATGGAACCCCAATATATTCAAGGATAGCCAAAAGCCTGAGCTTGGGATGCCCCGGGAAGGCATCCCCTCTTTCGTCTTCGTTCATTGGTAACTTTACTTGGAGCTATATTTTTATTCGCCACATGATATGTGTTTTGCTCGGAGCGTCGTGTATTATATTAGTCTTTGCTTTTTAGTTTACCACAATCATCCTTGCTGTACACACCTTTTGGGGAAGCCTATTTGATTAGAATTTGCTAGAATACTCTATGTACTTCACTTATATCTTTTGAGCTTGATAGTTTTTGCTCTAGTGCTTCACTTATATTTTTTAGAGCACGGTGGTGACTTAATTTTGAAGAAATTGCTAGTCTCTCATGCTTCACTTATATTATTTTGAGAGTCTTTTAGAACAGCATGGTATTTTCTATGGTTATAAAATTGGTCCTAGAATGGTAGGCATCCAAGTTGGGTATAATAAAAACTATCATAGGAAGTGAATTGGATGGTATGATCAATTTGATACTTGATAATTTTTTTGAGATAAGGAGGTAGTGATATTAAAGTCATGCTAGTTGGGTGATTATGAATTTAAAGAATGCTTGTGTTCAAGTTAGCAAGTCCCGTAGCATGCACGTATGGTTAAAGTTGTGTAACAAATTTGAAACATGAAGTGTACCTGGCTTGTGCATCCTTATGAGTGGCGGTCGGGGACGAGCGATGGTCTTTTCCTACCAATCTATCCCCCTAGGAGCATGCGAGTAGTACTTGATTTTTGATGACTCCTAAATTTTTGCAATAAGTATATGAGTTCTTTTGACTAATGTTGAGTCCATGGATTATACGCACTTTTACCTTTCCGCCATTGCTAGCCTCTTCGGTACCGTGCATTGCCCTTTCTCACCTTGAGAGTTGGTGCAAACTTCGCCGGTGCATCCAAACCCCATGATACGATACGCTCATCACACATAAACCTCCTTATATCTTCCTAAAACAGCCACCATACCTACCTATTATGGCATTTCCATAGCCATTCCGAGATATATTGCCATGCAACTTTCCACCGTTCCGTTCATCATCCTCATGACATACTTTACTTTTGTCATATTGCCATCGCATGATCATGTAGTTGACATCGTATTTGTGGCAAAGCCACCATGCATTAATTTTCATACATGTCACTCTTGATTCATTGCACCATCCCGGTACACCGCCGGAGGCACTCATATAGAGTCATATCTTGTTCTAGTTTCGAGTTGTAATTCATATGTTGTAATCAATGAAAGTGTGATGATCATCATTATTAGAGCATTGCCCAAAAAGAAAAAAAAGAAGAAAAAAATGAAGAAAGACCAAAAAGAAAAAAAGGAAGGCCCAAAAAAAAGAAAAGAAAAAAAAGAAAAAAAGAAAAAGAAAAAAGAAAATAAATAAAAAGGGCAATGTTACTATCTCTTTTTCCACACTTGTGCTTCAAAGTAGCACCTTGTTCTTCATGTAGTGAGTCTCATATATTGTGCTTCAAAGTAGCACCATGTTTTTCATATAGTGAGTCTCATAAGTTGTCTTTTTCATACTAGTGGGAATTTTTCATTATAGAACTTGGCTTGTATATTCCTACGATGGGCTTCCTCAAATGCCCTAGGTCTTCGTGAGCAAGCAAGTTGGATGCACACCCACTAGTTTTCTTTTGTTGAGCATTCATTTATAGCTCTAGTGCATCTGTTGCATGGCAATCCCTACTCCTCATGTTGAAATCAATTGATGGTCATCTCCATAGCCCATTGATTATCCTCGTCAATGTGAGACTTTCTCCTCTTTTGTCTTCTCCACACAATCCCCATCATCATATTCTATTCCACCCATAGTGCTATATCCATGGCTCACGCTCATGTATTGCGTGAAGGTTGAAAAAGTTTGAGATTATTTAAGTATGAAACAATTGCTTGGCTTGTCATCGGGGGTATAGAAGTTGGGAACATCTTTGTGTGATGAAAATGAAGCATAGCCTAACTATATGATTTTGTAGGGATGAACTTTCTTTTGCCATGTTATTTTGAGAAGACATGATTACTTTGATTAGTATGCTTGAAGTGTTACTCTTTCTTTTATCAATATGTACTTTTATTTTGAATCATTTGGATCTGAACATACATGCCACAATAAAGAAAATTACATTGAGAATTATGCTAGGTAGCATTCCACATCAAAAATTTCTTTTTTATCATTTACCTACTCGAGGACGAGCAAGAATTAAGCTTGGGGATGTTTGATACGTCTCCAATGTATCTATAATTTTTTATTGTTCCATGATATTATATTACCCCTTTTGGATGTTTATGGGCTTTATTTTACACATCTATATCATTTTTGGGACTAACCTACTAACCGGAGGCCCAGCCCGTATTGCTGTTTTTTTGCCTATTTCAGTATTTCGAAGAAAAGGAATATCAAACGGAGTCCAAACGGAATGAAACCTTCGGGAGCATGATTTTTGGAACGAACGTGATCCAGAGGACTTGGAGTGCAAGTCAAGAAGCAGTCGAGGCCTCCACGAGATAGGAGGGCGCACCCCCTGTCTCGTGGGCCCCTTGGGCGGCCACCGACGTACTTCTTCCTCCTATATAAGCCTACGTACCCCAAAAACATCCAGAGAGCCAACGAAACAAAATTTTCACCACTGTAACCTTCTGTATCCGTGAGACCCCATCTTGGAGCCTTCGCCGGCGCTCCGCCGGAGGGGGAATCGACCATGGAGGGCTTCTACATCAACACCATATCCCCTCCGATGAGTTGTGATTAGTTTACCACAGACCTACGGGTCCATAGTTATTAGCTAGATGTCTTCTTCTCTCTTTTTGGATCTCAATACAATGTTCTCCCCCTCTCTCGTGGAGATCTATTCGATGTAAACTCTTTTTGCGGTGTGTTTGTCGAGATCTGATGAACTCTGTGTTTATGATCAAGTTTATCTATGAATAATACTTGAATCTTCTCTGAATTCTTTTATGTATGATTGAGATATCTTTGCAAGTCTTTTCAAATTATCAGTTTGGTTTGGCCTACTAGATTGATCTTTCTTGCCATGGGAGAAGTGCTTAGCTTTGGGTTCAATCTTGCGGTGGCCTTTCCCAGTGACAGCAGGGGCAGCAAGGCACATATTGTATTGTTGCCATCGAGGATAACAAGATGGGGTTTATATCATATTGCTTGAGTTTATCCCTCTACATCATGTCATCTTGCTTAAAGCGTTACTCTGTTCTTATGAACTTAATACTCTAGATGCAGGCAGGAGTCGGTCGATGTGTGGAGTAATAGTAGTAGATGCAGGCAGGAGTCGGTCCACTTGTTGCAGACGTGATGCCTATACACATGATCATGCCTAGATAATCTCATAATTATTCGCTTTTCTATCAATTGCTCGACAGTAATTTGTTCACCCACCGTAATACTTATGCTATCTTGAGAGAAGCCTCTACTGAAACCTATGGCCCCCGGGTCTATCTGTTATCATATTTGCTTCCAATCTACTTTTATTTGCATCTTTACTTTTTGCATCTATATTATAAAATACCAAAAATATATTTATCTTATCATACTATCTCTATTAGATCTCACTTTTGCAAGTGGCCATGAAGGGATTGACAACCCCTTTATTGTGTTGGTTGCGAGTTCTTTGTTTGTTTGTGTAGGTGCGTGGGACTTTTGAGGAGCCTCCTACTGGATTGATATCTTGGTTCTCAAAAACTGAGGGAAATACTTACGCTACTATTGTTGCATCACCCTTTCCTCTTCAAGGATAACCAACGCAAGCTCAAGACGTAGCAGGTCCCATCTGTCATAGACAGTGGACTAACATAAGTTTAAAACTAACTAAACAAAGTTATTTAGCAGGTAGGCCCCACCTGTCATAGACTAATTAGCTAAACTAATTAGTTTTACTTATTAAAACATTTTAATTAGCGGAATAAGTGGTGGGGCCCGAAAGTCAGTGGATGGGGCCTGCCCAATCAGCACAGTTGACCAGGTCAACTGGTCAACAGGGGGCCAGGGGCCCCACTAGCAGCGACCCAGGGGGTGGGCCTGGCCGTGCCACGTCGGTGCTGTTGCCGGAGCAACGCCGGCGAGGCAAAACACGGCGGCGCGACCACAGGGTTCTTTGGAAAAAGGCTACAGGGCACGGGGAAGACCGCGGCTAGGCGCATTCGAACGGCCACTCGACCGCGCGTCAAATGGTCATGGCCGGAGCGGCTGGTGTGGCCGGAGCTGGGAGCTACGGCGTCACCGGCGGCGACGTGCTCGGGCGAGATACGACGAAGGCTATATGGTGCATTCGTGAGCGAGCTGAGAGGCTGGGCAAGGCGTACGCGTTGCGGCGAGGCCAACGGTCGCGAGCCCGTGACCATTTGGTCACCGAAAGCACGACGGCGGCGAGCGGGGGCGGCGACGCATTCGGGCGCTCGTCGAGGTAGGTTCTAAGGGGCACGGGGAGGGAAGCAAGTGGCACGGGCGGCTTCAGCGAGCGGTCCTGAGCACGCTCGTGTGCTCGGGTGAGCATGACGATGCCCACAGCGACAGCGGCGAGCTCTGTGGCGGAGCTGTGTTCAGGCGGTGATGCCAGCGGTGGCTACGGTGATGGATCCGTGCGGGGGAGCGAGGGAAGAGACACGGTGGCTCACCGGGAGCCGTAGGGAAGTGGCAGCGTGCTCGGGGAGGCTTGTCGGAGGCATACGGCGGCCGCGATCGGCAACGAAGGCGAAGACGGCCGTAGGGGAAGAAGAGGTTGCCGGGCTCGCTGCGGTGGCTCCCTTCTTGCTCCGGTTGTTGCAGAGCGAGTAGCCGAGGACGACACGTCATTGTGGCACGGTGAGGAGGCGGAGAGGTGACGGTGGCCGCGGGATCGAGCGGGGGACGGCGGCAAGCGCTTCGGCCTCCTCTCCAAAACGAAGGAAAGGAAGAGGGAGAGCCAGGGGGAAGGAGAAGCGAGAGTGGCGGTAGGTGAGGGGGAGGACTCGAGGCGTCGCCCTTATCCCCTCGGGGCGGCGCCGGTGAGCTGGTCGGACCGGAACGGCTCGGGCGGGTGCCCAGTCGGCTGTACAGGAGAGGGAGGTGACCAGTGGGGGGGAGTGGGCTGGATGGGCTGGCTCGGGTGGGCCGAAGCCCAGGGGGTTAGTTCTAGAGGGGCAGGGGCATCTTTTTCCTTTTTAACTAGTTTTGCATTTTCTTTTAGCCACAAATGACTTTGCAAAAATATTCCACTAGTCAAAACAATTTCAAAGAAATCTTTTACACTGCCACAAAAAGTTTGGCGCCTTCAAGAGTTGTCCAAGCATATTTAGAAAATGAAAAGGGCATCTTAAATACTGTTGGACCAGATAATAAATTCTCAGGGGTAATTTGGGAATCCAAAAGAGGTTGGTTCCAACATGACAAATAACCAGAAATTATGTGCCACACTTTGAACATTTTAGTTTGCATGTTTGAGAAATTTGAATTTTGGACTTTAATTTGACTTTGAATTTGAATTATGATTTGGGTCAAGTGAGGATTAGCATCAGTAATATGTTGACATGGCACCATTAGCTGGGGATTACTGTAGCTTAATTATCTAGGCCTTACAGGCATGTCCTTTCTACAAAAGGATTGGTCTATCTTACTGCACCTATGTTAGAATTGCTACTTGTTGCTCATTACAATTACCTTGCTATCAAACTATCTATTACGGATAGTTTTAGTCCTCGCAGACAATACCTTGCTCAAAATCGCTTGTCATTTCCTTCTGCTCCTCGTTGGGTTCGACACTCTTACTTATCGAAAGGACTACAATTGATCGCCTATACTTGTGGGTCAACAAGACTCTTTTTTGGCGTCGTTGCCGGGGAGTGAAGCGCCTTTGGCAAGTGAAATTTGGTAAGGAAACATTTATACGTGTTGAAATTTACTGCTACTTGTTACTATGGAAAACAATTCTTTGAGGGGTTTGTTTGGGGTATCTTCACCTTGACCGGAAGCACAAAGAGTTGCTCCTCAACCTACTGCACCTACTGAAAATATTTATTATGAGATTCCTTCAAGTAGGATAGAGAAACTGCTAGCTAATCCTTATGCAGGAGATGGAACAATACATCCTGATATGCACCTAATCTATGTGGATGAAGTTTGTGGATTATTTAAGATTGCAGGTTTATCCAAAGATGGAGTTAAGAAGAAGGTTTTTCCCCTTATATTTGGGGGGCATTGATATGGTAAAGGCTATGTGATGATATTGGAAATTGGGATTGGAACCGATTGAAATTGTAATTTTATCCAAAGTTTTATCCTATGCATCTGGTTCATCATGATCGGAATTATATATGTAATTTTTGGCCTCATGAGGAGAAAGCATCGCTCAAGCTTGGGGGAGGCTTAAGTACATTATGTACACATGCCCCAATCATGAGCTCTCAAGAGAAATTATCTTACATAGTTTTTAAGCTTAGCTTTCTCATAATGATCAAACCATGCTCGATTCTTCTTCTACTGGTTCCTTTATGAAGAAAACTATTGAATTCAGATGGGATCTTCTGGAAAGAATTAAACGCAACTCTGAAGATTGGGAACCCGACAAAGGTAACGAGTCAGGTATAACACTTTAGTTTGATTGTGTTAAATCTTTTATGGATACCGATGCTTTTCATAAGTTTTGCACCAAATATGGACTTGACTCTGAGATAGTAGCCTCCTGTGTGAATAATTTGCTACTCATGTTGATCTCCCTAGGGAGAAGTGGTTTAAATATCATCCCCCTATGAAATAAAAGATTGAGGAACCCGTTATAGTTAAAGATGAAACTATCATTTACAATGTTGATCCAGTTGTACCTACTACTTATATCGAGAAACATCTTTTCCTGTTAGGATAAAGGAACATGCCAAAGTTTCAATCATGGTTAACAAAATTAATATTAGAGCACCTAGGACCTCTGAACATATTAAAGTTGAACCTAATGTTGCTATAGTTAAAGATCTCTTGGTCGATAATATTGATGGGCATGTTATTTACTTCTGTGATGAAGCAACTAGAATTGCTAAGCCTGATACTAAAGATAAGAATAATCCTGTTGTTGGCATGCCTGTTGTCTCAGTTAAAATAGGAGATCATTGTTACCATGGTTTATGTGATTTGGGTCCTAGTGTGAGTGTTGTTCCATTTACCTTATATCAAGAGATCATGAATGATATATATCAAGAGATCATGAATGATATATATCAAGAGATCATGAATGATATTGCACCTGTTGAAATAGAAGACATTAAAGTTACTATTAAGATTGCGAATGGAGATACAATTTCACCCCTTGGATTGTTAGATATGTTGAAGTCTTGTGTGGAAAGATCAAATACCCTAATGATTTTCTAGTTCTTGGCTCTCCACAAGACGATTTTTGTCCCATTATATTTGGTAGACCTTTCTTGAAGTTAATGCGAAGATTGATTGCAATACAGAAACCGTCAGTGTTAACTTTGGTGATGTATCTCATGAGTTTAATTTCTCTAAATTTCGTAGACAACCTCATGATAAAGAATTGCCTAGTAAAGCCGAAATTATTAGTCTTCCTTTTATTGTCGTACCTCCTACTGATCCGTTAGAACAATATTTGTTAGACCATGAAAATTATATGCATATGAACAAAGGAAATGAAATAGATAAGATGTTCTTTGATCGACCACCTATTCTTAGACACAATTTTCCTGCTGAAACTCTTGGAGGTCCTCCACCACCTAAAGGTGGTCCTATGTTTGAATTGAAACAATTGCGTGATACATTGAAATATGCTTATCTTGATGAAAAGAAGATATATCATGTTATTATTAGTGCTAACCTTTCAGAGCATGAAGAAAAGAGATTACTAAAAACTCTGAGGAAGCACCGTGCTGCTATTGGATATACTCTTGATGGTCTTAAGGGCATTAGTCCCACTCTATGTCAGCACAAGATTATTATGGAGCCTGATGCTAAACAGTTGTTGATCATCAATGGCTATTGAATCCTAAGATGAAGGAAGTGGTAAGAACTGAAATATTAAAGCTTCTAGAAGCAGGTATAATTTATCCCATAGCTGAGAGTAGATGGGTGAGTCATGTTCATTGTGTTCCTAAAAAAGGAGGCATTACCATTCTTCCTAATGATAAAAATGAACTTACCCCACAAAGAATTATAACTGGTTATAGGATGGTAATTGATTTTAGAAATTAAACAAAGCTACTAGAAAACATCATTACCCCTTGCCTTTTGTTGATCAAATGTTAGAAAGATGGTCTAATCATACACACTTTTGTTTCCTTGATGGATATTCTGGTTTCTCTCAAATACCTGTGTCAAAAGAAGATCGAGAGAAAACTACTTTTACTTTCCCTTTTGGAACTTATGCTTATAGACATATGCCTTTTGGTTTACGCAATGCACCTACTACCTTTCAAACATGTATGACTGATATATTCTCTGACTTTTGTGAAAAGATTGTTGAGGTTTTCATGGATGATTTTTTCCGTTTACGGGACTTCTTTTGATGATTGCTTAAGCAACCTTGATCGAGTTTTGCAGAGATGTGAAGAAACAAATCTTGTCTTGAATTAGGAGAAGTGCCACTTTATGGTTAATGAAGGTATTGTTTTGGGGCATAAAATTTCTGAACGAGGTATTGAAGTAGATAAAGCTAAAGTTGATGCATTGAGAAAATGCCATGTCCTAAAGATATTAACGGTATAAGAAGATTCCTTGGTCATGCTGGTTTCCATAGAAGGTTTATTAAAGACTTCTCTAAAATTTCTAGGCCTCTTACTAATCTCTTACAAAAAGATGTTCCATTTTTATGATGATTGTGTAGAAGCCTTTGAAATACTTAAGAAAGCCTTAGCCTCTGCACCCACTGTTCAACCACCTGATTGGAACTTGCCTTTTAAAATTATGTGTGATGCTAGTGATTATGTTGTTGGTGCTATTCTAGGACAAAGAGTTGATAAGAAACTAAATGTTCTCCATTATGCCAGTAAAACTCTAGACAGTGCTCAAAGAAATTATGCTACTACTGAGTAATAATTTTTAGCAATCGTGTTTCCATGTGATAAGTTCAGATCTTATATTGTTGATTCTAAAGTAATTGTTCACACTGATCATGCTACTATTAAATATCTTATGGAAAATAAAGATGCTAAACCTAGACTTATTAGGTGGGTTCTGTTGCTACAAGAATTTCACTTGCATATTATTGATAGAAAGGGAGCTGAGAACCCCATAGCTGATGATTTGTCTCGAATGGAAAATTTTCTTGATGACCCATGATATGTCTCCAACATATCTACTTTTCCAAACACTTTTGCCCTTGTTTTGGACTCTAACTTGCATAATTCGAATGAAACTAACCCGGACTGACGCTGTTTTCAGCAGAACTGCCATGATGTTGTTTTATGTGTAGAAAAGAAAAGTTCTCGGAATGTCATGGAAATCCACGAAGGCACTTTTTGGAATTAATAAGAATTTTTGGCGAAAGAATTAATGCCAGGGGGCCCACAGGCTGTCCACGAGACAGGGGGGCACCCCCCGTAGGGCGCGGCCACCTATCTCGTGGGCCCCTGGATCTCCACCGACGTCAAATCCAACTCCATATATTCACGTTCGGGGAGAAAAAAATCAGGGAGAAAGTTTCATCGCATTTCACGACATGGAGCCGCTGCCAAGCCCTAATCTCTCTCGGGAGGGCTGATCTGGAGTCCGTTCGGGGCTCCGGAGAGGGGGATTCGCCGCCGTCGTCATCATCAACCATCCTCCATCACCAATTTCACGATGCTCACCGCCATGCTTGGGTAATTCCATCGTAGGCTTGCTGGACGGTGATGGGTTGGATGAGATTTACCATGTAATCAAGTTAGTTTTGTTAGGGTTTGATCCCTAGTATCCACTATGTTTTGAGATTGATGTTGCTATGACTTTGCTATGCTTAATGCTTATCACTAGGGCCCGAGTGCCATGATTTCAGATCTGAACCTATTATGTTTTCATGAATATATGTGTGTTCTTGATCCTATCTTGCAAGTCTATAGTCACCTATTATGTGTTATGATCCGACAACCCCGAAGTGACAATAATTGGGATACTTCTCGGTGATGACCGTAGTTTGAGGACTTCATGTATTCACAATGTGCTAATGCTTTGTTTCAGTTCTCTATTAAAAGGAGGCGTTAATATCCCTTAGTTTCTGTAAGGACCCCGCTGCGAAGGGAGGGTAGGACAAAAGATGTCATGCAAGTTATTTTCCATAAGCACGTATGACTATTTACGGAATACATGCCTACATTACATTGATGAACTGGAGCTAGTTCTGTGTCACCCTATGTTATAGCTATTACATGAGGAATCGCATCCGGCATAATTATCCATCACTGATCCATTGCCTACGAGCTTTTCACATATTGTTCTTCGCTTATTTACTTTCCCGTTGCTACTGTTACAACTACTACAAAAACCCAAAAACATTTATCTTTACTTTTGCTACCGTTACCTTTATTATCATACCACTTTTGCTACTAAATACTTTGCTGCAGATACTAAGTTATCCAGGTGTGGTTGAATTGACAACTCAACTGCTAATACTCAAGAATATTCTTTGGCTCCCCTTGTGTCGAATCAATAAATTTGGGTTGAATACTTTACCCTCGAAAGCTATTGTGATCCCCTACACTTGTGGGTTATCAAGACTAATTCATGGCGCCGTTGCCGGGGAGCATAGCTCTATTCTCTGAGTCACTTGGGATTTATATCTGTTGATCACTATGAAGAACTTGAAAGATGCTAAAACCAAGATTTTGCCCTCAACTACGAGGGGAGGTAAGGAACTGCCATCTAGCTCTGCACTAGATTCTCCTTCCGTTATTAGTAAGCTTGCGACACCTAACCTGCTACTGCTATGAATTCTGATATGTCGCATGTTATTGATGATGCCACTTCTGCTATGCATGATGAAACTACTTTTGTGCGTGATACTACTTTGCCATTAGGTGAATTTCTTGATGAACAACTTGCTAGAGTTAGGGGGAATGAAAATATTGAAGAACCTATTATTGATGATAGTGATGATGAAGGTTCCCCCAATGATTATGTATTACCTGTTGTTCCTAAGGGTGTTATGAATGAAGAAGCTGCTAGGGAAATTCTTGCTTGCAATGATAGAAATGATCTTAAGAAATTATTAGCTAAATGGAAGCAGCAGTCTCTTAATGTTAGAATGAAACCCGATCCTGCTTTTGCTACTTCACTTATCTGTGTTACTGATAAGGATTATGAATTCTCTGTTGATCCTGAGATTATTACTTTAGTTGAACCTGATCCTTTTTATGGCCTTGAATCTGAAACTGTTGTGGCACATCTTACCAAGTTGAATGATATAGCCACCCTATTTACTAATGATGAGAAGTCTCGCTATTTATATATGCTTAAGATATTTCCGTTCTCATTAAATGGTGATGCTAAGACTTGGTATAATTCTCTTGGTCCTGGTTGTGTGCATAGTCCCCAGGATATGATTTATTACTTCTCTGCTAAATATTTCCCTGCTCATAAGAAACAAGCTGCCTTGTGGGAAATATATAATTTTGTGCAAATCAAAGAAGAGAGTCTCCCACAAGCTTGGGGAGGCTTCTCCGGTTACTTAATGCTTTGCCTGATCATCCTCTTAAGAAATACTTGGTATCTTTTATAATGGACTAACCGATGCTTCTAAGGACTACTTAGATAGTTGTGTTGGTTGTGTGTTCAGGGAAAGAACAGTCGACGAAGCTGAAATACTATTGAATAATATGTTGACTAATGAAAATAATTGGACTCTCCCCAAGCCAGTTCCTGAAGTATTTCCTGAACCAATTGAGCCAACTCATGAGCCTATTCCTAAACCCACTCCGAAGAAGAGAGGTGTTTTATTTCTCAGTCCTGAAAATATGCAAGAGGCAAAGAAATCAATGAAAGAAAAAGGTATTATAGCTGAAGATGTTAAGAATTTACCTCCTATTGAAGAAATACATGGTCTTAATTTACCGCCTGAAGAACCACCTTGTCTTGATAACCCGACATAGGTAGTAAAGGTAAATTCTCTCTATAGATATGATAAAGTTGAAATACCCTCTACTAAATTTCATAGCCCATGCTTAGATGAATTTGATGACTTTATGGCTATACAAGAAAGTTTTAATGCTTATGTTGGTAGAGAGTTAAAGTAGGACGCGTAAGTGATAATCTGGCTAGAGTTAAAGATGAACTTCACCGCGTTAGAAAATATGCTTCTATGGTTTCTATTCAAGCTGAGCAAGTACTCAGAGCTCAAAATGATTTGCTTGATGAATTAAATAATAAAAATGACTTTGCGGTTAGAGTGGCTACTAGAAGTGGTAGAATGACTCAGGAACCTTTGTATCCTAAAGGCCACCCTAAGAGAATCGAGCAAGATTCTCAGAGAAATAATTTAGAGGCACCTAGTTCTTCTAAAAAGAAGAAAAAGAAAAACGATAGAACTTTGCATGCTTCTAGTGAACCTACTGTAGACACACGTGAGAATCCCAATGATATTTCTATTTCTGATGCTGAAACTCAATCAGGTGATGAACATGAACCTAGTGATAATGTTAATGATAATGTTCATGTTGATGCTCAACCTAGCAATGATGTAGAGATTGAACCTACTGTTGATCTTCATAACCCACAATCAAAGAATCAACGTTATGATAAGAGAGATTTTGTTGCTAGGAAGCACGGTAAAGAAAGAGAACCATGGGTTCAGAAACCCATGCCCTTTCCTCCTAAACCATCCAAGTCAAAGGATCATGAGGATTTTGAGCGCTTTGCTGAAATGATTAGACCTATTTTCTTACGTATGCGTTTAACTGATATGCTGAAAGTAAATCCTTATGCTAAGTATAAGAAGGATATCATCACAAACAAAAGAAAGATACCGGAAGCTGAAATTTCCACCATGCTTGCTAATTACACTTTTAAGGGTGGAATAGCAAAGAAACTTGGAGATCCGGGTGTACCAACTATACCATGCTCTATTGAAACAAATTATGTTAGAACTGCTTTATGTGATCTTGGAGCCGGTTTTAGTGTTATGCCTCTCTCTTTATATCGTAGACTTGAATTGAATAAGTTGACACCTACTGAAATATCTTTGCAAATGGCTGATAAATCAACTGCTATACATGTCAGTATTTGTGAGGATGTGCCTGTTGTGGTTGCAAATTTCACTATTTTAACAGACTTTGTTATCCTTGATATTCCCGAGGATGATAGTATGTCTATTATCCTTGGTAGACCTTTTCTTAATACTGCAGGGGCTGTTATTGATTGCAACAAAAGCAATGTCACTTTTCATGTTAATGGTAATGAGCATACTGTACACTTTCCGAGGAAACAATCTCAAGTTCATAGCATCAACTCTATTGAAAAAGTTCCAACTATCATTTTTGGAGGTTTTGAATTTCCTCTCCCTACTGTCAAGAAAAAGTATGATATTCTTATTGTTGGGGATTTTCATATCTCCGTTGAGGTAACTTAGTGTTATTAGAAATTTCTCCGGTTCCGTGTTATTCGGAATGAGTTTGTTAACAAGACTTGATCAACCTTGTTAGTGGGTTCATTTTGATGATCACGAGATGGATGAAACTAGAAGGCACAACCTTCTGTACCCTCCTTTTACTTTCTAATATTTAGAATAAATAAAGCAAAAATAGTATTATCTATCTGTTTTCTGAATTATCCGAGCATTAAAAAAATAGTCCGAAAATAAAAGTGCTCCAAATGCCCTGCAAATTTAGTATGATTTTTTCTGGAATATTTGAGGATTTTAGGCACTGAAAACACTACAGGAGGGGCAAGCACCAGGCCACGAGAGAGGAGCCCCCCCTATAAGGCGCGCCCCCAGTCTCGTGGGCCCCTGGTGGCTCCCCTCCACTTATGCCAGCACCCACACACTTCATCTTCTACCCAAAAAATCCCCATCCAGCTCAAGCACGAGTTCTAGCTCATTTTGCTGCGATTTTCGATCTCCTTGCACAAAGCTCCATTCACAAAACTACTTTGGGAGATTGCTGCTTGGTATGTGACTCCTCCATTGGTCCAATTAGTTTTTGTTCTAGTGCTTTATTCATTGCAAATTTTTGCTGCATAGGTGACCATGTTCTTGAGCTTGCATGTTAAATGTTTGAGGTCCCAAGCAATTCCAATGCATGATATAGGCTCTAGGCAGTTGTAGGAGTAGTTGCTATCAATCTTGTTTAGTTTTATTCACTTTTATTTTGAAGTTACTAAAATTTCAGAAATTTTCAGAAAAAGAAATATGCTTAGAAGAATGCACCAAGGAGGTTCCTCGACAAAGAAAGGGCCAAGGATTGCTATACGTGAGCAAGATGTAAAATTGCCGAGGGACGCAAATGTACGGGCTTGTGAGTGGCCATCCGATGATTTTATGGTCGAAGCAGGCTTCAAGGAGGAATTTGACGTGTATGTGTGTAATGCCGAGCTGGAGGACTTCTTACAAGATAAGTGTCCTCAATATTATCAATTGACTGATTCCTTTGTGCGGAGGTTCGAATATATTTCTGCGCGTAATTCTCCTAGTGTCATGTTTGATATTTATGATACATCTTATACCATGGATTTCGAGGATTTCACAACTGCTTGCAAACTCCCGCAGTGGGGTAATATTAATGATCCTCCCAAATCTGAATTTAGAGATTTTCTTGCTAGTATTACTGTGGGAGAATCTAGGGACATGACACAAGCTACCATAGGGAGCATTCATTTTCCTGCTATACATTATTTTGCTCTCTTTATTGGTAGATGCATTAATAGCAAGGACGAAGCATGTCACATGTGTGTCCCTGATCTTTGTGTCCTCAAGAGTGTTGTGTCAGGTTATAAAGGTTATAACTTGGGGGAAATAGTTGCACGTAGGTTGCAGAATAATAGTAGAAGGGGGAATTTATTTGGAGGAATTTATGCAACCCGTGTGGCTAACTTTCTCAATATATCTCCACGAGAGGGGGATATGATTGTACCTCCTGTTTATTTGGATAAAGAAGCTATGTTTGATCATAATTTTCTTGAGAGGAATGAACAATTCCTCCATTATCGACTAATCTATGACAGGTGCAATGTCGCCCCTGTTACTCTTCCTGCCCCCTGCCTTTTTGATTATCAGGCAAGAGGAAGATACGTTGTCACCAAGGAGGAAGCAACAGATTATGAGAGGGGAATGGAGGCAGCTCGCCAACACGCTACTGCTCAGGAGGCTGTTGCCTCTGCATCTTAGTACAACCCCAGTTTCTCTTATGGATATCAGCCAGGTGGTCATTGGTATTAAACCAACTTAGGCGAAAAGCCTAAGCTTGGGGGAGTACGTATTTCCCACCGACTTTACATTCATGTTCACACACTAGTCGTCGGTGCTCATACTCTTTCATTGTATTATCCATGTTAGTTTAAGTTTCTTTTTCTAGTTTTCTTCTTGTGTGTTTGATAAACTTTAAGAAAAATCAAAAAAATAGTTAGTTTAATTTCCATGTCTGTAGTAGAAATTAAAATGAAAACCCAAAAAGATTTGTAGTTCTTCTTTTTACTTGTTGGGAGCTTTCCCGTGTAAATAGTTTTCTTTTCTTTTCTTTCCTTTGGGGGTCGAGAAGACCATATTGAAAATGCTTAGTGGCTCTTACATGCATGATTGTCTATTTAACTTAGAGCCTATATTACATTATCTTCTCTCTTGAGTTGAATGCTTGCAGATTCTAGCTTAGTCCAATGCACGTGCACTCTTATTATTATACACATCGTTCGGTCGTGCAAGTGAAAGGCAATAATGACGATATATGATGGACTTATTGGGATGAGAAAAGCTGGTATGAACTCGACCTCTCTTGTTTTTGTAAATATGATGACTCGTCATTCCTGGGTCAGCTATTATGAAGTAAATATATTTGCAATGACATTTAGAGATTATAGTTACTTGTGACATGCTTGATTAGCTATGAGTTATAATGGTTTACCTTGAATGCCAACACGCTATTAGAATGATTATGATGTGGTATGATGGGATGGTATCCTCCTTTGAATGTATTAAGTGACTCGACTTGGCACATGTTCACGCATGTAGTTGAAACAAATCAACATAGCCTTCATGATATTTATGTTCATGGTGGATTATATCCTACTCATGCTTGTATTCGGTGTGAATTAATTTTAATGCATGTTTATGACTGTTGTCGCTCTCTCAGTTGGTCGCTTCCCAGTCTTTTGCTAGCCTTCACCTGTACTAAGCGGGAATACAGCTTGTGCATCCAAACTCCTTAAACCCCAAAGTTGTTCCATATGAGTCCACCATACCTACCTATATGCGGTATTTACATGTCGTTCCAAGTAAATTTGTATGTGCCAAACTCCAAACCTTCAAATGAAATTCTGTTTTGTATGCTCGAGCAGCTCATGTTACAACTACATGCGTATAACTTTTATGTTGAGTCATCACCCTTCTTGTTAAAAGCACCCGCTGGAGAGCACACTGTCATTTGCATTCATTACTATTGGTTTATATTGGGTATGACTTGACTGGATCTCTTTTACCATGAATTACAATGTTTAGCCAGTCCTTGATCTTTAAAAGGTGCTCTGCATTTATGTTTTGCGGTCTCAGAAAGGGCTAGCGAGATACCATTTTGTTATATCATTTTATGATTATTTTGAGAAAGTGTTGTCATCCGAGTTTTATTATTATGGCTCGCTAGCTGATTATGTTATTGATATGAGTAATTGTGAGAGCTATGTGTTATTGTGAGTATGGTTAGTTCATAATATTTGCTGAAACTTGAATGCTGGCTTTTCATGTTTACAACAACAAGAGCAAACAGAGTTTGTAAAAGTTTTTCTTTATCACTTTCAGTTTATCAACTGAACTGCTTGAGGACAAGCAAAGGTTTAAGCTTGGGGGAGTTGATACGTCTCCAACTTATCTACTTTTCCAAACACTTTTGCCCTTGTTTTGGACTCTAACTTGCATGATTTGAATGAAACTAACTCGGACTGGCGCTGTTTTCAGCAGAACTGCCATGATGTTGTTTTATGTGTAGAAAAGAAAAGTTCTCGGTATGTCCTGGAAATCCATGGAGGCACTTTTTGGAATTAATAAGAATTTTTGGCGAAAGAATTAATGCCAGGGGGCCCACAGGCTGTCCACGAGACAGGGGGTGCCCCCCCTAGGTCGCGGCCTCCTATCTCATGGGCCCCCTGGACCTCCACCGACGTCAACTCCAACTCCATATATTCACGTTCGGGGAGAAAAAAATCAGGGAGAAAGTTTTATCGCTGCCAAGCCCTAATCTCTCTTGGGAGGGCTGATCTAAAGTCCGTTCGGGGCTCCGAAGAGGGGGATTTGTCGCTGTCGTCATCATCAACCATCCTCCATCACCAATTTCATGATGCTCACCGCAGTGCGTGAGTAATTCCATCATAGGCTTGCTGGATGGTGATGGGTTGGATGAGATTTACCATGTAATCAAGTTAGTTTTGTTAGGGTTTGATCCCTAGTATCCACTATGTCCTGATAATGATGTTGCTATGACTTTGCTATGCTTAATGCTTGTCACTATGGCCCGAGTGCCATGATTTCAGATCTGAACCTATTATGTTTTCATGAATATATGTGTGTTCTTGATCCTACCTTGCAAGTCTATAGTCACCTATTATGTGTTATGATCCGACAACCCCGAAGTGACAATAATCGGGATACTTCTCGGTGATGACCGTAGTTTGAGGAGTTCATGTATTCACTATGTGCTAATGCTTTGTTCCGGTTCTCTATTAAAAGGAGGCCTTAATATCCCTTAGTTCCTGTAAGGACCCCGCTGCAACGGGAGGGTAGGACAAAAGATGGCATGCAAGTTCTTTTCCATAAGCATGTATGACTATTTACGAAATACATGCCTACATTACATTGATGAACTGGAGCTAGTTCTGTGTCACCCTATGTTATAGCTATTACATGAGGAATCGCATCTGGCATAATTATCCATCACTGATCCATTGCCTACGAGCTTTTCACATATTGTTCTTCGCTTATTTACTTTCCCGTTGCTATTGTTACAACTACTACAAAAACCCAAAAACATTTATCTTTACTTTTGCTACCGTTACCTTTATTATCATACCACTTTTGCTACTAAATACTTTGCTGCAGATACTAAGTTATCCAGGTGTGGTTGAATTGACAACTCAACTGCTAATACTCAAGAATATTCTTTGGCTCCCCTTGTGTCGAATCAATAAATTTGGGTTGAATACTTTACCCTCGAAAGCTGTTGCGATCCCCTACACTTTTGGGTTATCAACCCACTGCCTATTGATCATAGTTTTCTTGATGAACAATTAGCTGTTATAAACACTTGTGTTAATGCCCTTGGTATGCATACTACTCTAATTACATTGTTGCTAAATATATACCACCTCATTTCACATACCAACAAAAGCAATAGTTCTTCTTTGATTTTAGACATTACTTCTGGGATGACCCACATCTTTATAAAGAAGGAGTAGATGGTATTATTAGACATTGTGACCTGTCATGAACATGAACAAATCCTATGGAAGTGTCATTCAGTGGCATATGGAGGACACCATGCTGGAGACAGAACCGCACATATGGCATTACAATCTGGTTTTTATTGGCCTACTCTCTACAAGGATGCATGTAAGTTTGTCTTATTTTTTGATGAATGTCAAAGAATTGGTAATATTAGTAGACTTCAAGAAATGTCTATGAATTATTCACTTGTTATTGAACCATTTGATGTTTGGTGATTTGATTATATGGGGCCTTTTCCTTCCTCTAATGGGTATACACATATTCTAGTTGTTAATGATTACGTTACTAAGTGGGTAGAAGCTATTCCAACTAGTAGTGTTGATCGCAACACATTTATTACAATGCTTAAAGAAGTTATTTTCCCGAGGTTTGGGGTCCCTAGATATTTAATGACTGATGGTGGTTCACATTTTATCCATGGTGCATTCCGTAAACTCCTTGGTAAATATGATTTCAACCATAGAATTGCATCACCTTATCATCCTCAGTCTAGTGGTCAAGTTGAATTGAGCAATAGAGAAATAAAGCTAATTTTGCAAAAGACCATTAATAATCTAGAAATAATTGGTCTAAGAAACTCGATGATGCATTGTGGGCTTACAGAACTGCTTATAAAATCCTATGGGTATGTCCCCTTACAAAATGTTTTATGGAAAGGCATGTAATTTACCTCTTGAGTTATAACGTAAAGCATATTGGGCAATTAAAGATCTTAACTATGATTTCAAACTTGTTGGTGAAAATATGTTACTTGATATTAGTTTTCTAGATGAATGGAAGACACAAGCTTATGAAAATGCTAACTTATTTAAAGAAAAGGGTAAAAACTGGCACGATAGAAGAATCCAAAACGGGAATTCAAAATAGGAGATCATGTTTTATTATACAACTCTCGCTTAAGATTCTTGGCAGGAAAGCTTCTCTTTAAATGGGAAGGTATGTATATCGTTGAAGAAGTTTATCATTCTGAAACTATCAAGATAAACAACTCTGAAGGCACTAATCCGAAGGTGGTTAATGGGCAAAGAATTAAACATTATATCTAAGATCTCATGTACACCCATTAATGATGAAACCAATATTATCCAAACTATGACGCCGGAAGAGAACATAAGGAAAACCTTTCGGAACGCTCCAGAACCCAAAAAAGGGATAGGTATGTGGTTCGGCAAGTAAACCGACTCCAAAAGTTCCATAAAAGTATTTTCTGTTTGTTTTGGAATATTTAGAAAAATAGGAAAATTATAAACAGCCCGAAAAGCGCATGAGGGAGCGACAAGCCCGAGGGGGGCGCTCTACCCCCTGGGTGCGCCTCCCAGGCTTGTGCCCCCCTCGTGGACTTTCCCGACTCCATTTTTCTTCCATGTTACTTGTCCCACACAAAAAAATCATTATATATACGTGTTGATGTTTTGACCACTGCATCATGAGATTCTCCTCTGTTCTTGTTTCATGATGTTTTTTTGACAGGCCCAGATCACCATGGCTCCCCGAAGGCTCCATACCAAGCACCGAATCGTGCAACCTTCGCTGGGCAAACACCCATATAGCGAGTGGTCATCAGGGGAGGAGGACATCAGCAAGGAGGACAAAGCTGAAGAGGTCATAGAAAGTCATACTTAGGAGGGAGATCAAGCAATGTCCATGGAAGAAACCATAGAGAAGGGAGATATCCTGCAACCCCTTTATGATCGTCTCTCTCCATCTGAAATTGATATCTTAAGGATCTTTGAAACAATCTGTGCTTAGAATACATCTCTCACTCATGGTTATCCTCCTCGAGGAGCAATAGGCATTTGGAATACCTTTTGAAGCTCAAAGACACGCTGGTTACATCATCATCATCACCAAAGAAGGAGACTTGAGTACACGGGTATGGGCACTCCCCTTGTCTTGTGCCAAGCTTAAGGAGGTGCCCCGGTATCATATCACCACCACTGTTATCACTATTATCTATCATAGTTCGATCCTTAGTTATTTTGTGATTTGAAGAATAAAGTTTTACTATGATCTATTTTCGAGTGCTTGCTTAGTGATCTATCTATCTATGTAATCGTGCGCGAGATATATAATAAATATTAGTTTGAGTTTTGCCTTGCTTTCTTGTTTCTTGTTTCAATCTTAGCAATGGAAAATAAAAGAATTAAAAGATCATATGCTACTCCCATGGGGAGTAATGACTTCACATAAAAGAAGTATAGTTGATAAAATTTGTTGGGAGTTGACAAGCATAGCATTGGTCATTGGTGCAATCCATGAAAAAGTAATAATGGAAGAGAGGTCTCATATATAAATATACTATCTTGGACATCTTTTATGATTGTGAGCCCCCATCAAATATTCTATATCAACTAGTTGACATTGGACAAGGAAGGAAACATAGTGAGTTATAGTTGTTTACATTCACATAGAAGTTATACTTTTATGGATCTTCTAACATGTGTGCTTGTCTAGGATCTTTTGCTAGCCAAAAATTCGCACTAAGTAGAGATACTACTTGTTAATCCAAAACCCTTAAACCCAGTTTCATGTTATGAGAGTCCACCATATCTACCTCTGGATTGAATAAGATCCTTCAAGTAAGTTGCCATCAGTGCAAAGCAATAAAAAATGCTCCCAAATATGTATGATCTTTTATTGTAAAGGAAAATAAGCTTTGTACAATCTTGTAATGGTGAAGAAATAAAAGTAACAGACCGCATAATAAAGGTTGCTATCATAAGGGGCAGTATAAAGTGACATTCCTTTGTAAGAGCTTGCACATCAAAAAACAAAAAAGCATGACAACCTCTGCTTCCCTCTACAAAGGGCCTATATTTTTTACCTTCATGTATTTACTTTTATGCAAGAGTCATTAGTGTTCATCCCTATTCCTCTCTATGTACTCTATAGTGGGAAGCATCATGTGGTGGATAGATCCATATATATATATATATATATATATATATAGGACTGTCGTGGGAACGAACACCTATGGGACCGGGGTCCCTTTCGGTCTGGCGGGGGCGGAGATCGCACAAAGAGCGGATCGAGGCGAAGCACACGAGCGGTTTTACCTAGCTTCGGAGCTCTCTGGAGAGATAATACTCCTACTGCTGCTTTGTGATTTGTATTCCTCTTCTTGCTCGGGAGCGTGAGTGTTTTCTAGTTTCGAATGCTTCGAACCCCCCCCCCCTACGTTGCGCATGGGCCTCCTTTTATATGCTCAAGGGGTCACCGACAGGTGGCAACGTAGGCAAGGGTAAAACTGGAAAGGAATTGCGGTTGGTACAACTACTTGTACAGTGTATCCTACCTAACCCTGACGGCAGGGGACAAACGCATTAAATGCCCGTCTGTGTCGCCCAAATAGTGCAGAAAAGGGACCGTCAGAGGCGCCACCGCTCGCCATGATGGCAATCTTGTTAGCGCCGCTTGCCACCTCGCACCGCTGGCTGCACAGCCTCTCGCCACGCGCGCCTGGAAAGGTCCCATGGCGACACTTTTACAGATGCGCTGGAGCGCGGGTACAGAGAGGTGGCTTGCCGCGGCAAGCGCCTTGCCGCGGTTGTTGTCTTGTCGCGCCCGGAAGCTTGTCGCTCAACGGGCCTTGCCAGGACGTGTGGTGCGTCGCGGCAAGTGCCTTGGTTGGCCTTCCCGGCAATCTCCTCTTGCCGGGGTCTTGTCTTGCCGGGACGCGCGGTGCGTCGCAGCAAGTTCCTTGAGATGCCTTGATTGGCCCTCCCGGCAAGCTCCTCTTGTCGGGGCCTTGTCTTCTTGTCTTGAACACTTTGTTCTTGAATGGCTCCAAAGGAACCACGGAGGACCTTGGCGGTCACCCGGCAAGCATTGCCGCGGGGCGCTGCGACTGCCCGTGCACAAGTTCGGGATACTAAGGTACCCCTACTTTAGTACACCGACAGGAGCCCCCGGGCCTGGGCCACACACGGTGCCGAGCGCTGTTGGGCCAGGCCCAAAACAGGGCACGGGCACGCGCGGCCTGGGTTACGCCGTATCTTACTCCGTATCCACCGCGCTCTCCCCTAACTGCACGCGTTGAATGCGGCGTCGTGGGAGAGATCATGGGTGGTTCTTTAATCGGAAAAGCAGAACGTCCGCCCCCTTCCTCTTTATAAGCAGGGGAAACAGGGGCAGTTCGCCCACATCGCCCGTTGCTACTTCCAATCTCAGAAATCTCCGCCGCTCCCCCCTTCTTCCAAAGTCGAAAGAGAGCAGCGCTCCGCCCCCCATCGCGCCGGCGCTACCAACGCCTTCGATCTCCCCCACTACCTCCGCCATGGTTCCAAAAGCCGGGAAGGGCATGAAGTCGGCTGAGGCGCTGCGGCTCGAGGCGCTGCGAAAGGAGCGGGCCACTCTCCGCCGCCGCTTCGGAATGGGTCCCGAATGGGTATCCCTTCTTCGCGCTATTCTTCTACTGCGGGCTCTGCCCGCCTTTCTCTGAATTCTTCTGTGACATCATGAACACCTACGGGTTCCACCTCCTTGACTTCACACCCAATGTTGTCCTGACCATGGCGGTTTTCGCACATCTCTGCGAAAACTTTGTCGGAGTCCACCCAAACGTAGCCCTTTTCCGCCACTTCTTTATGCCCCGGGTAGAGAGAGGGGAGCCCTTAGCCGGCGGGATCGCCTGGATCTCGAGAGCTGGCAAGAAGGAGTCGCATCTGTAGGGAGAGCTCCGCAGCAAATGGGAGGAGTGGAGAGCAGAATGGTGCTGGATTGTTGAGGAGAACCTGCAGCCATTCACCGCCCAGTGCCAAGCCCCAGTAGTGCGCGGCAACGATTGGAGCGCCCTGGCCGCGGACGATGACAAGCTGAAGATTGCCATCACCCGGATCTTGCGGCTCAGGCTTGCCGGGCTCACTATAGGCGCTGTTGGCGCGGATTTTCTTTGCCGCCGCATCGCCCCCTGCAAGAGAGGAGGAGACCCGCCTGGGAGTTCGGGGGTCCGGCGGATATCATGAGGCTGCGCCCGGGCCTCAACTTCAATTTCACTGTGCTGGAACTGGATGCGATGCTCAAGGAGTTGTTCAAGCACGACCCTCAGCATCCCGAATGGTTCAGGTTGCCGGCGGGTGTCGTTCCACTGTGCAACAATTCCTCGCTCGATCGCATCCGTGCAATGATGCCGCTGTGCGACTCGCATGGACTTGTCCCAACCTGGCAAGAGCCTGCGGACGATGTTGTGCAGCAGTTCTTCGACGGCTTGGTGGAAGTGGCGGTCCATGCCAATGAACAGAAGAGCCTCACCTGTGACACCACCGATGAGGAGATGCGGCGCATCGCCACTAGGGCGGAAGAGGCGGCGGCAGCCGCTGCCGCGGGTGAGTTTGGATTCACCGTGGAGGAGGCAGAGGCAGCAGAGGCGGCAAGCCTTGTCGATCGAGATGAGCTTGCTGGAGAGCTTGCCGGCGAGGGAGAGCTTGCCGGGCCTGAAGCCGAGTCGAGCGAGCCCGCCCAGGGCGCGAGCGGCCGGCCATCTTCAAGCGGCTTGCCGCAGGCAGAGCCCCCAGCGCAGCCCCCAGCTCCACCAAGAAGGCGTCTCCGCAGGGCCGGGGACGTAGCAGGGCGGCAGACGGGTCAACAGCCGCCGCGCCGTGGGACACGCTCCACCGCGGCAAGCACTGTTGCCGCGGGAGCATCTCACGCTGCTGCGGCAACTGGAGCGGGGTCCTCCCGGACCGCCGCTTCTGATCCTGCCACTGCCCCCGCCAAGCGGTCGAGGGAGCCTACTCCTCCGCCTCGTCGCGCCGAAAGAGGGCCGGACTTTGACCTCTCCGCACTCAGCTCCGACGAGGAAGAAGAAGAGTAAGAATCCCGGTTGTACTTGTAGTTCTTCAATTCTTGCTGTTTTTGTCTTGTATCTGATTTGCTTTACTCTGAACTTATTCCTTTTCAGGACCCTGGCCCAGAGAGCGGCGAAGAGAGCCAAGGCTCCGGTGATTGTCATCGAGGACGAGCCCACCGTGACAGCAGGGGCGCGCCCGAGACCACCTTGCCGGACCCGGCAATCCTTCCCCAAAGCAGCCCCCAGCGCAGCCCCCAGCGTAAGTATATGGTTTACTTTTTTGCTGTTAGGCGCGCATGGGTGCTCTTTATTTGCTGCCATTTGTTTATTGGTTTGTGTAGGAGCAGAACAGCCTCACCAGGAGCACCCGAAAGCCAACCCCGAGACGTTATCTGCTTCGACTATGCCGCCAAGGGATGATTCCCCGACAAGGGAGCGTTCTCCGGCAAGGGATCGTTCTCCGGCAAGGGACGGTTCTCCGGCAAGGGACATCACCAGCGACCCCCCAGTGGTGGAGCCCATGACTGCAGATCCTAGCACAAGTAACCCTTCTTGCTTGAAAACTTCCCTTGTGTTTTTCTTCTTCTGATCTTCTTTTTGGATTTTTGCTTGACTTTTTCTCTCTTTTCCCGGCCGTCAGATCCATCTTCTACGGAGCCGATGGAGACCGAGGCCACCGACGAGGAGAACACGCGTGGCTACACTGACGACGCCGCCGCCACTGAAGAAGCAGCTGGCGCTGATGAGCCCGCCGGCGAAGAGGCCGCCAAAGATGCCGCCGCAGGAGCCGGCGAGGGATCTGGCGATTGTACTGACGGCCCTGAGGCTGCAGGAGCGTCAGGCGCTACGCCGACTGCCGATCCCTCCGCCGCTACCGCAGCGCCAGGCTCCGAGGAGCCCTAGCCCGGCGCCTATTTGAAGGCCGGCGATGGCGTCTTCATCAAGCTCCCCTGGGCGTCAAGCTCCGGGGCGCCGGTGGAAGGAGAAACTTTTGATGGAGAGGTGCTCGCCTCCGCTGGGCTGACGCTGGTTGACGCGCCAAGCAGTAGCAGCGGCGAGTCTGAGGAAGAGCAACTGCTGCGGAAGCTGGTGTCACTCTACCGCGCCCGACAAGCCAAGGTGGAATCCCGGGAAGCGCTTGTCGCGCAGGCAGGAGTGGATATTGAGAAACATGCGGAGGAGCTCCGGAGCCGCAACCAGGAAGCTCTCCAGTCCATTGCAGAGGAGCGGGCGCAACTTGCCGAGGCGCGGAAAGCCTTTCTCCTCGAGAAGGCCGAAGCTGAAGAGCAACAGCGGCTTGTCGTGGAGGAGCTGTTTGCGCGGGAAGGCGAGTTGGCGCAGCGGAAGGTCAATCTGGACAGCCACGAGGAGGAGCTTTCCGCGCGAGAGCGGACATTTGGCGGGGCTCTCAAGGAGATAAAAGATGCTACTGCAGCTGCTGAGGCCGCCAAGAAGGAGCTGGAGACGAAGGTGGCGCAGCTAGAGGCCGATCTCAAGGCGAGGAATGAAGAGCTTGCCGCGCTCCAGCGTGAGCGCGAGAAGGACGCCCACGCCCACGGTGAGCTGCAGGGTCATCTCGCCGAGAAGGGCAAGGAGCTCAGCGCCGCCAAGGACTCCAACGCAGATCTCGAGCTGAAGCTGGCTACTCTGACCAAGACGCTGGACGGCGCCAAGGAGCGGGAGGTGGCCTTGAAGGAGGAGATCAAGGCCAACGAGGAGCTGCTGGCGAGTGCTGCTGTCACCCAGAACACCCTTAGGGAGACTGTGGAGCTCTTGACGGAGGGTCTTGTGAACATCACCGCAGTCATCGACAAGGAGCTGGAGCAGCTAGGGATGGAGGATTTCGGGTATTCCTCCGATGAGAATCTCCAGCCCAGCGCCAAGCTCACTTTGTTCTTCAAGGGCATGGCGACGGCTCTCCAGCGACTCCGGGAAAGGATTCCAAAGCAGCTGGCCGATGAGTCGCGCACAATCTGCGCGAGAGTTCTGCAGAAGGTGTTGGTGAAGGTGGCCTTCTGCAACCCAGGCCTCAACCTCACCAACGTCCTCAAGAAGCTGCCGGCGGATGCTGATCTGGACGCGCTCAAGGCCCTTGTCGCACCCATTGTGGACAAGGTGAATGAGGTCAAGAGGGTTGATGGCGACCGCGTAGATTAGGCCGCCCGTTTCCTCCTTTTCTTGCCGCTGCTGATCATGTTGCGAGAACAATTTATTAGAGCCGCGACAAGTTATTTTGTAATATAACTTTATTTTGGGTATCGATTGCTATGTTATTTCCTTTACTTGATTCCATTCTTTGTATGTTTTTGCCCTACGCTTTTAGGGAACTTGCCGATGCAGGCACCTTAGCCGCGAGCGCTGAGTGCGGGACGTCAGTAGCCTGCTGGCGGTGCCACCACCGACAAGAAACCTTGTCGCAGCTAGTCGCAGCTCACTTAAGTTGTTGAGCGGACTCGAAACAAAGTAAGGGTGCAACTAGCTACGAGTTGGTTCCTCCGCGCACAGGTTTTCCATACAAAGCACGGTCGTTCAAGGAAGATAACTTAAAAATTTTAAAACTAATTGCTCAAACTTTGGCAACTTAGCTTTTCTGTCGTTTGTGTCCCGGCAAGGCAACACTTTCTTGAACGACGCCTGGTCCACACCATTATCTTCTCCTTCCCCCCCGGCAAACTTGTGGGTGAGGGAACCTTCCCTTTTCTTTGAGAAAAAGAAAGGAGAGAAAATAAAGATATGGAGCCTTACGGCTCGTTATTGCTTACCGGGGTAAGTGCTACACAAAATGTTAGATAACACATGCAAAATATAGAAAGCATGAAATTGACAAGATGTGCGGAGCATATTAGCTTTATTTATGCACGGGGTCTGCGCCCGGCTTTGTACAAAGGATTACATGCAACAGCGGCAAGACTTGTACAAAAGGTGGTTGCCGGAAGAGGTTCCGGCAACCACGCCTTACGGATAAAACTTACGAAGATGCTCAATGTTCCAGGAGTTGCTCACCAGAAAGCCATCTTCGGTCTCAAGGCGGACAACGCCAGGCCTAGTGACTCGTTTCACCCGGTAAGGGCCTTCCCACTTCGGCGTCAACTTGTTGGAATTCTTGGAAGACTAAACGCGCCGAAGAACAAGGTCGCCTACCTCGAGACTTCTGGCATTAACTTTGCGGCTATGGTAGCGGCGCAAAGCTTGCTGGTATCGAGCAGCTCGTACAGCAGCCTGAAGACGGTCTTCCTCAAGGAGCAGCGCGTCATCTTGTCGCAGTTGCTCTTGCTCAAGCTCATCATAAGCGAGCACTCGAGGCGACCCATATACAAGTTCCGTGGGGAGAACTGCCTCTGCTCCATAGACTAGAGCGAAAGGTGTCTGGACAGTGGCTCGATTTGGCGTCGTTCTGATCGACCAAAGAACCACCGGCAGCTCCTCAATCCCGTTCTTTCCGCACTTGTACAGCCTGTGAAAGTCCTGGTTTTGAGCCCGCGCAGCACTTCAGCATTTTCCCTCTCCGCTTGACCATTGCTTCTCGGATGAGCAACAGAAGCGAAGCAGACCTTGGCGCCAAGATCTTGGACGTACTGCATGAAGGTGCGGCTCGTGAATTGCGTACTGTTGTCAGTGATGATCCTGTTAGGTACCCCAAAACGGCAAACAATCGACCTGAAGAACTTGACTGCTGACTGTGCTGTCACCTTCCTCACTGCCTCCACTTCCGGCCACTTTGTGAACTTGTCGATTGCAACGTACAAGTACTCACAGCCCCCGACAGCTCGGGGAAAGGGGCCGAGGATATCGAGCCCCCAGACCGAAAATGGCCAGGATAAAGGGATCGTCTGGAGAGCTTGAGCTGGCTGGTGTATCTGTTTGGAATGGAACTGGCACGCTTCACACTTGGTTACTTGTGCAGTTGCATCTTGGAGGGCTGTCGGCCAAAAGAAACCTTGCCGAAATGCTTTGCCGGGGAGTGCTCTTGCGTCAATGTGGTGACCACATATGCCTCCATGTATCTCCGCCAACAGCTTCTGTCCGTCTTCCCGGGAAATACACTTCAATTTCACACCGTTGAATCTTCTTCTGTACAGTGTGTCGTCGACAAACTGGTACATACTTGACTGCCGGGCTACTCTTTCCGCTTCTTCTTGCTCTTCGGGAAGTTCCCCTGTCTAAAGGAAACGGACAATCTGCTGCGCCCATGTTGGAGCTTGCGGCTCGTCAACAAGGACCAAAGGCACATATGCTGCTGCGGGAACATCCGCTTCTACGGCAAGAACCTGCGGCTCAGCCGGAGCCTGATGTTCCCCGGCAAGCTTGCTGGAGCAAAACTTGTCGGGAGCGTCTGCTTCAACGGAACAAACCCTAGGGCTTGCCGGAGCAGACTGCTCCTCAGCACTCTTGGTGTTGATCTTGGGGACCTTCTTGGCGGCGGCTTCGGGGAGCTCTGCCGGAAAATAGTCACCAGAAATCAACTTCCTCTTCTTGCTCTGTCCAGTTGATGGTATCACAGACGGTTGAGTCAGCTTGAGCACAAAGATCCCTGGTTCCACAGGTAACTTAAGTGCGGCGCACTTTGACAGGCCATCGGCAATGTCGTTCTGAGCTCTCGGAACATGTTCCATCTGCAGGCCGTCAAAGTGCTCTTCTAACTTTCTCACCTCATCAACGTAAGCTTCCATCAACGGACTCTGGTAATTCTTGTTTACTTGGCGGACGACAAGCTGCGAGTCACCCCTGACAATGAGCTTCTTGATCCCAAGGTCTGCCGCGATCCTGAGACCGGCAAGCAAACCTTCATACTCTGCGGTATTGTTTGTTGCTTGCTCCTTGGGAAAGTGCATCTGGACTACATACTTGAGGTGCTCTCCGGTGGGTGCGACAAGTAGCACGCCCGCACCGGCGCCTTGCAGCGAGAAGGCACCATCAAAGTACATCATCCACTCTTTGCTCGCTTCCTTGACGGGGATGCTCGTTTCTGGGATCTCTTCGTCTGGTGTTGGCGTCCACTCTGCTATGAATTTTGCCAATGCTCGGCTCTGGATAGTTGAAGTGCTTTCAAACTTGAGGCCAAAGCTTGACAGTTCCAGCGCCCACTCGACAATCCTGCCTGTTGCTTCTTGATTCTGTAGTATCCTCTTCAGCGGAAAACGAGTGACAACTGTGATCTCATGTGCTTGGAAGTAAGGGCGCAGCTTTCTCGAGGCCATGAGAAGGCTGAAAAGCAACTTCTGCACACCAGAGTACCTTGAACTAGCCCCCTGCAGAAGGGAATTGACAAAGTAAACTGGGCGCTGCACCATTTTCTTCTGTTTCTCCTCCTGTGCCTACGCAGACCGATCCTTGTCGGGACCAGAGCTTGTCGGGGAAGCCCCCTGCTTGTCGCTGGATGCATCTGCCGCGGTCGCTGGCTCATCATCCGCCTCCCTCTCTGCTACTAACGCAGCACTAACCACTTGATTGGTTGCCGCTAAATACAGCAGCAACTTCTCTTGTGGCTTAGGTGCGACAAGTATTGGAGTGGAGGACAGGTATCTCTTCAAGTCCTGCAGCGCAGCCTCCGCTTCCGGAGTCCATTTCATTGGACCTGCCTTTTTCAAAATTTGGAAAAATGGCAGGGCGCGCTCAGCAGACTTAGAGATAAACCTGCTGAGAGCAGCCACGCAACCGGCAAGTCTTCGTACATCCTTGACGCGCTTCGGTGCTTCAATCTGCTCAATGGCCTTGATCTTGTCGGGGTTGGCTTCAATTCCCCGCTGAGACACGAAGAACCCGAGAAGCTTGCCGGAGGGGACTCCAAACACACACTTCTCGGGGTTAAGCTTGAGGTTGATCTTGCACAGATTTGCAAAGGTTTCATCTAAATCCTGAATCAGAGTTGCTTTGTCCTTGCTCTTGACCACTATGTCATCCATGTAAGCTTCTACATTTCTGTGCAACTGTGGCTCAAAAGCGTCATGGACTACTCTTGCAAATGTTGAACCAGCATTCTTTAATCCGAAAGGCATCCGTACAAAACAGTATGTGCCACATGGAGTGATGAATGTGGTCTTCTCCTCATCCTCTTCTGCCATGAAGATCTGATGGTATCCTGAGTATGCATCAAGAAATGAAAGCAAGTCACATCCGGCCGTGGAGTCAACAATCTGGTCAATGCGCGGCAAGGGAAATGGGTCTTTGGGACAAGCTTTATTAACATCAGTAAAATCGATACAAAGCCTCCATTTCCCGTTTGCCTTGCGCACGACTACAGGATTGGCCAACCACGTAGGATGGAGTACTCCTCTGACAAGGCCTGCTGCTTCCAACTTCTTGATTTCTTCTGCAATGAATTCTTGGCGCTCCACTGCTTGTTTCCTGACTTTCTGCTTGACGGGCCGCGCATGAGGACAGACGGCAAGATGGTGCTCGATTACTTTCCTGGGAACACCGGGGATATCAGACGGTTGCCACGCAAACACGTCGACATTCGCCCGCAGGAAAGCAACGAGCGCGCTTTCCTATTTAGGGTCGAGTGTGGCACTGATGGTGAAGGTACCACCAGTGTTGTTCTCCTTGGCGGACACCTTCTTGGTCTCTGGCGGAGCTGCCTTCGTCTTCTTACACTTGCCGGTGGAGCTCGATGGTGCGTCCTCGATGGTAGCGCAACACTCCGAAGAGGTGCGCTTGCCGGAGTGGGCATCAGAGCTCTTGCCAGACTTGGTCTTCTTCTTCCCCCCGGGAGCTTCAGCGGCAAGTGACTTGTGATCTGCTGCGGCTGCTGCTTCCCGATAGATCTTGTCGGTGCAGATAAGAGCATCTTTCTTGTCGCCAGGGACAGAGATGACACTTATCGGGCCTGGCATCTTAAGCACGTTGTAGGCATAGTGAGAGGCTGCCATGAACTTGGCGAGCGCTGGACGGCCGAGTATTCCATTGTAAGGCAATGGAAAATCAGCAACGTCAAAGGTGACCCTCTCACTCCTGAAGTTCAGCTCGCTGCCAAATGTCACCGGCAACGTGATCTTTCCCTTCGGCTTGCTCCTTCCCGGATTGATTCCTTGGAATGTACCGGTCTCTTCAAGCTCGCTGTCAGGGACCTGGAGTTTCTGGAGTACCGCGGAGGAGATCAGGTTCAAGCCGGCCCCGCCGTCAACTAGCATCTTAGTGACTTTGAGGTTGCGGATAGTTGGTGAAACCAACATCGGCAAGCACCCGACCGTAGTTATGCGATCAGGGTGGTCCTCAATATCGAAGATGATAGGCGTGCTGGACCACTTCAGAGGCTTGCGTGATTCGACGGGTGGTTCTGCCGCATTGACTTCCCGCACCCACTGTTTGAGTTGGCGGTGTGAAGTGTGCAGAGAAGCACCGCCGTCAACGCAGAGGACCTCCGTGGCTTTCTGGAACTCCTGCTCATCGGCCTCGTCATCATCCATCTCTTCATCATCGTCTTCATCTTCATCCTTGTCGCGGCCGCGGGGAGGCCTATCTCCTTGCCGCTGCTTGGCCTTGCCGCGGTGCCCTCCCCGGCCGGGACGTTTCTTGCCGGATCCTCCAGTACCTTCTTGGGCCTTCTCCTTGTCGCGTCGCTCATACTAAGCTTTTTGCTGCTCGACAAGCTGCTCGACCTTCTTGCAGCTCTGGAGATCATGACCCTTGGTGCGATGGATCTTGCAATACTGCTTGCCGGAGCCGTCCTGCTTGTCGGCGGCTGCCACAGCCTCGCCGGAGCTACCAGCTTTGGCTTTCTCGGCACCACCTCCGTTGCCGGACTGCTCAACAACTAGCACATCTTTGCCTTTCTTTTTTCTGTTATTCCGCCGCCGGTTCTTCTTTGTCGGGGCGGCATCCTCGCTGTCAGACCCTCCTGCTCCTGTATTCTCTCCGGGGAGTCTCCTCCCTTCCTCAGCACGTGCACACTTGTCGGCCAGGGCATATAGCTCACTGACGTCTCTGATCTTGCACATCGCCATCTCCTCCCGCATCCTGCGGTTACGCACGTTCTGATGGAACGCGCTGATGACCGCGGCAGGGTGGACATCTGGGATGTTGCGATGTACTTGGTTGAATCTCTGAATATACTTGCGCAGGGGCTCTCCTTCCTTCTGGGCGAGCAGATGAAGATCGCTCTCTTGGCCATGAGGCTTGTGGCCGCCTGTGAAGGCGCCGACAAACTGATGGCTCAGATCCGCCCATGAGGATATGGAGTTGTCCGGCAAGTGCATGAGCCAGGATCTGACATTGGGCTTGAGCACCAGCGGGAAGTAGTTGGCAAGGATCTTGTCGTCGCGCCCCCCGGCAGCTTGCACCGCGATGGTGTAGATGCTGAGGCACTCCGACGGATGCAACTTGCCGTCGTACTTCTCTGGTACGTCTGGCTTGAAATTCTTTGTGCTGGGCCACTAGACTTGCCGCAGCTCATGAGTGAATGCAAGGCAACCTACCGCGTACGGCAAGTCGCCTGGTTCCCCTGGCGCATGCATGTCGACAGTGGGCCCAGCGCGCTGGTCTGATTGACGCCACGCTTCTCTTCGGTGCTCGATGCAGGTACGAGTGTCTTCTTGCTGTCGCTCTTGAAGAACTTGGCGCTGATCGCGACGAGCTCGTGGGTCTGATGACGCAGTGGAGTCGGTGTCGAGGTTGACCCGGCGAGTCGGCGATCTTGGCCTTCGGGGTGGAGAGTGCACGGTGGTTGCACCCCCACCGGTCTTGTCGCCATCGGCTCGCGCCCGGCAATCTTGCCGCGGCTTCGATGTACTCGGTTGCCGTGGTGTATCGCCGTTGGCGAAGCCGATGAGACTCTGAATGGTGGCCCTCCAATCGTCGATCTTGTCCGCCGTTGGAGGGTAATCCAGGAGCAGTTGGGCTCAGGCCAACGCTTCTTCTGGAGTCTTCGGTGGCGGCGGCGAACGGTGCGAGGAGCGGGATATGCTCGGACTTCCAACTGGGTTGGAAGGAGCAGCATCCCGTCCAGGTGACCGTGACTTGCTCGTGCCAGCATGTTGGCGTGCATGCTGGTCTTGAACGCCCCGAGATCCACCAGCTCAATCTTGGTCCAACGAGCGTATGGTACCGCGAGTACCATGACGCTGTCGGTCCCGCGCCTCCTAAGACGGGCGCGGTGCATGTACGAACGCCGAGGTCTGCGCAGCCTTGTCCTTGGACCTGGCAGCATCGTGAGCTCCCTCGTCGATGCCCGTTCCTCCGCCGGCGTCTACCCCACCACCCGTTTGCTCCGGCGGTGGTGGGATCGACGTGGACGGAGCAGCCACCTCCGAAGCCTTCTTCTTCGGTGGCATGTCGATGAAGATGATGAAGATGTAGCTCGTGCGAACGCCGGATCAGGTTCACACAACCCCGACGCCCCCTAGCTGGCGCGCCAAAGATGTCGTGGGAACAAACACCTACGGGACCGGGGTCCCTTTCGGTCCGGCAGGAGGCGGAGATCGCACAAAGAGCGGATCGAGGCGAAGCACACGAGCGGTTTTACCCAGCTTCGGAGCTCTCCAGAGAGATAATACTCCTACTGCTGCTTTGTGATTTGTATTCCTCTTCTTGCTCGGGAGCGTGAGTGTTTTCTAGTTTCGAATGCTTCGAACCCCCCCTACGTTGCGCATGGGCCTCCTTTTATATGCTCAAGGGGTCACCGACAAGTGGCAATGTAGGCAAGGGTAAAACTGGAAAGGAATTGTGGTTGGTACAACTACTTGTACAGTGTATCCTACCTAACCCTGACGGCAGGGGACAAACGCATTAAATGCCCGTCTGTGTCGCCCAAACAGTGCAGAAAAGGGACCGTCAGGGGTGCCACCGCTCGCCACGATGGCAATCTTGTCAGCGCCGCTTGCCACCTCGCACCGCTGGCTGCACAGCCTCTCACCACGCGCGCCTGGAAAGGTCCCATGGCGACATGTTGACAGATGCGCTGGAGCGTGGGTACAGAGAGGTGGCTTGCCGCGGCAAGCGCCTTGCCGCGGTCGTTGTCTTGTCGCTCCCGGAAGCTTGTCGCTCAACGGGCGTTGCCGGGACGTGTGGTGCGTCGCGGCAAGTACCTTGGTTGGCCTTCCCGGCAAGCTCCTCTTGCCGAGGTCTTGTCTTGCCGGGACGCGCGGTGTGTCGCGGCAAGTTCCTTGAGATGCCTTGATTGGCCCTCCCGGCAAGCTCCTCTTGCCAGGGCCTTGTCTTCTTGTCTTGAACACTTTGTTCTTGAATGGCTCCAAAGGAACCACGGAGGACCTTGGCGGTCACCCGGAAAGCCTTGCCGCGGGGCGCTGCGACTGCCCGTGCACAAGTTCGGGATACTAAGGTACCCCTACTTTAGTACACCGACAAGGACAGCACTATTCTAATCCCGGGATTAGAATAACTATTTGGATCGCGATCAACCCTATATAGGGCGCGACGGGATGTTTCCTAATATCAAACCTGCGGAGAGAAAAAAGGCCACGCCCACATCCACTCCTCCACCACCTCCTCCCCGATCCCCAACCTCCCCTCCCCGATCCAGCGCCGTGGAGCGCTCGCTCCTCTCCACAACTGCTGTTGGCCCCTGGTGCCGGCACACCTCCCGTCTCCAGCTACCCCGGCCCCGTGGCCACCGCCAGCCACCCCGACGGGCCTTCCGTCGCCGTCCGCTCAGCCCCATCACTGCCGCGACCCCAGTGCACCTCTCGCCGCCGGCCGCTCGGCCCCGTTGCCGCCCCCTCGGCCCCGTCGCCGCCCCCGACCCCAGCGCGCCTCCCACAGCCGGCCGGTCAGTCCCGTCGCCGCCCCCCAACCCCAGCGCGGCTCCCTCCGCTGGCCACTCAGTCCAGGCGCGCCCCGAGCCGCCGGACATCCACCGGCCACCACAACCGACGACCGTCGTCGCGCCCGCAACAGTTGCCCCAGCTGCCGGACTTCCTCACCCCGCAACCCCCGCCATCCTCCTCTCCAAGCGCCAGCCGCTGCCTGCCTCCCGCCCGACACTACTTCCTGACTTCCTACTACATACCAGTTTCCTTCATCGAGGCTCCTCCTGTCGATGGTGAGCATCCTTCTCCGATGCCTATATCGACTGAAATATGGTCCAAAAACAAAAAATCGCCATTTTGGGAGAAATTGCTTGCTACCTTAAACTGCTCCGTTCAATTATCCTCTCAACTTTTAATTACTTATTGTGCTTTTGGCAGTAATTAGTCAATTTGTTTTTGATTCGATGTCTTTTCCAGTAGGAAACAGATTTGCTTTTTATATTTAAATGTCTACATGCTCATTTTTATGCTCAAATATGCCACTGCCTTGGAGTATTTCTTATTAGACCCATATTGATTCAGTTCAGAAAATCTCTTGTATCATGCTACACTAAAGCATTTTTGTCTTAAAAAGTATGCCTCCAACTGCTTTTGTTTATATGCCACAATTCTGCAGTACACCGTGTTGATTTTCAGCAGGCTAACTTGATTAATGCAAGTGCAACTCATCTTCCACTGCCATGGCGAGTTGTCATGCGTGTGCACACATCCTGAAAACATCTTACTTTCTGGTTGATATGGCGCCACTATATAATCAGTTGATTATTGGGTGTATCATCATTTCTGGAAAAAAAGTAGCGGATGGATAGGCTCGATGTGTGTGTCCAGCTGTCATCACACACACTCAAATGCCGACAGCATGTACATCACCATTGGTGAGCTGAAGCACATCGTAGCCGTGGACATTTACCAAGGCAAGGTGATTGGGAGCTCTCTGCTTCCAAACCAATACCATTCGCTTGTACCGTGTGTTCTTGCACCCTTGCTTGGATCAAGCAAGAGCCCTACAGCGGGTAATCGAGCACCTTCTTGTTATGTTTCAGTTTGCAAATATCTTGGAGACTTTGTGTTGTTGCGGATAGATCGAGCACCTTCTTGTTATGTTTCTGTTATTATTTTCACACATAATTTTGATTCTAGATTAGTACAATGGCACATTCCCTTCTTTTGAAATAATGTTTGTGCACACATGAACTAAATCATAGAACAACATGTATACATTATTTTGAAAATCATGTATGTTTATGGTATTTCAAACATGTTGTGGCTGGAGCCTTCCGTATTTGGTTTCGTAGCAGCAGCCTCCTACTATTTGGTGCTTTTTCTCTCATTTATGCTCAAAAGTTTGTGTCTCCAGGATCCTCCGTACCGCTCTGCTGCTCACTACCCACATGAACAGCGGGGGGAAGAAGTTCACCACATGGCAGGGGAGAAGGTCACACATGAGGTGCAAGGGACGGGGTGCCGCCATTCGGAAGATGGTCTGAGTTCAGGAAGATGGTCGTCCTTCGTGAGAATCGGTGATGCTAGGATGCAGTGTTGCTTCTTGTGAGGCCGCTTCCAGCCAATGTCGTCCTCTTCCGGGGCATCCTCCTCTTCCTCGATGTTGAACTTCTCTGTCCATCCAGCAAATAAAATCTCTCTTCTATAATTGTTGTGCATCTACTACAGAAAACATGCATTGGCCGTAGACGTTCAGAAATAGTTGTAAAGGAACAACTATAGCTCTCTCTATGCACATGTTGTGTTTGGAGAGGCATGGTTTTCATTTTGATTTTGAGCTGGATATACGAGGTGTATGATGAAGGTCAAATAGTGAAGTGAAGTCAATTTGTACATGTGAAATTCAGTGAGGCATAAGAAGGGAATCAGACCGTTAGTTTATTTTGCCCGCATTTGTACATCATGTTGTCTACTTCCTTGTTTTGTACTTTTTCCTGAAGTTTTATAGTATGAGTTGATGCAAAAAAGTTGTGTTTTTAGTATGTTGGTTTCGGTTAAAAAAACACTACAAAATACAGGGAAGCCCCGAGCAAGTTCAAAAACCACGACATAGATAAATCCAAAAAAGAAGAAAACAGGGCACAAACATAATTACGTCGCGAAAAACAAAAGAAGAAACAAAGGCCCCACCAAGAAAAACTAACTCTGGCAGTTCAAATATAATTAATTAGAGAGTTCGAAGAAGATCAAAATAAGAAACGCAGTAGTTCATTGTATACAAAAACCTCAAGTTCTATGTGTTTCTAGGAAAAATAGAAGTATGAAATGCAATATTAAAAAATGTATTTGATGTTTATTTTTTTAACTTCTCCACGAATAAAACTAAGAAGGAACTAAAAATGCAGAGAAGTTCAAAGTTTTTTAAAAAAATTATATTTTTTCTTCGTTGCTAAAGAATAAAACAAAGAAGTTCAAATTAGAAAAAGGAACAACTAAAAAAAGTTTAAATACATTTTCCCTGTTTTTAAAAAACTAGAAGCTCAAACTAAAAGAACCAAGAGGTTCCAGTTAAAATAACAAAATGTTTTTTTTGTTTTAAAAAATAAAACCAAGAAGGTCAAATTGAAATAATAGAGTAGTTCAATTTATTAATATAAAAAGTACATGTTTTCTAAATTCCAGATGCTTATATGGTCATCCTGTGATACTGAAATCTTTTTCATTTTAGGTGAGCGCCAAATTTTTGTGTGGATGTGTTGTGCATGTGCTTGTGCGTAGTCACTGAATAGAACAAAAAATCTATTATGGGTGCCCTCTAAATGTTTGTCCTATTGCTTATGAGAATTGACCCAAATTTTCCTATTGTTTTTGCACATGTTGGATTCAAGGGAAAATGTGTATAAAAATGTGTGATTTCAAAAGTTCAAGTGTAATGAACATCGAAATTCTAACCAAAAAATGTAAACAAAAAATCGTAGAATTCAAAGAATGAAAACTATGGAATTTCATAAAAAAATAATAGCACGTGAAGTTCATGTTTCAGAAATTCCCAAGTTCACGTGTAGTACATCCAGAAGAAACATCATCAAATGAAAAAAAGGGACCGCCTAGGCCATTTCACTGAAAAGCAAAAAATGCATAAAAATGTCGCGACAAAATTCTACAAGAAGTTCAAATTGAAAAAACCGAAGCAGGTCAGCCTTGAAAGAAATGAAGTTTTTAATATCTAAATGTCAAATTTGGAAGTTCAAAAAATTTGAGCAAGAAGTTCAAATAAAAAAAGTACTGGAAAAATCTTTATAACGGACTTTTCCCGTTTATAAAAAAAATCAGAGAAGTCCAAATTAAAAAAGAGCAGCATTTCAAAAAGATTTTATAGACGCAGATTTCCCCCATTCTATAAAAACTAAAAGTTCAAATTAAAATAACGCCGTGGTTTCAGTGTTTATATAAAAAAAGATTTTCCTTGTTACTAATCAATAAAACTAAGAAGTTCAAGTTTAAAAAATGGTGAAGTCCGATGTCTATAAAACATTCAGATTGTTCACATTATTAAAAAATAAACCAAGAAGTTCAAAAACATGATTTTTCCTCGTTACTAAAGAATAAAACTAAAAAGTCCAAATTAAAATAACAAAGAAGTTCAAAGTTTGTAAAAACCTCACATTCTCGTTACTAAATAATAAAACTAATAAGTCTGAATTAAAATAAGGGAACAACTAAAAAAGTTTTAAAAATATTTTCCCATTTTTAAAAATCCAGATTTTCCCCGATACTAAAGATTAAACCAAGAAGTTCAATTTTAAAAAGATAGAGTAATTCAATGTACATTACAAACTCAGTTTATCTCGTTGCTGGAAAATAAAAGCTGGAAGTTCAATTTGAAAACATGGAGAAGTTCGACATTTAATTAAAAACTCAATTTTTGGTTACTAAAGAATAAAACCAATAAGTTCAATTCAAAATAATGAAGAAGTTTGATGTTTCTAACAAAACTAAAAATTTCATATTTCTAAATATACATAAAAGAAATACAAATAAAAAATTTAGAGCGGTTAGATATATGTAAAAAAATAAGAGTTTTTCATAACTAAAGCAAAACAGAGAGAAGTTCAAACTGATAACTGTTGGAAGTTCACGTACTGCATGGTGTGCATTTCATATGAGAAAAAAAAGAATAAAAGGATAAAGTCTAAAAAAGTTGTTGAAAGAAGTTCAGGTTGATAACTGCCAGAAGTTCACGTACTACACAGTGTGCACTTTGTATGAAAAAAAAAGAATAAAAAGGCAAAGGCTAAACAGTTTTTTTGCTAGAAGTTCAAGTGCTCGGCCCGAGAAAGTTCAAAAATTCTTGTGAGGGGTTGAACAGAAATACGTGGCAGAAGTTCAAGGTGAAAACAACAAGAAGTTCAACTACTGCAAGGAATGCGTTTCAAATGAGAATAAAAGTATAGAAAAATAAAAGTTTAAAAGGTTTGTTGAAAGAAGTTAAGTGCTATTTCCGGGGAAGTTCAATTTTTTTTGCGAGAGAGGTTCACTTGGTATTTCCATGTTCGATTTTTTTCGTATAAAAATCGAATACAATTCTTTACTCAAAATATAAAAAGGTGAAGTTCAAATTGAAATAACAGAGAAGTTCGGAGTTTATTAAAACCTAGGATTTACCGGTTCAAAAAATAAAAAACACAACGCCATTTTTTGCACTTTTAAAAACAACTCATAAACGAAAAGAATGGTTGATAAAAGTTCAATTGCTCAGTGAGGAAAAGTTCAAAAAATTCTTGTGAGAGAGGTTCACAGTGTATTTAGATGTCCAAAATACATAAAAAATATGTTGTTTTTTGTGTTTTAAAATAATTCTCTCAAACGAGAGAGAAGTTGAAAGTGATAACAACCGAAAGTTCACGTACTACATGGTGTGTATTTCATATAAGAAAAAATACAAAAAAAGTGAAACATGGTGAAGTTCAAACAGGGATGCCCCAGAAGTTCAACTACTTCACATAGTGCAAAAAACACCACGTAAAAAATCAGCACGTCAAAAACAGAGTGAAGTTTGAATAGACACGTCCTAGAAGTTCAACTACTTCAAGCAGAGCAAAAAACAACACGTTAAAAACAGTGTGAAGTTCGAACAGACATGCACGAGAAGTTCAACTACTTCACGCAGTGTATTTCCATTCGCGATGAAGGCAGAAATCATGATCTCGTCATTTTCTAATTTGCTTCAAAACAGTAGGAAATCATTTGTGTAAGTTCAAGTCCTTCGTCGGAGAAAGTTCAAAAAAATATTGTGAGTGAGGTTTGTACAAAAGGAATATCATTTGTGTGACATTGATGAATGTATGAGAAAATTACAAAACGAAAATACGTCACGGAAGTTCAACGTGAAAACAGCTGGAAGTTCAACTACTACATGGAATGAATTTCAAATGAAAAACTTTTAAAACCGTTGCGAGTATGAAAAAGTGATCAACATGGGAAAGTTGCGTGTCTACAGTAGCTTTCCATCGGTATATCACTTGATCGATTCCGGTGAATGTTCCGGTGCATGGATGGAGAGCCACGGGCAAAAAATGCACGTGAAAAACAGAGTGAAGTTCAAGGTTTCATACCGAGAAGTTCAGGTCCTTCACGCGATGCATTTTTGACGAATCTGTTTCGCGATAAAGGCAGAACGAATGATCTCGCCATTTTCCAAATTACTTGAAAACGGCAGGGAATCACAGAAAACCATCAACATGAAAAAGTTTCGCATTTTCCGTAGCTTTTCAACGGTATATTATTTGCCCCATTCTGATAAAGTTTGTGGAAATTACAGCGAAAATACATTTTTAGCCATTTTGAAAACTGACATAAAACAGTAAGGAATTGGGAGAAATAATATATACCAAAAAGTTTCGCATTTCCTCAAGCTTTCCAACGCCATATCATTTGTTGCATTCGGACATAGGGTTAAAAAATAGATCGAAAATACGAACTCGGTGAAACTTGTACCGTTTTCTAAATCACTTTTAAACCGTTCAAAATTAGAAAAAAACTTTCTACATGAAAAAGTAGCGCATTTTCATAAGCTTTCCAACGCCATATTGTGTGCCTGAATTGGTTTAGTTGTTTAGAAATGACATTGAAAATACGAACTCGGCTGTTCGGTTTGTGAAATTTTACGATTTTCTAAATTACTCTTTAACCGTAGGGAATTAGAGAAAAAATTTCAACATGTGGAAGGAGCGGTTTTGCAGCAGCTTTCCAAAGCCATATTATTTGCTTCATTCCGATAAACGGTTTAGAAATGCGATCGAAATTACGATTCACGTTTTTTGTGTGAAGAAAAAACGGTTTTCAAAACAGCTCTTAAACCGCTTACATTTTGCGAAAAATTTAACTTGGGTCATGATACTCGTGTCCATAGCTTTCCAACGGTATATAGCAAGCCCTATTTGGGTAATGTTGCGGGAAGTTCAACCTAGCACAGGGGGAAGTTCAGGTCGAACAACTCAGGCAGTAAAATCGCAAAAAACGCGAGTTCTTGACGACCCGAGTGCAAAATCCGCCTATGAGCGAGATTCCTATCTAAAACGAGTATTTAGTTGCTAAAATCGTTTGAAGATTACACTTACATCACATAGAACACGACTAAACAGAAAAACTCGCGGTAGAAGGCACGATTGCGAAGATAGCCCGAAGGTCGGGTTCGTACAAAGAGAAGTTCAGGCGCGCGTACAAACAAAAATACGTCACAGAAGTTCAACGTGAAAACAACATGAAGTTCAACTACTACGCTGTATGAATTTCAGATGAAAAACTTTTAAAATCATTGCGAGTATGAAAAAATGATCAACACGGGAAAGTTGTGTGCAAACAACAGCTTTCCATCGGTATATCACTTGCTCAATTCCGGTGAGTGGATGGAGAGCTAGGAGCAGTGGATAGAGATATACGAGCAAAAAAAGCACGTGAAAAACAGAGTGAAGTTCAAGTACACGTGCCGAGAAGTTCAGGTTCTTCACGCGATGCATTTTTGAAGAATCGGTTTCGCGATAAAGGCAGAACGAATGATCTCGCCACTTTCGCAATTACTTGAAAACGGCTAGGAATCAGAGAAAACCATCAACATGAAAAAGTTTCACATTTTCTGTAGCTTTTCAGTGGTATATTATTTGCCCCAATTCGATAAAGTATGTAGAAATTATGCCAAAAATACGGTTTTAGCCATTTTCCAATTTGACTTAAAGCTGTAAGGAATTAGGCAAAACAATATATACAAAAAAAATTCGCATTTGCTCAACCTTTCAAACGCCATATTATTTGTTGCATTCGGCCGTACGGTTAAAAAATTATTTTGAAAATACGAACTCGGTGGAACTTGTACCGTTTTCTGAATTACTTTAAACCGTTCCAAATTAGAAAAAAACTTTCAAGATGAAAAAGTAGCGCATTTTCACAAGCTTTCCAATGCCATATCATTTGCCTCAAATGGATTAGCCGATTACATTGAAAATACGAACTCGGCTGTTCGGTTTGCGGAATTTTATGATTTTCAAAATTACTCTTTATCCATAGAGAATTAGAGAAAACTTTTAACATGTCAAAGTAGCGGTTTTGTAGCAGCTTTCCAACGCTATATTATTTACCTCATTCCCATAAACGGTTTAGAAATGCGATCGAAAATATGATTCACGTTTTTTGTATGAAGAAAAAACGGTTTTCAAAACTGCTCTTAAACCATTTACATTTTGCCAAAAATTTAACTTGGATCATGATATTGGTGTCCATAGCTTTCCAACGGTATATCGCAAGTCTCATTTAGACACTTTTTAGCTGAAGTTCAACCTAGTACAGAGGGAAGTTCAGGCGCGTTATTCAGGCAGTTCAGGATGTGATTAGAATATTATTCTGATCCCGTGATCAAAATAGTGTTTATATATATATATATATATATATATATATATATATATATATATATATATATATAGGAGTAGGATATTCTACAATAGCTTGTCACAGAACTAGTTAAGGTTTTCGACAGTGTAAAACTTCTTAAAAATCATGAAAAAAATACTGAACCAACACACCTATAATATAACATGATCCAACGGAGGGACTAAAAAATATGACTGCATGTGTCTTGGACAAAAATAACAAATGTTTCAATATATATTGATCCTGAAGTGAGCTGAAATGCTTGTTTTTTCACTTAGGACACATAAATGCATATTTTCACGTTCACATTGTTGGATCATCTTATTATATTAGAGTGAGGCTCCCCTATTTATTTCATATTTTTACTTATTTTTAAACCGTTAAATGTTTAGCAAGCCTTAACTAGTTATGTGGCAAGCTATGATATATATATATATATATATATATATATATATATATATATATATATATATATATCTGGGCTATTATGTTACCCTACTTAAACTGACGATTTCAGTCGGTTGTACTCATTAATTTCGAGCGGTTGAACTGATGGTTTCATTTCTGTTTAACGGAACGTCTTCTTTAATTCAAATTTTCTTTTTTGCAATTTTTATCAGAACAGGGCGTGTAATATATCATTGGAAAGCTCTTGACAACTATATTTTGAGTATATTAAACGGTTTTTTTTACAAAATCATCATGGTTTAAGAGCAGTTTTGAAAAAACCGTTTTCTTCAAAAAGAAAACATGAATCGTATTTCGGACTCAATTTTCAAACGGTTTGTCGGAATTGAGCAAATAAGATGGCGTTGGAAAGCTGATGAAAATCCACATCTTTCATATATCTATTGTTTTTCTAATTCGATACGATTTAAAAGTAATTTGAAAAATAATGAAATTCTGGGCGAAATGTATTTTTGCAATTTTTTTGCAAATGATTTGTCGGATTGATGCAAATGATACGGTGTTGGAAAGCTGTGGAAAATGCGCAACTTTTTCGTATTGAAATGTTTTCTAATTCCTTACGGTTTAAAAACGAATTCGAATATGGTAAAATTTGATTTTAAACATGATTTTTCTAAAAAGTTTGCCGAAATGGGGCAAATAATATACCGTTGGAGAGCTATCAAAAATGCGAAACTTAGTCATGTTGAACGTTTTCTCAAATTCGCAACCGTTGAAGAGTAATTTGGATTAGGGTGAGACTCATCGTGCTGTTTTTCTGTCAGAAAAAACAGAGTACTTGTACTGATCTACGTGTGTGTTCGTACTGATGCATTCTTCGGAGAGTAATTTTGAGAGGTTCCGAAAAAAGAGTACATGAACTCATGTGTGCATTGGTTTGTGCTAAGTGTGTTTTCACTAACTAGACTTTGCCTGTTTTGGGTAATATTTTTGCTCGTGAGTTTTCAACGGTTTATTGTATCATCGCCCCTGTACTTGCATGGTTTATATCATCAAGCTGAATGATATATTTTCAAAAAGAAAATGTTTTTTTATTCTTTTTTGAACTAAACATCTTTTACAACGATGTTCTGGACTTCTCTTATTTTACGACTTGTACTTTTCTCTTTTGAATTGCATGGGGTTTCTTTTTTGCTTGAACTTTTACAAGTTGAATTTCTATCATTTCTTTTATTCCGAACGGACCATTATTTTTAACTTGTACTGATTAATATTTTTAATTCAACCATTTTTTCTTTATAACAGACGAATATATGTTTGGGAAAAAGAGTACTTGAACGGATGTATGTATGGTTTTATACTGAGCGTGTTTTCACATACTAGACTTACTCTGTATTTTCGGTATAAATTTCCTATTTTCTTTTGAAGTCAACATTGTTTTGCGACGATATTCTGAACTTCTCTCATTTTACCACTTGAACTTTTACCATTTTTGAATTTGGATGGTTTTTTTGTTTCAGCTTTTTTTCAAACTTATCTGGGACATCGTGTGGAACTTTTTTTTTCTGTACTTATATGATAGTAATAGTAGAACATTTCCCATACATTTTTGTCAATTCGTGAACATCAACCAAAATAGGCTGGAGAGAGCAGTCAGTACAAAACCATACAGAAATCGAAGAAGCAACATAGTATATCCTGATACAAAGTTGGGCAGATGCTTTAGGATTTTTAGAACTGGTGAGGAAAACACATTTAGAATCAACTCGGATTTTTAAAGAATTATAAACTGTAATAAGAAATTTTATGTTATCATCGTCCTTGAACTTGTATGGTTATATCGTTGAACTGAATGATATTTTTTCAAAAATATGTTTTATGTGTTTATTTTTCTAACTCTTCTTTTGCAATGGTGTTTTGTACTTCTCTCGTTTTGCAACTTGAACTTTTAACATATGAGTGGGTTTTTTGAATTTCCTGGATTTTTGCATTCAATCGTTGTTGAAACATCAGACATGTCATTATTTTCACTTCACACTTCCGCATTTCTATTTATTAGAAACGGTTTTTTCTTTCTTGTTTTTAATTCAAGCTGACAATTGTTTCTTGTTCGAACTGATCATTTATTTTTTTAAATTCAAATTGATCATTGTTTTTAATTCAGAATTTTTTTAATTCAGAATTTTTTAATTCGAACTGATCATTGTTTTGAATTTGATCTGATCATTGTTTTTAATGCAAAAACCAATTTTTTAATTCAAACTGATCATTATTTTAAGATTGTAAATTATAAGGTAGACTTCTCTAACCTTTTGGCTAGTGAACTTTCTTCTATCTATCATAAGAATTGATACAACAAATTCGTTTGAATTGTTGCTCGCAAAAAAGGGCTACTCTTGCTTTACTTAGTGTTATGAAAAGTACTACAAAGATTACTATAAGATTTGTGAACTCAAGGCCGTACATAAGTTGTACTGATCCACATGGGAAGATTTGCTACGTACACCTTATGGAATCATACAAGATACCATTTTTTCATCTTTTTTATGCCATAACTACACATCAGCAAGTCTAGCAGTGCCACCTCTCGACATAGTCTCCTTTGCGCTAGTTACCAGTCTTGTTCCTTGGCGAAGCCTCAATTCCTATAAGATCAAATGGGCAGGCATGAGAGAAAGATAAATGGAACACTACTTGTGCAGTTTGATACTTTTTTGGCATTCTATAGTGGTTATAGTCCTCTAGTTACAACATTTCGATAAAAAAAAATCGTGTGTTTTGCTACAGATTACATTACTTGAGAATTTTTGTCTGTTTTCAACTTTAGGTCACGGAGAACCACTAAGTTCTACTACTGGTGTAGACCAAGTTCGAGGACTTTGCTGGCGACAAACTATGACAGTTATCCAGCGACACCAATAACCTGAAAATGTTTTTTCCTGAAAGAATATCATGCATCATGATTCAGAAGACATACAGTAGCTACACACAGACTAGATTTTTGTAGCAACACATGCACCAAACTTACAGAACTTTTCTTCAACTTATTTTAGGTGATTGCATCAGTACTAGTATGATTGGAAAAAAATTGTTCATATTTGTAGCAGCACACACACGAAACTACAGAATTTGATGGAAATGCACTAGTTCTGATTTTTTAAACTCCTCCAATGGTAGCACATGAACTGACCCAGGCGACCAACAACGGCCCTATATTTGAACTTTTTGGTTTTGCTTGAACTTTTCCTTTTCTTTTTCTAGAACTTCACAAAATATGATAAATGTACTTTCAGTACATTTTTCTTTGTAAATGTTCCCTTTTACTGTGCACGGACTATTTGATTTAATTTTCATAAGGGAACTTCTCGCGCAAACGCACATGAACTGATTATAATTTATCTCAAGCACCACAGAGGAACCAAAATGAAATTCTTTCTTATTTTAGCTGAAAATAAAAACAACAAAAAATAAGCTTCTTTGGCTCATGCATTATTGCAAACACCTACTATGCAACACAGTGTCACAGCCTAAATCGAAATACCGATGAAGAAGTCATCGAACCAACCATCTCGTCTAGGAGATGCAGGGGCGATGATGGGAGGAAAGAAGTTTACCTTGGCGGCGGCGCTGTGTCACACCGGCCAGTGCAGTGAGGGGAAGGGGGAGGTACAATGGTCGAATGGGCTTTAGGCGCCAGCTAGATCTTTCTCATCCCGATGCGAGGAGGAAGGAGGAGGGTTGGGGCGGTGGGCCTCGTCGGCAGGTTTGGGCACGTCGTCGGGGAGGTGGTGGTCCTTCGCTAGTAGGCGTCATGCCATGGCGACGCTGGTTGGGTCGGGTCCTGCAGGAAGAGACAACATGCAGATATAAGCAAAATGAACTACCAAAATTTCCCAACCAGTACTGCAGAAACAAGTATTATAGTCCCAAAGGAACTACAAACTCTTTTTCTCTCTAAAACAAGCAAGATTCACACAAACATCCTACATTTCTAGCATCTGAAGTTACTTGTCATGAACTGACAGATTTACACAAGTAGACCAACCAATGGCGAAATCTACTAACCGTTTTTAATAGAATCAGTAATTTGGTACGCGTTGGGGATTCATGTGTTCCGTTGTACTGAATTTAATAACCAAAATGCAGATTCATACAAAAAACATCCAAAAAGAAGTGAAAGCACCTAGGTGGAATAAAGTTGAAGCCGACAGCCATGGACAGCTGGTCGCGACGAACTCGACCACCCTGATGCCATGGGGTTGGACTAAGGACGTCACACATGCGCCCTTGACGACGGCAAAGAGCGCGGGAGACTACAACTACCAGCACTACAAAAACACATATCGACTCTGTAGCCAGAGACTACAACACACACACACATTCCTGAATTGCAAATTTGCAAAACATATTTACATACTACATCAAGGTGCTATCTCTGCACTTATAAACTTTATGGAAGGTGAACTCACGATTTTTCTTTTTGAACTTTGTTTCTTTTTTTCTCCGAACTGATACAAACTTCCACCACGTACTTGTGTGATTTTATTTTCAAACAACACAAGACAAGAGCTGTATTTACATCATCGATACATTTCCAACCATTTCATTGCTGGAAAGCAAGCAAACATCTTTGTCCTATTTATATAACCCAACCTTTTTTGTACAAGTGAATCACATAATAGAGCAAAAACTAGAAGCTGATCATGAATAGTGTTAGAAATTTAGTGCACACATAAGAAGAAATAGCAAATACGAGTGGAGCAGCAGCAGTACGGATATGTAAGAGTTCTAGAATTTCAAAAAAAATGAAGTAGCTTGATCTGGCTAGTACTACCGTAACTAGATACATGTAAAAGTTAAGTGACAACAAGTTCAAAAGAAATTTAGAAAATGAAACTGAATTGATGGGCTTACTTCATGCATTAAATTGTACACCATAGTATCTTGTCTAGACGTACACGAAGGAGCCGACGGGCTGCACGTCCAGCCACGCTGTGCAGAGAATTGATGTCGAATGATTCAGTCTCGGCGGGCTTGGAGCATGCCATTGCTGCAATCAGAATTTTTCACCATTGATTTCTGAACAATAGGTACAAGAATCACCAAAAGTTGGACTAAAGCTCTAGGAATTTTAGCTCAAAGAACAAACACGTTTAAGTTCAAAGGTGAAACATAGTTTAAACGTTCGATTTTCTGCATAAGGAAAATCACAGAAGCAACATAGTTCGACTACTGAATGTTTTGGGTTCTTTTATGTACCCTTTGTTATCTTTTCATGAACTCCAAATCACAATTACAATCACTACTACACAACAATATGCATTTGTACTGTCCATAACAATGAATTAACCCAAACCAACTAATTTATTAAGGCAACAATTTTTAAACTTGGTTTGAGCTTTGTTTCTTCCCATTTTTGAACTTGTGCAGCATGTATACCTGAACTTGTGACAGATAGTTTTTTCTGCTTTTTATAAGATGAACTAAAAAAACATAAAATGGTGAAGTGAAATGTTTTGAACCTCCAGGGAGCCTCTCGATGAATTGGAGTTCGTGTATAACAGGAGGAGGAGGAGCAGGAGAAGCTGATGGCTCATCTCGAAGTACATATAAAGCCCATTAAAGAAAGAATCAGCTTGTTTGGTGACCTAAACTAATGCATAGCAGCACAAGTGTAGAATTCTTCATAGGCATAAGAACAAATATGTAGGGTGCACATATAATAGTTCAGGATTTCATCAATACATTAAGGTTTATGAACTGAAAAGAACGCAAAAGGTGAACTGAAAATCAAATAAAAGTTGTATCCAATATAAGGGCAAAAGAACCACACAATGATATTTATCCTCTCCCATCTTATTTATCTTGTGTAGTTCTCGCTATACTAATGGAATGAGGTGTTGAGCAGTAACTAAAATCATCAAATAGACAACCCACTCAAGCATCCTCCATGAACAGAATTAGGATATTACTATTACAACCAAACAAAAATCAATCCTACAGCACACATAAACCGTGATGTCAGGAGCTACAACAAATCACAATGCACAATGTACTTCCCCTGCCTATCTAACATTTTTGTTGCATTATCTCTTCTCCGTCTTACTATCAGTTCTACACCTCAAGATAAGTCAGGCAACTCCAAGCTTGCTTTCGCAACATTGGATTAGACACGTATGTTTAGTGCTGATTAATTACCTGATGATTTGAGCAGCTGAAGGTGGGGCCTTTGATTTCTTTTTCTTACACGATAGTGGGTTTGGGCCCTGCAGAAGGAATAGCAAATGTTAATGGTGCCCACTAGATCATAACAAGCAAATATAGGCGTGCTCATGCATATGATGAATATCTAAAAAAACAGTAGACGAAGATACAACCTTTGCTCTGTTCGTCAAGCAATTTCAGCTAGTGGTCCGCAAGCAATTTCAGAACACCATGCAATTTCAGCTAGTGAAACATGTGATGAAGAACATAACTCAAAAAACAAGATTTTTGGAGATGGAAGAAGGCGTCGGACGTCGGGTGAACCTGCTACTCCTACTCCTGCGGACTGACGGCTCCAGTGAAGTGGAGCTGATGGAGGCGGGGTTCAAGAGCAGCGGCTGGGTGCACCGGGATTTGGCCGCTGTAGGGGGATACGCTGCCCCTACTCATGCGGACTGGCGGCTCCGGTGAAGTGGAGCTGATGGAGGCGAGGTTCATGAGCAGCGGCTGGGAGCGCCAAGATTTGGCTCTGTAAAGATGAAGTGCACATCACATTAAAGGTGAACTAAAAATCTACCTAGCAACCTCGTCCTATTCCATTACTCATAACATGATCTATAGAAAGACTTACATCCCAAATAAAATACATGTAGAGATGTAGTATAGCAACATACCAGAGGGCGGCCAATGCCACTGATGGTGGACGCTGAAGCAGTGGCACAGTCAGTGGAAGTCCCAGGTTATTTGTAGAAAAAGTTTGAGAGAAATATCACCGTAATTAGTCTCTGAAAGCTATCTTCAGAACTGTTCACAAGGATGACAATGATGAACTGAATCATTTAGTTTTGTCTTCTCCCCTCAGATCTGAATCAAGAGTAGCAACAGTTCAATTAAAAAAATGATAGTTCATGAATTTGTGCTGACCAAGAAAACCCATCAGCACATGGAATGCCTTGGTGAACTGCACTCACTCAATCCCCAAAATCAAAAAGAAATTACAGGGGCGGGAGAAAACGAGAGAAAAGCATACCGATGCGCTATTGAACGGCAACATTGGTGAAGCTGCTATTGTCGAAGGGGATCAAGCCCGTCAGTTCAATCAGTCTATGGACGGCCGGAAACGGGCTTGAAGCAGGACGGAGGCGACCACACGCGGGGGAGGCCACGGTCCCTATGTGCAGCGACGAGGTCGAATCCGCGACCTGCAGCCGCGGGAGGCCGCGACCTGCAGCCGAGGGAGGGTGAGACCTGTAGCGGGAGGGTGCGTTGCGGTGGGAGGTCGGGCGGCGCGTAGGAAGGCCGAGAGGGGCGGCGCCGCGTGATGGGAGGCCGGGCGGGGCGGCACGGCGCGGTGGGAGGCCGGGCGGGGCGGCGCGGCGCGGTGGGAGGCCTGGTGGAGCGGGGCGGCGCGGCGCGGTGGGAGGCCGGGTGGGGCGGCGCAGTGAAAGGTCGGGCGAGATGGGGGCGGCGCCGTGCAAGGTCGGGCAGGCGTCGCGGCGCGGTGGGAGGATAAGGTCGAGAGGTTGGGGATGACGTGCTCGGGATAATTTTTTGTTTTAAGCTTGGGCCGTTCGACATTTGCGGATCGCTCGTCTATATAAGGCGCAGGGGTAACAAAATATTATTCAGAATAGTTCAGCCCTATATATATATCTCTACCTAATAATAAAGCAAATAGGATACCCTCAAAGTTGCTATAAATTACCCGCTATGCCACCCATAAGTCAAAAAAACGATTCGTTTTTTCTTTAAAGTCATCGTCGCGCACAGTTATTTTATATATAACTAATACCCAGTACATGCCACAGATGCACTGGTAGCATAGTGGTTGAAGCGTATCTGCTCCACCCTGTAGACCAGGGTTCGATCCCCATGTTTTTCCTATTTTCCACCACCTTTTTCTCATGCACCTCCTCCCTCCCACATACGCTTTCATGGGCCGGCCAGTGGGGCGTGACGCCTCTATTTTTTTCGTTTCGTCTTTTCTTTTCTTTTCTTTTCTTTTCTCATTTCTGTTTTTGTTTTTTCTTCTTTAAATTAATTCGACATTTTCAAATTACAAAAGGTTGCGAGTTTTGAGAAAAACATTTGAGAAATCATAGAATGTTTATGAATTCACAAGATGTGCGACAAATCATATATTTCCACGGTATTTTTTTGGTGATTTACAAAACTGTTCGCAAATTATAAAAAAATCATAATTTTTCAAAATTTGTTCCACAATTATAAAAAAAGTTCATTGATACAAAAAAAGTTTGCTAACTCAAAAACTGTTCATGAATTCAAAAACTATGCATGCATTTCAAAAAATCTTCGTCTGAACAAAACAAATGTTCATGAATACGAAAACTATTCATGCATTTCAAAAAATGTTCGTCTGAACAAAACAAGTGTTCATGCATTTAAAAAATGCCCAAAAATTTAAAACAAATGTTTGTCGATTAGAAAAAATGTTCGTCAATTCAAAAGTCTTTCATGTCTAGGATTTGGGAAGTTTTTGGAAAGTCTTTTTATGTCTAGGCGCTAGGAGTAGTTTGTGGTCATGAAATTTGTTTTTAAAGTTTTAAACATTCTCTTGCGCGGCACAATGACAAGTGTGCCATGCAGTGGCAAGCTCATTGCCTTGTGATTTACCACGTCGAATGCATTGCGATCACATGAACATCGTGTACATCATCAACGAGGGTGGGAAGAAAGATAAGTGAAAACATGGTGAGCCACCGTGTGAAAATAGAGGACGCTCATAATTTGAGGTATTGAGTCATACTTATTTGGCTGGCGTGTAACTTTTTTTCTCCCGTTGCAACGCACGGGCAAATATATATATATATATATATATATATATATATATATATATATATATATATATATATATATATATATAGAGAGAGAGAGAGAGAGAGAGAGAGAAGATAAATGATGGTTAAGTATGTGAACTTGCTAAAAAGAGATCTTACATAGACTCTTCCTCGAAATATGATGGGTTGTGATTGTTTCAATGATTGAGATCATAGTTTGTTAGTTTCCAATAAAGTTTATGTTTCATACTTTAGCTTGTGAATGAATTGTTACTCTAGCATGAGAAGTTTTATGATGATATATTATTGTTACGATAATGACCATGATGATTCCATGTCCGTATTTTATTTTTATCAACACCTCTATCTCTAAACATGTGGTCATGATTATCGATTTTGGCTTTCGCTTGAGGATAAACGAGGTATAAGCTTGGGGGAGTTGATACGTCCATTTTGCATCATATTTTCATATTGATATTTTTTGCGCTATGGACTGATATTTCACTTTATAATACAATTCTTATGCCTTTTCTCTCTTATTTTGCAAGTTTCACATGAAGAGGGAGATTGCCGGTAGCTGAAATTCTGGACCAGAAAGGGCTATATCAGATATACCTTTTTTGCACAACTCCAAATGAGCTGAAAATTGGCGGAGAATTATTTTGGAATATATAAAAAATATTGGCGAAAGAATCAACAGAAGGGGGTCCACCAGGCAACCACAAGCCAGCCCCCCTAGGGCGCGTCCCCTGAGCATGTCGGCCCCTGGCAGGCCTCTGAAGCCCATCTTCTGCTATATGATCCCATTAGACCTAGAAAAAAAAATCAGAAATAAGGTTACGGGACGAAGCGCTGCCATCTTGAGGCGGAACCTGGGCGGGAGCACTTTTTCTCTCGGGCGGGGCGATTCCACTGAGGAAACTTCCCTCTGGGAGGGGGAAATTGAAGCCATTGTCATCACCAACGATCCTCTCATCATGGGAGGACCAATCTTCAGCAATCTCTTCACCAGCACCATCTCATCTCAAACCTTAATTAGTTCATCTCTTGTGTTCAATCTTTGTCTCAAGACCTCAGATTGGTACCTGTGGGTTGCTAGTTGTGTTGATTACATCTTGTAGTTGATGCTAGTTGGTTTATTTGGTGGATGATTATATGTTCAGATCCTTAATGACATTCAATACCCCTCTGATCTTGAAATGATTTGTGAGTAGTTGCTTTTTTTCTTGAGTACATGGGAGAAGTCTTGTCATAAGTAATCATGTGGATTTGGGATTCGTTCGATATTTTTGATGATATGTATGTTGTTGCTTCCTTTTTAGTGGTGTCATGTGAATGTTGACTACATAACACTTCACCATACTTGGGCCTAAGGGAAGGCATTGTGGAGAGTAATTAAAGGATAGGTTGCTAGAGTGATAGAAGATTAAACCCTAGTTTATGCGCTGTTCCATAAGGGGATGATTTGGATTTATCTTAATTCTTCTTTCATAGTTGCGGATGCTTGCGAGAGGGGTAATCATAAGTGGGAGGCTTGTTCAAGTAAGAACAACACCCAAGCATCGGTCCACCCACATATCAAATTATCAAAGTAGCGAAGGCGAATCAAACAAACATGACGAAAGTGACTAGATGAAATTTCCATGTGTCCTGAAGAATGCTTTCATTATTATAAGAGACCGTTCTGGCCTATACTTTGCTACAAAAAGGATTGGGCTACCTTGTTGCACCTTTGTTACAATTGGTACTTGTTTCTCATTACAATTACCTTGCTATCAAACTATCTGTTGCCGATAATTTCAGTGCTTGCAGACAATACATTGCTGAAAATCGCTTGCAATTTCTTCTGCTCCTCATTGGGTTCGACACTCTTACTTATCAAAAGGACTATGATTGATATCCTATACTTGTGGGTCATCACTATCAAACGGGGATGAAATCGGTGAAGAATCCCGTCTGGAAGGGCAACTTTCGGAGCTGTCTGCGTGTCAAACGACTGCTGAAATGACCACGTGTGGTCATTTGAAACATCGTCTTTTGTGTTGTCTTTTTGTGCTTTGGTGAAGCAGTCATCAAATATTCATACAAACTCAGATTTTACATTCTTGGGCTTGTTGGATTCGTATGAATGACGTTGGTCCATTTCTGGTCTTAGATCTTGATTTGGAGCACTTTGGACAAATGACTTTTTCTGACTTTCGAAATGGCTAAGCCTAACCCCTCGTTGGCTCCGTAATAACCCATCCTTGGTCCTTTTTGTGCTTGGTCCTAGGTTGCATCAAAACACTTGTAGACGCAAGAAAACAAAGAAAGCTAATAAAAACCAAATGAATTCACAAATCTGCAATGCTCACAATGATAAGTGCAAAAAAAACCGGCAATCATGCATAATGGACATATATTTGGTCTAGTGGGACATAATATACGAAGAGACATGCAACATATGAGCTCTAAAAATTCGTAAAATATAGAGCCATCAACCTCCCCACGCTTAAACCTTGCTCATCCTCGAGTAAGAAGGTTGACTACCAAGAGCTCATTGCTACCAACTCTAAAGCATACATTGAACAAAACCCCAAAACCGATAACCATGGTCATTGTGCAAGCATGCAAAAGTTAACTATCAAGGGAGTAATACAAGCTATCCCCTTAGTTCCATTGCCATGGAGTGTGAGAAAGAGGAAAATATTTTTGTGGAGTCCAAATTCCCATTGCCAAAGGTTCCGAGAGGAGGTCAATATTATGTTAGGAACACATTAATAACTATCATAGTCAAAATAAATCAAGCATTAGCGATCACTTCAAAAATAGCAACCCGAGGCATACCAAGTACAATAGTAAGATCATCTGTCTATGTTATTCAACCGCTTAACTACCTATGCAGCACTGAGCGCAAACCTATGCCTCACACTTAAGGGAATGATAGAAAATGGTTGGGGCTTTGAGAAGTCAAAAAAACAAAGAAAGTCTTGCATCAACGCAGCTGACCATTAGGCAATGGAGAAGGCATTATGATCGATGGCAACAAAAGGAGTAGTGATCGCCTTGTAACTAGGATGCACATAGAGCTATGAATATGTGAAAGCTCTCCTATGGACTAAGTGGGAGTGCATCCAACTTGCTTGCTCACGAAGACCTAGAGCTTTTGAGGATGCGCGTCATTGGAATATACAAGCCAAGTTCTTTACTATAGGTTCCCACTAGTATGAAATATGAAGCTCATGAAACTTTGTACTTGACAATCCATAAAGTGATGCTACTTTGAAGTACAAGTGTGGTAAAAGGATAGTAGCATGCCCCTTCCCTCTAATGATCACGCTCGGGAAATGTATCACAGTACAAACCACATCGGGACCTTCCTAACCCAAAGGCCTCCCATGTGGGTCGGCTTACGGACAACCCCTCTCTTTCGCCTTTGAGTTCCACAATGCCTATATCCTAATAAGCTGAGAATACTACCCTAGCCAAAAGGACTGCAACGATTTACGACCATTCTACATTTGTTTGGGATCAAACAGGGGCCTTCCATACAAATGTTGACGCTTTCGACGCAACGAGGTCGCATTTCTGGACAGCTGACTTGGATGCTTGTCCAACACGGGCAAGAGATGCACATAAAATACAGCCAAAAGGTAATGTATGTAACACTGATCGCAACAAGGTCCGGTGGGTATGAGGCCCAGCCAGAATCGATTCCAATCGTTACTGAGGGGAGGGGCGCATGCACATACCGATCGTCATCGCCTACTCCATCGCCGCGCCATAGGGTTTTGTTGCGTCGAGTGCCGTGTCTGCGTACTGTGGGTCCTGGCCGTGCTCGCCGCATCCCTCCTCTCGGTGCGATGGCTGGTACTGCTGGTGTGCCTCCTCCCGGAAAGCGGCCGCCTCCGCCTAGCGGGGCAAATCGTGCTAATGGGGCGCCGCCGTTGGGTCAAGGCAATGGCCGGGGCGCGCTGCCGGCGCCGGCGCCGGGTGCTGGGCGTGGGACGTGGCGCTCCCCAAGCCCGCTGCAGGACGCGAGTCGGGTGGCCCTGGTGTGACGCACTTTGCTGGCAGGGCGCCTGCTGGGAGGCCGCCAGCACCGGTCCTGTCGTCGGGCGGGCGAGGTGGGCCGGGCTCCGGTCCTCGGCCGGTGGCTTCCGGCGGTGCTGCAGTGGCCACTGCGGGCCGGGGGGCTGCGCCACCAAGGCCACCTGTGTCTTCGGGTCCGCGGCCTAGACCGGCCCCTCCATCCCACATCATTGCTCGCCCGTCTCCGCCATCGCAGTCCAACGTTGGTGGTACTGTGGCTGCGCCCCGGGGTCAATGGGGGGATGACGGCTACGATGCCTATGGGGCTGGCCAGCACCGTGGTTCTTCGTCCACGGGTGGAGGTCGTGGTTATGCATGGCAAAGCGACGGTTCGGCTAAGAGGCCGTTCTTGGGTCCTTCCGGTGGCTTCGTTGAGGGGCCTTCTGGTCTGGGTAATCGGCAGCGGGGAGGTTTCCGTGGCCATCGTGCTGGTCGGGGCGGTCGAGGGGGCCGGTACCGTCCACGACAACCGCCCCCACCTGTTGTTGTCGAGCAGATGACAGATAACGGGGTTGCTGAGGAGCCAGTGTTGACCGGTCACGCTATGGAGGTGGTGACGGCTCTTCCTACTGTTCAGGATCCTGAGAACGAGGTTATGGCCGATGTGTCTATGGAGATGACGGATAGGGCTGAGTCTGATAGGGCGCCCAAATGGGCGCGCAAGAAGGAAAAGATGCTTTGTTATCGATGTGGAGACAAGGGCCACTTCATTGCGGAGTGTGTGGCTCTGTTATGTGATACCTGCGGTAAGCCGGCACACGACTCTGGGGACTGTCCGATTCTGCGAGATCAGGCACCGTTGCTTATGATATATGGAGTATACTGTGCTGAGCTCACGTTTTTTGAGTCTCCGAATGAGCGAGAGGTTACTGATGAGACCCTGAGCATGACTACGGGGATTGTCAAGGTCACCAGATGGGAGGTCTCTGGGACACAGATCGTGCAGAGGCTTCGAGAGCTGGCCCCTGGGGATTTCCAGTGGGACCTCGTCATTCTCGCTGATAAGATGTTCAGAGTTGAGTTTCCTTCGGTGGAGGATCTGCAGAGGTTGCTCAGTTTTGGGATGTGTAAAGTGCCGGGAACTGATTGCATCCTTGAGTTTCATGAGTGGAAGCAGGTGGAGCCTCAGGGTAAGCCTCTTACTCAGGCTTGGTTGCGATTTTCTGGGGGGCCCTCCAAGCCGTTGCAGGATGCTCGGGTTGTGGCCAGCTTGGGCATTTTGGTGGGGAAGCCTGAGCAAGTGGATATGGCGTTCACCAGAGCTCACGGGATTGCTCGGGTTTTGGTTAGTATTCTAAACATTGAGTATGTGCCGGAAGTGGTTAAGTGGTCTTATCGAGGCAGGATTTATAATCTGGTTATTGAGTTTGAGGATGAGAGCCTTTTGGCTGCGACGGCTCACGGGTCCGACATGGATATGCACGAGGGTGACGGCAGCGCGGAGCAAAGGAGCCGCCGGTCGAGGACTCTGGACGACAGTTGTCCAAGGGACCAGGGTCCGAGATCGCGATGACCGGGGATGGAGCGGCTCCACCCTCCTCGGTGCCTACGACGACTCTGAGATTTGGGTCCTTCGAACCCGCTTCTGCACCCCCGAGGTTGTGGAGTGATCGGGTTGAGTCCGAGAGGCTTTTGAGCTCGTGTTGCCTGCTTTGTGGTTTGAGGATACTGTGTGTACTAGTCCCGGGGTTCCTAGGGCTTCGTCGATCTCAGTCTGGGGAGAGGAGGAGGTGAGTCAGCAGGTGGCCACTCCCTCTCCTGCTCAGCATGCTGTCCCTCCTCGGGACGTGACGCCGGTGTTCGTGGCTGGTTTGTCGGGAGGGGTCCCGGGGTAGGCGGCCTCGGGATGCTCTTCTCCTGCTGAGGTGGGGGATTCGGGGCAGGTGGCACCCGTGTCCTTCTCTACGTTGGGAGGGGGTCTGGGGCAGGTGGCCTCGGATACCTCCTCTCCTGTCGCGTCTACCTCTCTGCTGGTGGTGACTTTGCCATCGAGAGGGGGCTCAGGGCAGGTGGCCTCGGAGCCCTCTTCTCCTGAGGCGCCTATGGTGGTGGCCTCTCCGATGCCGGGTGGGAAGTTAGGGCAGGCGGCCCATGCACTCCCTTCACCCCGCTCGCCGCCGGCTCCGTCCTGTGGGGCGCACTAGACGTCTGAGGCCATGGTGAGTTCCTTTCCACTTCCTGGCGAGACTGCTGGGGAGTCCGTGCAGGCGGACCGGCCTAGCGGTTGGGGTGAGGCAGGTGGCCCTACCCCGACCAGGATCTCTCGGGAGGAGGTTATTGCATTTGGAGGGATTCAGGATCTGATGTCTGAGGGGCGACGGGTGAGTGGTCGTCTCCAGACTCAGTCGGATGTGGACGACATTCAGCAGCGGTGCGCCATGAGGGCGGCCAAGCTCCGTGACGTTGAGGTCACTACTGGTATGTCGTTTAATACTTCTAATTGCATTCTGCATTTTTCTATGATGAGATTATTGAAAATGCAAATCAATTAGGAGTTTCACTAGGTAGTAATGTTACTAAAATCTCTAATTCTGTTAATGATCTTCTGGATCTAGAGGCTGAGCGGGCCTTAGAGATGATTCGTAATATAGCGGTGGTTAAGCCCATGAGTGATTCTGAGGTTGATGCGTTGGGGGTCAGGGTGCTCGACAATTTTTGTGCGGATCTTATTCCTCCCATACCTGAGGCGGAAGAAGAGGATGATACTGCTGAGATGGTTATGGCTAGACCTTCTGTGACTGGTTGTGAGGACCGGTTGCAGAGTCAAAATGTCTCTAAACGCAAGTGGAAACGGAAGGTGTACCCGGTGTCCGCAGTGTAGCAGTGCTAGGATTCGTACAGCTAAAAAATTCCATGATGAACTATGAAAGGAATCTTTTGGAATAGCAGAGGTCTAAAGGACTTGGCTAAAAGAAGGTTTCTTGCTGAGGCGTCTGTCGAGCATCGATTAGATTTTATCGCTCTATCGGAGACAGGTAGAGATAATTTTGTGCCACAATTTCTAAATACTTTGTCGGGAGGTATTGATTTTGATTGGCATTGCCTGCAACCGAGAGGGAGATCGGGTGGTATCTTACTCGGCGTTCGATGCGAAGCGCTCGAGGTTCGAAGTGTGGTAATGGGTGACTTTGCAGTCAAGTTTCGGGTGCGTTCGAAGGACGATGGGTTTAATTGGGCTTTGGTGGCGGTATATGGTGCCGCACAGCCCGAACTCAAGCCCGAGTTCTTGGCTGATCTCGTTAGGATTTGCGGTTCCGAGCAGCTTCCTATCCTGGTGGGGGGTGATTTCAATATCATTAGAAGGCGTGAGGATAAGAACAATGATAACTTTGACGGCAGATGGTCGTTCATGTTCAATACTATCATTGAAAGTCTTGACCTGAGAGAAATTGAGCTCTCGGGTAGAAAATTCACCTGGGCTAACGCGCTGCCAAATCCGACGTATGAGAAGTTGGATCGAGTGTTGGCTAGTGTCGATTGGGAATAGAAGTTTCCACTTGTAACAGTTTAGGCTTTGTCCCGTGGAATTTCTGATCACACGCTGTTATTTGTGGACTCTGGTGAGGCCACCCACTTGGGAAACAAAAACTCGTTCTCCTTTGAGCTGGCTTGGTTTGAACGAGAAGGTTTCTTTGATCTCGTAGCCAAAGAGTGGGCTAATGATTCAGGAGGGAAGACTGTGCTTCAGCACTGGTAGAATAAGATTAGGCATTTGAGAAGTTTCCTGCGTGGGTGGGCTAAGCATCTCAGCGGGATTTATAAGGTCGAAAAGGAAAGGCTCCTTTCCCTTATTCAGTCCCTAGATGTAAAAGCAGAAACCACGGTGATGTCGGCCGTGGAGCTTCATGCCAAGCTTGACACGGAGATGAGGCTGAAAGAACTTCTTCGAGAAGAGGAATTGAAGTGGGCATTGCGGGCCAAGGTCCGGCGAGTAGTCCAGGGGGATGCAAACACTCAATTCTTTCACATGATCGCTAATGGTAAACATAGAAAGAAGAGGATCTTTCAGCTTGAGCAAGATGAAGGAACAATTTTAGGACAGGAAAACCTAAAACTGTACATTACAGAGTATTACAAGCAGGTATTTAGTCCTCCAGTGGATAACTGTGTGTCTCTGGATGAGTCCAGGATTGAGGATGTTCCTCAACTCACAGCGGTGGAGAATGATATTCTAGCAGCTCCTTTTTCTGAGAAAGAGGTGTTTGAGGCCATTTCGCAAATGAAAAAAAAACAAGGCGCCGGGCCCCGATGGATTTCCAGCGGAGTTTAATAAAAAGTGCTGGCATATTATTAAAGGGGATCTGTTGCCTTTGTTCAATGATCTCTTCTCTAGGCAGCTTCAGCTTTTTCAGCTGAATTTTGGAATGATAACCCTTCTTCCTAAGAAAATAGAGGTTGTGAGAATTGAGCAATTCAGGCCCATCTGTCTTCTTAATGTAAGTTTCAAAATCTTTACCAAGGTCAGGACTAATAGGCTCACATAGATCGCGCATGCTGTGGTGCAGCCTACCCAAACTGCTTTCATGCCGGACAGGAACATCCTTGAAGGGGTTGTGGTCCTTCATGAAACGCTCCATGAGATCCACACGAAAAAGATGGATGGGGTTGTTTTCAAAGTGGATTTTGAGAAAGCGTACGACAAAGTCAAATGGCCCTTCCTTCAACAGGCCTTACGCATGAAGGATTTTGATGAAGCTTGGCGACGCCAGGTAGAATTCTTCACGCAAAAAGGGAGTGTTGGAATTAAAGTGAATGACGATATAGGTCATTATTTCCAGACACACAAAGGCCTGAGGCAAGGTGATCCAATGTCCCCTATTTTGTTCAACATTGTGGTTGACATGTTGGCAATCCTCATAGGTAGGGAAAAGGAGGCCGGTAAGGTGGGTGGCTTGGTGCCTCGCCTAGTTGATGGGGGTGTGTCCATTCTACAGTACGCTGATGATACAATCATCTTTATGGAGCATGACTTGGCAAAAGCGGGAAATATGAAGCTGGTGTTATGCTTATTTGAACAATTGACCGGATTAAAGATTAACTTTCATAAAAGCGAGTTGTTCTGCTTTGGTAGAGCCAAGGAGGAACAAGAGGCTTATAGGCAATTGTTTGGATGTGAATTAGGGGCTTTACCTTTTACTTACCTAGGTATACCCATTCACCATCGTAAGCTAACAAACAGAGAGTGGAAGTGCATCGAAGATCGGTTTGAGAAGAAACTTAGTTGCTGGAAGGGCAAACTTATGTCTTATGGAGGCCGGTTGATTTTATCAATTCGGTGCTCACGAGTATGCCGATGTTCCTACTATCTTTCTTTCAAGTTCCAGTTGGGGTTAGGAAAAAGTTGGACTTCTACCGATCAAGATTTTTTGGCAGAATGATGAACTAAAGAGAAAGTACCGACTCGCCAAATGGGATATCATCTGTAGACCAAAGGACCAAGGGGGTCTGGGTATTGAGAATCTTGAGGTCAAGAACAGATGCCTTCTCAGTAAGTGGCTGTATAAGTTATCAGTTGAGACTGACGCAACATGGGCGCTGATTCTCCGTAACAAGTATCTGCAGTCCAAGACTTTGTCACAGGTGACAGTGAGACCAACTGATTCGCTGTTTTGGAAGGGGCTTATGAGAGTTAAGGCAGCCTTCTTTAATAGAACAAAGTTTATTGTCGGTGATGGCAACAATACCCGTTTCTGGGAGGATACTTAGCTTGGTGATACGCCATTGGCGCTCTAGTACCCGTCCCTGTATCATATTGTTCAACGACGTGATGTGCTAGTTGCAACGATTATGCAGTCCATTCCCCTTAATATCCAGTTTCGGAGGGTGCTTGTTGGTGATAGGTGGGAAGCATGGCTTCATTTGGTGAGTAGACTGATGGAGGTTCAGCTAGCTCATCAGATTGATCAGTTGTGTTCGAAACTTACTAGGTCTGGAGAATTTACGGTTAAGTCGATGTATATCGATGCCATTAACTCTAGTGTCACTCCATGTTCCAAACATGTTTGGAAAGTAAAAGTTCCTTTGAAGATTAAATTGTTTATGTGGTTTGTACATAAACAAGTCATTTTAACAAAGGACAATTTGGTTAAGCGGAATTGGACAGGATCTACTAGGTGTAGTTTCTGTGATCGGGACGAGACCATTAAGCACCTCTTCTTTGAGTGCTCGTTTGCGAGACTTTTGTGGCGCACCGTGCAAATTGCCTTTAACATTACTCCTTCGAATTTGGTCGGTACGTTATTTGGAACGTGGCTTGATGGGATAGAGTCCGATACATCTAGACACATTCGTGTAGGAGTGTGTGCATTGTTATGGGCAATTTGGAACTGCAGAAATGATTTGGATTTTAACAGAACAACAACTATTCATTTTTTGTAGCTTTTATTCAGAGCTACGGCGTTGATCCGTATGTGGTCCTTACTCACTCCGACGGAGGCCAGGAAGCGTTTGGTTACTGGATCTGTTCGGTGAGAGATGGTAGTGCGGGATATTTTCAACCGGTTTGGATGGCGGTCATGTAATAGGATAGGTGATTAGTTTTCCTATCTTTGTTTTGCCAGCCGGTTGTGGCTCTATGGCCTTTTTATCTTTGGCGTTGAGGCTCTCTGTGAGCTAGCCTTTCTTTTGTTTCCAGACATTCAGACCTTGTTGAACCTATTTTATTTATAAATGTGGTCGTATGCATCATTCTGATGCAGAGGCCGGGGAGTCCCCCTTTTCGAAAAAAATGGTGTTTCAAATTATAAGAGGTCTACTTGCCCTCCCCACGAGCTGAGCACCACTTCAGAATCTCCTCCATCTTGTAGGCATCCGCAACATACTCGGCCTCGGGCCCGACCTCCACTGACCAGGGCTTCGGGGGTGGACGCAGGAGTGCCATGGAAGATGATGCCAAGGTCGGCGTTCGGCAGCTGCACCCTCACACTAGCCAGTACCCGCATAGCGCCCTCATACGCTGCAGAGTACTGCTAGTCCAGAAGCTGATCAGGTGCCTTCTCCCGCAGCTTGACGACACCGTCCAAGGTGTCGTCGAGGTCCTTCTCGCCGCGGTACAGCGTTCCACACGGCATGCCTAGCATCGTGCACATCCGTTGCGTGAGTCAGCAACATGCTTGAGACGCCTCACTGGGTCCACACGGGCGACGTCCGGAAGTGGCACTAAAAAAGGAACGTCCCATCAAGCCATGGCCAAAGCAATGGGAAACTACGCAGAAGAAATAAAAGCTTACGCATAGCAGCGGCCTCCAGGTCCTGAAGTCGCTTCATCAACTGCTTCACCAGGTCCTCCGCAGCAGACTGGGCCTCACCGACCCGCTGGGCGGTGGCCTCCTTTTTCTTCAAGACAGCCGCCTGCTTCAGCAGCTCCGCGTTTTGCTGGCCATCGTGCTCTCGAGGATGGCTATCTCTGCCGGTACTCCTTGGGCTCGTCGTCCGTGACGCCCATTACAGTCCGGAGCTTGCCACGCGACCTCTGTGACTCGGACAACTCCTGCCGCAAGGTTGCGGCCTCCTCAGCAGTTGTGGAGCAAGAAGTTAAAAGTAATTAGCCAGTACACAAGATCACAGTAAAAATCCGACCGAATCAGATGCAACCTGATGACTTATAGATGGAACCGACCAATGACGTCAACAGGCCCACAACCTCCTGTCGATGGGCTTCTAGCTAGCACTTGAGGTTGCCTGCCTCGCCCTCCGGAGTCGCCACCTTCTGCAGGAGGAAACTGTCAAGAACAAACAACAAGCCCGAACGAGAGTCCGGAAGTGACATCTCGTCCGGTCTCGGGGGCTAATAGCTGCACTGTGTAATCGAAGACAAAGGCGTCACCTAACAGCAAGCCTCCTCAAGGGCCCTATTTAGATCATGGGGTTAGAGCTAGATTGGGTTAGTTGGGAGCTCAAATAATCCAAAAGTATCCAAACAGGGAGGGTTAGAGTGGGTTAGTTCCATCTAACCCAACTATCACGGTGAAGAGGTGCTTATTTGGGTTAGAGTGGGTTAGAAAATAAATCTAACTCTAACTGTGTTAGAGTATCCAAACAGGGCCAAGGACGACGAGCCCATCCATCTGGGTGCTCAAGACTTCCAGCGCGCCTGCTACCGCAGCAACAGGCGCTGCAGAGGACATGGGGGCTGTAGTAGCAGAGTGGCCCACGTTAGCCTCCTCAGTCACCCCTCTGTGAGCAAGCACGACGCCGGAGCCAGCAGCCTCAACAGAGCCAGCGCGGCACCAACGCCATTAGGGTGACCACATAGGACCTTTGTGGCTACAAAATACGAACCAGAGGTTGGGAAGAAAACTCGAAATACAAAAAAAATCTCAAACACTTACCGGTAACGAGCGGGGCGACCTCCTAAGGAACTAGTGGAGAATCATCAGGCAGCATCAGCACAGTCACCTCTGCAGCATCAGAGGTCAGAGCCTTAGGGGTCGCAAGATCCCTGGAAAAGGATACAAGTCAGATCTCGGCGGAAGCCGTAAACACGACAAGTATCGCGAGGAGGCCACCAACATACTTCACGGGTGCCACAACTTTCTGCCTCTTGTTCATAGGCATGGCCAGTGGCACCTACAACTTCGGAGAAACCGGAGCGCCACGAGGTCAGTGGATCACAGGGTCTGCCAGCTCGGTCTCTGAAGGGCCGCCTTTAGGAGATGCCCGCTTGGCGACCTCCTTGGTGACCGCAGGTTCTTCCGGGCTCCCACGAGCCCCTGGATCAGCCTCCTCATCCTCCGTGAACCTCCTCATCCTCCACGATGTACGGTGGGGACGAGATGTCACCCAATGTGACACGCTCATCGAGCACCCCGCTATTTGCCCCTCCATCCGGAGAAGAGGCAACCTTCTTCCCTTATCAAGAAAGGGGAGGGGGCGCTCCGCGGTGGGCTGTAGGAGTGCCCGCATCTCCAGGGTCAGGTCCTGTCCGGGAAGCGGGGGCTCCGAAAGAAAAGCGGTGAACTTTGCAAACTGCTGAAACAGTTAAAAGAGCGGGGGTCAGAAGCAAAGCCTGATCTCGCCATTACTATTCTCACCCAGAACTAGGCCAAAGAAACGTACCTCCTTAGGTGGGGCCATGCGACTGAAGGGCTCGACCACAACCATCATGGACAGCTTATCGGCATCCAACCCCATCAGTTGAGCGAGGTATGGCGAATCTCCTCCTCCGGGAGGTCGCAGGAGGAGCTCCGGGCGGGGTCGGTCAGCCCGCAATAATCACTCAGTACCGTATCATAGGCCTGTGGAGGAAAGACTCGGCATTCCACCCAGGTCTACGTGATCTGGAGGCCGGTCAAACTGTTGTCCTTCAGGGATGCAGTCACCTCCAGAAGCAGCTCCATAATCTTGGAGACGCAGGTCAGCGATTCCCAAGAATTTTGCCGCAGGGGAGACCCCCCCCCCCCCACCGAGAAAAGGCTGTCAGGTCGGCCTCAAGGTCGAACGCATAAAAACACCTCTTCTACCAGACCCCCATTGATCTGGGAAGGCTCATGGGGAAGAAGGACGAATGAGGATGTAGCTGAATGTTGACCCCACCAATGTCGCGAATGGAGTCACCGCTCATCTGACCCTTGACGCAGAAAAAACGTCGAAAGAGGTCAAATGGGGGTGGCCCCGAGAAAGCACTCGCAGAACATGATGAAGTTCCCGATATGAAGGACACTGGTGGGCTTGAGGTGGTGGAGTGGATGCCAAGAAATAAGAGGAACCCCGACACAAAGGGGTGCAGAGGAAAACCGAGACCATGCCCAAAGAAGTCGAGATGGAGGAATTCCTCCCTCAACTTCTAGACGTCCCTGTCCGAGATTATGGAGCGGGTCCATCGGTTGGTGAAGACCTCGGCGCTGGGTTGCGGCTCGGCGGCGGCGGCGGAGCCGTCCGCCTTCCGCTTCTTCTCCGCTTCCCTGGTCACCCGAGCGCCGCCGGCTCCGATCAAGGACCCTAAATGACTCATCTCTCGTTTTGCGGGGGAGGAAATGGCGGGCCTAGAGACTATGAACGTCGCTATGGCGATGGAACAAAAATGCAAGGAAGCAGAAGTGCAGAGAAGCAGAGGCGCGAGGAAGCGGGCGCAGGTGAAATGACACCTTGTTGCGCCAATGCTCTTATGATCCCCCACGGGCGAGCCAGGAATCGAGGCACCCCTGGGCGCTACATACCCCACTACTTGTGAGCGATTCTCATTCATGTCTTGCAGGCACGGAAATCAAGGCCAAGTTATCGCAATAAGACATACGTCAGCCCGTTTTCAATCTCCTCACTGTCGCAATGGTTTAGATAAAAGATAGCGCCCCCCACCTGTCAAACCAATGTCAGGATGGGAGGCCTAAAGGTTGTGGCGGCTTGGACCATGCGAGTCCCCAAAAGGCAGGCGTCCGACCTCCCTGAAGCCATCAAGACCATAACACTGTAGTCGGACTCCTGGAACACGACACAACGAAGGAGCCCATCGGAGGCTACTGACGGGATCCTCACTGCGACCTCCGCCACGCTTGGGGGCTACTGACGGGGTCCTGTACCGAGGGTGGCTATGCCAAGGAGCCCGGCCTCATCAACTATGAGGGGGCCCAATGGGCCCACAACGCGGCGCCAACCCTAGGAGGCCAGATGACCTTCTTGACGCCCAAGACTAGAGGACGACGGTGCCCAGATTGCATCTAACCTATAAACCCCAAGCCTCTACAGTCTATACAAAGAGAGGTCTAGGGTTCCTCTTAATCATCTATCTTCAGATAGGAGAACTCTCGGTAGCAACATCATACACCATTGTACCCCCTAGCACGAGGTATCCCTCCACTATGAATAACCAAAACTAGCAGAACGTAAGGTATTACTCTCCGGAGCCCCGAACCTGGATAAACCCCTCGTGTGACCTTCGATCCATGACTTCCAGCTGCACTTGGACACCTACCAGGGACCTGACAAAAATCTGCTCCGTCACCGCCTGAGGTTTGTGCAGAGAGGTCCCATGCGCGTAGTTGTGTGAGCAATTATCATTTTCTTATATGTCTACTTCTATCTCCATTGCGGGTCCTTTGCCGGCCATCCAGATTGATGACCCGGAGAAATGGCTTTCGAAGGTTGCCTCTGTTGCAGAGCAAATGACCGGCGCACTTGGGATTGCTGCTGGTACTTTATTTGCTGGGCATCCTGACTTGACGTCTGACCTTGAGGTCATCCTAAAGTTGCTAGCGAATCCCTCCAATCAAATTGATGTTTGGATGTACTTTACTGCTTTTGAAGGGGCTCGTCGGGTACTAGGTAGGGTTCAGGCTCATTATCCCAATGCCAACCTCCAGACAATTGTTAGACCTCATGCTGGAAGTCCGAATCCACATCTGTTCCTGCAAGAAGTTGTCAAGGAAGTCGAATACGATGCCGGGGTCTGCCCTCTGCAGAGTATTATTAAAAGGCATCCTGGTGCGAGTAGCTTGTAAAGCGGGATTTTGCAATAAAATTGATAAGGGTACTATTGAGTACTTTATGGTAACAATTCATATGATATTATTTAGAACCTTCCATTTGTTGTGTTGTATGACTTCTTAATATTCGCTGGGAGAACGCCCGCGCTCGACCAAATATCTGTTGGTCATTGGCGCTATGCACTGGCATTGGTTTGGTCATTGACGCTATGCACTGGTGTTGGTGGCAAGCTCTAGGTCAGTGCTCTGCATATGTTAAGATTTGTGTGAACTCTAGCGACTAGGTTAGGCCGTAAGCCTGTTGACCTTCTGCCTTTATGGCAGGAGGCCTACCGTACCATGAATGCAGTCCTCCCCCCCCCCCCCCGCGTACTTGTACTTTGAAGGGTCACTAGATGTAGCCCTTATTGCCTGCGGGGGGAGGGGCTCCGAAAATTGATGCAGCACCCCCGAGTCACAAATAAGGAGATCTCTCTGTCAGGACCCTGATCCTAAGTCACACCGATCTAGCATGTAACACATCATATCACTTTGCGGCCTCACGCACGGTATACCCACGGGTGCCACCTTACCTGGCATGGGACCGTTTGTGCCTTTTGGCTCACGTATATGATAGTGTTGCTAGCATCCGTATGACAAAGAACCCGGACTGACATGATTAGTTGTGGACCCAAAGTGGCGCTAACTTCTGGGGACAGGCATACATGACCCAACAATGAACGTGTCGATCAACAATGTATGAACCCAAGTCGTAGCAAGCTACATGGACTTAAAGGAACAACATGTGAAATTTCCCCGAAGGGACAGACACAGGAACGAACAAGGACACATGCCAGCCAGCCTAAGTGTTCCAGAGCAGTAGCAAGCTACCATGGCTCAGTAGAAGCACTAGGAGACATTTCCCGGTAAGAGAAGCTACCAAGGATGAACAACTAGGTTGTCAGATCCCACACATACCAATCATTTCAAATCATACACACAATATGCTCGATATGTGCAAATACAACATGGCATCACAACATAACTCTATGACACAAAGTATTTATTGAATAGACTCCGAGGAGCGAGATATTACAAACATGGGTCTCATGACCCAACATTCAGAGCATACAAGTCAAAACACATGCGGAAGCTTAACATGTCTGAGTAGAGACATCTACAAATGAAAAAGGCTGAGAAGCCTGACTATCTACCAGATCCTACAGAGGGCACAAGATCGTAGCTGAGGTAACAAGCTAAACGTCGAAGTCCACGTGGAACTACTAGTGAGACTGGAGTCTCTCTGCCAAAACATAAATTAAGCAAACATGAGTACAAATGCACCCAACAAGACTTGCATCAGAACTAACTATATATGCATCAGTATCAACAAAGGGATGGTGGGGTTTAACTACAGCAAGCCAGCTTTGACTCGGTGGCTATCCTGAACTACGACTGCAAGAAACTCTTTTGAGGTGGCGCACACGAGTCCACATATTCACCATATCAATACACCACTATGAATCCGCTCCTGTCTCCCTACGAGAACGCCATCCATAGCACTCACGCTTATCTTGCGCATTTTAGAGTATCCACTTTCACTTGTCTATGAACTGTATAGGCAACCCAGAGGTCCTTTACAGCGGACGCATCTATTTGAATAGATGACGTTAACCCTGCAGGGGTGTACTTCTTCACACACGCTCTCACCACTTATCGTCATTTACACGACATTACTCGGCAAACTTCAAGCGAAAGCCCAACGAGTGTGTCGGCCACGGCCTACCTAAACAGTCAAGTCTCTAGTCCAGGTTTATCGCCTATCCAGGTTCCATCCGCAAGGAGTCCGGCCGAGGTTTCCACATACGACCCCGAATGATGTGTATAGGGTTCCGCGACACCAAATGGGCGCCCGGCATACCCGGCCACATGCCTACCGCATCATAGCCCACCCCTCGGGTCAGCTCTGCGCACAGCCTCCAGCATACTACAAACACTAGAAACTACTTGCAACTCCTAGACAGAGGACAAGGGTGGTTAAGAAGCCGAGAGGGTCCATTGGTTTCGGGCCCAATGCGTGGTAGTAGCTGTTCATGGATCACAAACACAGAACTCAGTTCCTGAGGCCGGCTTCAATGAGACAACCTACCGTGTACTTATACATGGTCTCTCACCACTACCTTTACCAAATCGTGTTCACACACTTAGCTCACACACAGTAGGACATGTTCATCACTGTTCCAATTCATCCCCGATGAATCAGACCTGACACAACTCTAAGCATAGCAGGCATGACAAACAAGCATGAATGAGTAGGCACATTAGGGCTCAAACAACTCCTACTCATGCTAATGGGTTTCATCTATTAACTGTGGCAGTGACAGGTCATGCAGAGGAAAGGGGTTCAAGTACCGCAACATGTAACAGTTGAATCGTTGTTGTCCTAATGCAGTAAAAGAGAGCAGGAGTGAGAGAGTGGGATTGTATCGGAATGAACAAGGGGGTTTTGCTTGCCTGGCACTTCCGAAGATAGTATAGCTCTTCATCGGTGTCATCGAACTCATCGTCGAAACCACATCTATCGAGAGGGGACAATTACCGGCAACAGAGAAGGAAACACAATTAATGCAATGCACAATATGGTGCATGATCATGACATGGCAGTATGCTGTGGTTGAGCTAATGCAACTAAAACTAGATGGGTTTGAATCATTTGATCCAAGGGTTCAATCCCAAACTCAACTTATGAATTTAAATAGTGCCTTATCATGTTTTGCACTGAACAACGAAGTTAAGTTGCATAAACATGCATGAAACTAGTACAGATGGATAGATTGGATTTTTCTGATCATTTTTCATATATATAAATCTTTGCATTTGGAGTTACAGATTAATTTCTATAAATTTTAGAAGTTTTAGCTATTTTCTGGAATTTCCTGGATTATATTAAATCCAGAAAATGACTTATTGCATCAGCACTGCGTTAGGGTGACATCAACGGGTCAACAGGGCACGGTCCAGGTCAAACCTGACCTGTGGGTCCCGCGTGTCAGTGGCTAACTAAACTAACATAATAAATTAACACTAACCTAGGTTAATTAGCAGGGCTGGCCCCACGCGTCAGTGACCCAGTGGGGTCAAACTGCAGTCAAACCCAGGTCAACTCGCCGCAGTTGACCCGCGGCTCGTCGCCGGCGGAGCCAGAGACTGCGGAGGGCGTCGGGTTTCCTCCTCCGGTGACCAAATGGCCGGCGGTGGGCATCTATGAGACGTGGGCACTCGTTCGCGTCGAGTGGTGGCAGTGCTTGGGCCTGGGATGGCCGGAGTCGTCACCGGCGTCGACCTTGGCGGTCGTCAGAGCTCGGGTGAGCTCAGGATCGACGCAATGGTGGGCGGGGTGGCTCGTACGGGGCACCTACGTGCTCTACGCGGCGCGGGGAGGGAGCTAAGCACGACGGCCGGACCGTTAGGTGGCCGTAGACACGTCGGCAGCAAGCACAGGCGGCGGCGCGTGCGGGCGAGCAAGGTGCGGTGGCTACGGTGCACGAGAGCGAGAACGGAGAGAGCGGAAAAGATCAATGGCTCATGGCGAGTGCAGGGGAGCGAACGGCGAGCTCGGGGAGGCACGGATGACGACGGGCATCTCCGATGATGTAGGGGGCAGAAGGTTGAAGACGACGGTGTCGGTGGCGTTCGGGGGCGTCCGGCGTTGTTTGACTCAGCGGAGAGGGTGTGGGCAATGAGGTGATGGCCGTGGACACATCGGCGAGGCGAGGGGGAGGCGGTGGCTGCGGCAGCAGCGAGCGGCGGCGGCGACTGAAGAGAGGGAGGAGTCCAGGGCGTTCAAGCGTCGTGCTGGCGTCGTCTAGGCGCGACGAGGGGGAGCCAGGTAGGCTGGGAGGGAGGAGGTGGCCGGGATGCATGCGTGCGTGCGTCGGGCACGCGCACGTCCTCCTGGAAGAGGAGGAAGACGACAGGAGAGGAGGCGGTGGTGGGCTGGGCCGGCTAGCAACAGTGCTGGGCCGGTTGGTGGGCTACATAGGTAAGGCCAGGTAAGATTCTCTCTCTGTCTTTTATTTTTCTGTTTTTCTATTTTTCTGCAACTTTGTGGCTTTATTAAAAATACTAAATCAATCCCAAAAATCATGAAACTGCTCATGACCACTGTTGGGAATATATCCTACAGTAAACATTTCAGTTTATGATTATTTGGGCAATTGAAATAATTTATAGCATTTAAATGCCCAAATGCAAATACTATATGATTTACTTCAGTGACCCTCTGTTGTCCGAGAAAAGTGTGCACCATTTTTGTTAGAGGTTCTAGACCAAGGCAAATTGATGGTCATTTTAGAAGGGTATTTTGGGTTCAGTGAAAATGATTTTATTTGGACCCTAGTTGAAATTCATTTACTGCTAGGGTTTATCAGCCCCCATTTCAAAGTTTCATAAAATTTAGACATGATGCATGGAGGCTAATGCAAAGACAGGCAAGGCCTGAATTGGGGCTGTGGCAGCCCCACTAAACAAGAATCTCGTCCCGAGATTCAAGCATAGGGTAAGACGAAGGGGGAATGCAAACTAACACAATCTTCACGATCCAGGTTGCACTTCATAAGAACGTTGATTCGATCACCATCATTGTCTCAATGTCTTGGTCTGAGAACTCCAACTAACATGACAATGAGAGGAAAGGGAAAACTCTAGAAGGATCGATCTTCTCGAATATCGAACAACTCAGGATCAACTCACGGAGTGAGACATTGAAACATCTCACGAGCTAAGGCGCGGAGCACACATCCAAAGGAATGGAGTGAAGTAGATGACAGAGGTTCTAGGTAGACAACAATTCCACACTTAAGAAGGTGGTGAATGGTTGTCAACGTAGCGAGGAGTTGAGTTGTCATGAAACCATAACGAGACACCTCAGGAAAAATGACTCGTAGAATTTTTACCTTAAGTGGCAAAAAGAATTACTTTTGATATAGAGATCATTGAGACTCTCTATACCAGCCTAGGGCAAATCTTGAGCGATCGTTTGGAGGAGTTCGATAGAATGGCATACTCGGACTAGTATGGATGATGTGGATTACCTTGTTGAGACAACGCAATGGATGATTTTGCTTATCATCGGAGATGGATGGAACCCAAGGTAGGACCACTTGGAAATGATCCTGACCAGTAATTACTGAGAAGGGTAGTCCATGGTAGGGTGGCACAATGGCGGTTCAAGCTGGAAAAAAATACAAATGCTGGAAATGATTCTAGTAACTGGGGAGAAGCTCAGCAGTAGAGAGTGAGTCCACTGTTTGAAAAGTTATAGCATAACCGAGGGAACTGAGAGCAATCCCAGTTAGTGCCGGTGATAACACCTAGTGCTTATGTGTTCTCTCAAGAACTTGAACATTTCCATATTCATCAAGGTTTTACCAATATCTGTGACAAGGATCCTGGCAACATAACATACCACCATGATGGATATTGGTGGAGGATGCAGATGCAAAGGAAGATAACACTTTCTCAGATTTCACCTTAGCGAGGCCAAGGGGAAAAAATCTGGATGATCGACCGAGAGACATTTAGCACTCCACTTCTAATGTTCTCCTTGATGTGCTAGCGCAACCCATTTATTAAAATGGTTTGGTACCTAGAACATCAAGTAAAAGGTTGGACTTCGGGAGCACAAGAATCCATAAGGAATAACTACGGAAGTAAATCCTATGAAATCCTCATGGGGAGGTGGCCAACTTCCTCAATCATGATACTATAATAATAGATCTTCTGACTAGGTGTGTCGGCCAGAACATCAACCTTGTCGGGACCTACATCATTGATTTGGAAAAGTTCCAACCATCATATCTGCCCGAGACTCAGATCTAGTTGGTAACATGATATTCCAGACTCATCAAGTCTAGAAAGAAAAATGAAAGTAACACAAATCGACGAGATGACGTTGCGAGATTCTCGGGAAATGAACTATGATAGCAAGCTCCAAAATATGAGCTGGTTCTGTTACAAACATGTGAACACGTTGTCCTAGACAAGCATGATCACATGGTAGTCTTACAACGAAACACTACCGAGTTCTGGGTGGGAACCATCATCGAGGATAACGGAATCTTGTACAAATCCATCTGGTACCTTCAGGACTAGCACTTAGAACTTATTATCCTTCAACAAATCAATCAGTGGCTTGGTGTGCTAGGGACACATATGGAACGGAGGTTTCAAGTCTCCAGACCACAGAATACTTCGCACGTATGCATGACTGATTTGGAATGATTCCAAAGGAAGCAACATTGACTTTCGCGAATTCACGACGGCAACTAGCATCAGATGAACATGAACTGGAGAGAGTCACTTCTTACCTCCGAACATATGCTTCATGAGCTAGCATGAAGAGATGCTTTCAAAAGTTTCCAACACTAGCTTAATGTTCAACAAAATCATGGAGAAGATAAGGATGTTGTCGATGGGCTCAACAACAATTCATCCAGGTTTCCATATAAATGGAGTGAACACGATGATAGCATTGGTCAGACCCAAAGAATATAATGGTGTATGCTCGAGGAATCAACCACGAGTAAAACAACATTACGAATATCGTTGATTCTGATTTGACTTGACGATAGCCCATGCTCAAATCAAAGATTGGATAAGATGATAGGTCCATTAACTGATCACAGGGACCAATCGATGAAGATATCATCTTTCTTCAACACACACAAATATAACCCTTGAAATGAGCTAAGTCGGGCAAGCTTTTATCTTCCAACTCTCCAAGTTATTGTTTAGCTTAACCAACTAGCTCAGGGATATGCAACACAGATTCTTGTAGAAGGGGTGTGAGGGAGTCCTGGATTAGGGGGTGTCCGAATGGCCGGACTATCACCGTTGGCCGGACTCCTAGACTATGAAGATACAAGATTGAAGACTTCGTCCCGTGTCCGGATGGGACTTTCCTTGGCGTGGAAGGCAAGCTTGGCGATATGGATATGTAGATCTCCTACCATTGTAACCGACTCTGTGTAACCCTAGCCATCTCCGATGTCTATATAAACCGGAGGGTTTTAGTCCGTAGGACGAACAACAATCATACCATAGGCTAGCTTCTAGGGTTTAGCCTCTTTGATCTCATGGTAGATCTACTCTTGTACTACCCATATCATCAATATTAATCAAGCAGGAGTAGGGTTTTACCTCCATCGAAAGGGCCTGAACCTGGGTAAAAACATCGTGTCCCTTGTCTCCTGTTACCATCAGCCTAGACGCACAGTTCGGGACCCGCTACCCGAGATCCGCTGGTTTTGACACCGACATTGGTGCTTTCATTGAGAGTTCCTCTGTGTCATCACCTTTAGGCCTGATGGCTCCTTCAATCATCAACAACAACGCGGTCCAGGATGAGACTTTTCTCCCCAAACAGATCTTCGTATTCGGCGGCTTTGCACTGCGGGACAATTCACTTGGCCATCTGGAGCAGATCGAAAGCTACGCCCCTGGCCATCAGGTCAGATTTGGGAGTTTGAACTACACGGCTGACATCCGCGGAGACTTGATCTTCGACGGATTCGAGCCACAGCCAAGCGCGCCGCTGTCACAGCCCCAGTTCAGCCCTTGCTTGACTTTGCTTGTTCATCATGCCATCATGTTTAAATTCCCAAGAAAATTTGAAATGGGGATTGTTGAAACCCTAGCATCAAATGAAATTTAACTAGGTTCAATAAAAATATTTTCAAATAACCCAGAATGCCCTTTGGAAATGTTCATGATTTCTGTTAAAGGAGAAAACCTCTTCCAAAAATGATGAACATATTTATAGGCTATTCCTGGATTTTTGAATTAAATTATATAGTATTTGCATTTGGGCATTTAATTGCTAATAATATTTTAAATGCTCAAATAATCACAAACTGAAATGTTTACTGTTGGAAATATTCCAAACAGTGACATGGAGCAGTTTCATGATTTTTGGTAATACCCTGACATTTTTAATAAAGCCCTAAATTTCCGAAATAATAGAAAACAGAACAGAAAAATAAAGCAGAGAGCAGAGGACTTACCTGGCGCTCCCCTGGCAGCCCAGCCGGCCCAGCTCCTGTGCCGGCCCAGCCCACCTCCACCTGCCCTGTCGTCTTCCTCGCGCCTACTGGCGTTGTGCGTGGCGCGCGCACAGCCGAGCCGCGGCCACCTCCTGCCTGCCACGCAGCTGCTCCCCCTCGCCCTGGACGACGCCACGCCACCCCGCAGAACCCCCTGGCCTCTCCCCTCTCTCCCTGGATCTCTCCTTCGTCCTCCCCCGCTATGGCCGACGCGCTCGTCGCCGCCATTCACTGCCGTCGTGGCCACCGGCCACCCCACGCCTCACCAACGCGCCCCCACGAGCTCCGCCGTTCCGCCCTCGTCCTCCTCGTCGTCTCACGCGACCAGAATGGCCCCGAGCAGCCGCCATCGTCATCGTCTTCAAGCTTCGGCTCCGGCGCCCTTCTCCGTCGATTCGGCCACTCCGGCGCGCCCCCAAGCCCACTAACCATCCCTGCAGCTCCGCGGTTAGCCTTTGACCCGATTCCCCCTTCCCTCGTCATCCTTCGCGAGCTCTAGCCCCGATCCCCAACCATGACCGAAGCATCTCGCCGCCGGCCATGGCGTAGCCGTGGCCACAGCCACTGCAGCTCGTTCCCGAGCCCACCGTCGTGCTCAGCACGATCGCATGAACCCGTAGACACCCACGACGCCTACTCCCGTGCTCTGTAATGCCATCCCGAGATTGCCCGAACTCCAGCGGCCGCAAAAGAGCTCGCCGCCGTTAACTCCGGCCACCCCAGCACCAAACACCGCCACCGTTGGATGCGCCACATCGCCAGCTACTCGTAGCACCCACCCGCGCATCAAACCGTGGCCGGAGCAGCGTTTCCGACGCTCTCCGTCGTCTCGGCCTCGCCGGTGACTCGATGCCGGCGGGTTTGACCCGCTGACCGTTGACTGGGTGGGCCCAGTTTGACCTCTGGGTCAATGACATGTGGGCCACCCTTGCTAATTTTAGTTAGGTTAGTTTAGCACTAATTAACCTAGGTTAATGACTAACCTAACACTAACTAACTCCGTTTAGTTAGTCAACTAACCACTGACATGTGGGCCCAGGCCCCATTGACAGTTTAGTTAGTATTAACTTAATCCTGTTAACTAGTTGTTACACTGACATGTGGGTCCCAGCGTCAGGTTTGACCTGGGCTGGCGCCTTTGACCTGATGACGTCACCCCGACGTCATGCTGACGCAATAAGTATTTTCTGGATTTATTTTTATACAGGAAATTCTAGAAAATGATCTAAACTTCTAAAATTCATAGAAATTCAACTGTAACTCCAAATTAAATGATTTATATATGAAAAATGATCAGAAAAATTCAATCTATCCATTTGTATCATTTTCATGCATGTTAGAACCACTTATAGCTGCTGTTTAGGCCAAATCATATAAATGGCATTTAAAGCTTCACATATGAAGTTTGAATTTGAACCTAGGGTTCAAACCAACTTCATTTAATCTGGTTGCTAGTTGCATTAGCTCAAACCACAGCATATTGCCATGTCACACTCATGCATCATATTGTTGCATTGCATTGATTGTGTTCTTTCTCTGTTGCCGGTATTGTCCCCTCTCAGTAGATGATGTTCGACGATGTGATCGATGACACCGATGAAGAGCTATACCATCTTCGGAAGTGTCAGGCAAGCAAAACCTCCTTGTTCATTCCGATACAATCCCACTCTCTCGCTCCTGCTCTCTTTTACTGCATTAAGACAACAACGATTCAACTGTTACCTGCTGCGGTAGCTGAACCCCTTTATCCTTTGCATGACCTGTCATTCCACAGTAAATAGATGAAACCCACTAGCATGAGTAGGAGTTGTTTGAGCCCTGATGTGCCTACTCATTCATGCTTGTTTGTCATGCCTGCTATTGCTTAGAGTTGTGTCAGGTCTGATTCATCCGGGATGAATCAGAGGTGTGTGAACATGTCCTACCGTGTGTGAGCTAAGTGTGTGAACACGATTTGGTAAAGGTAGCGGTGAGAGGCCATGTAGGAGTACATGGTGGGTTGTCTCATTGCAGCCGTCCTCAGGAACTGAGTTCTGTGTTTGTGATCCATGATACAGTTACTACCACGCATTGGGCCCGAAACCAATGGACCCTCTCGGCTTCTTAATCACCCTTGTCCTCTGTCCAGGAGTTGCAAGTAGTTTCTGGTGTTTGTTGTATGCTGGAGGCCGTGCGCAGCGCTGACCGAAGGGGTGGGCTGTGATGCGGTAGGCACGTGGCACGGTGTACCGGGCGCCCGTTTGGTGTCTCGGGAACCCTGCTCACATCGTTCGGGGCTGTGAGCGAAACTTCGGCCGGATCTCCTCATGGATGGAACCCGAATAGGCGATAAACCTGGACTAGAGACTTGAGTGTTTAGGTAGGTCGTGGCCGACACCCTCGTTGGGCTTCCAGTTGAAGGTTGCCGAGTACATGTCGTGTAAACGACGGTAAGTGGTGAGAGCGTGTGCGAAGAAGTACACCCCTGCAGGGTTATCATCATCTATTCGAATAGCCGTGTCCGTGGAAAAGGACTTCTGGGTTGCCTGTACAGTTCATAGACAAGTGAAAGTGGATACCCTAAAATACGCAAGATAAGTGTGAGTGCTATGAATGGCGTTCTCGTAGGGAGACGGGAGCGGATCCATAGTGGTGTATTGATATGGTGAATATGTGGACTCGTGTGCGCCAGCTCAAAAGAGTTATTTGCAGTCGTAGTTCAGGATAGCCACCGAGTCAAAGCTGGCTTGCTGAAGTTAAACCCCACCATCCCCTTTGTTGATAATGATGCATATGTAGTTAGTTCTGATGTAAGTCTTGCTGGGTACATTTGTACTCACGTTTGCCTATTTTATGTTTTTGTAGAGAGACCTCGGTCTCGCTAGTAGTTCCGCGTGGACTTCGACGTTTAGCTTGTTATCTCAGCTACGATCTTGTGCCCTCGGCAGGATCTGGTAGATAGTCAGGCTTCTAAGCCTTTTTCATTTGTAGATGTCTGTACTCAGACATGTTAGCTTCCGCTTGTGCTTTGACTTGTATGCTCTGAATGTTGGGTCGTGAGACCCATGTTTGTAATATCTCGCTCCTCGGAGCCTAATGAATAAATACTTGAGTCGTAGGGTCATGTTGTGATGCCATGTTGTATTTGCACATATCGAGCATATTGTGTGTATGTTATTGAAATGCTTGGTATGTGTGGGATCTGACTATCTAGTTGTTTATCTTTAGTAGCCTCTCTTACCGGGAAATGTCTCCTAGTGTTTCCACCGAGCCATGGTAGCTTGCTACTGCTCTGGAACACTTAGGCTGGCCGGCATGTGTCCTTCTTCGTTCCTGTGTCTGTCCCTTCGGGGAAATGTCACGCGATGAATACCACAGTCCTATTAGCCCGCTACAGCCCGGTTCACTGGAGTCCTGCTAGCCCAGTGCTACAGCCTGGATTCACTCGCTGATGACCGACACGTTCGATGCTGGGTCATGGATGCCTGTCCCTGTAAGTCTGTGCCACTTTGGGTTTACGACTAGCCATGTCAGCCCGGGCTCCTTATCATATGGATGCTAGCGACACTATCATATACGTGTGCCAAAAGGCGCAAACGGTCCCGGGCAAAGGTAAGGCGACACCCGTGGGAATACCGTGTGTGAGGCCGCAAAGTGATATGAGGTGTTACATGCTAGATCAATGTGGCATTGAGTCGGGGTCCTGACAGCTTTGGTATCAAAGCCTGACTGCCTGTAGGATTACCAAGCCAAACTGGTCGAAGTTGAGTCTAGAAATTCTTTAGTTATATAAGGGAATTGATTGTGGGATGGAACGTAAGGCTCTTTTTACTCCTTATACCTCATGGCCTTCTGATCTGAGTCATCCTCTTCTCTTCTACGGGGATTAAGAACTAGGCCTTCTCATCTGTCTATCAGGATGACGTGTTACTAATCCATAGGCTTATAGAATTGTTAGTTTCAAATCTCAGTTCAGTTTTACTACTTCCGTATGTTCATAATTGTTGATCTCGAAACCTTGATATTGTGCTTCGGAGTGGCTATGCCACCATTTTTGTAGCATGTCTCCAATCTTTTTGAGCATTTACAGCCGTTATGCTGTCCGAGTCATCCCAGGTTTCTAAATAGTCTGATGCATTTGCAAGTCCTTTCTTTCCGTTCCCGATGTCCTTTATGGTGAGAATAAGCACACTAACCGGTGCATTGAGGTAATTTATTGCCTTGACATATTTGTTGGAATTATTATTATGACCCTAGGTGTTTTAGGGAGTCACCTAGTAATCTAGCCATGTTTTGAGTCCCAATGTGATGATTCTGGCCTTTATTCTCGAAAGCATCCCGCGATGCTACTTAGTAGTAGGTATTCTATCCCTGGGTTTTGAACCCAAGACTCACCCTACTTACCTCATGTTGATAGTGTTTGCTAGTTCCTTTAGGAAATTAGTAACCTTTGCATTAGTCCTCAAGGTCCGTGGTATTTCCTTCTTCCAAATACTATGAACCACTTACGGCAGATGTTTGTTGGATCAAGGATCACAATAGGAGTGCTCTCGATGAGTTCTCCATTCATAATTGTGAATCTGCCAGTCCTACCTTCTCCGCATGGGTTATCCGGAAGAAAAATGTTGAGCTTTGCTCGGCATACTAATCTGTGCATCCACAGCTCATAAAATCATATGTTCTTTTGAGTTGTCCCTCTTAGTTGTCTTCTGACCCTCGTCTATCAATTGATAGACAAGAGTAGTTGTGCACTCGAGCTCATCGATGCTTATTATTCTTGTGGTCCGTCAAGCCATTCTATTCCAGAATGACTAGGAGAAACGAACTCCAGTACCTTGTCCATTTCCAGGATTGGGTCAAAGCAGTCGTACTCCGCAGATCAAATACTAATCCAGCTTTTGTTCTGTTCTACCCTGGAGTAATACCATCTTTATATCAAGAATGTCATGGGAATTGCACACCATCCTATGAATTCTTGATGTAGTAATACCCCTCGCCATCATTACTCATTCCTCGGTTCCGTGTTGTCGCAACCGGAATACCGACAAGTGATTCGTGATGTGTGAAATCTATACTCCAAGCAACTTCGTTGCTTAGTAGTTAAAGGACAATAACCTCACTCTTAGTATGTTGATTTTTGAATCATCACCCTAAGTATGATTGTGCTACCTAGTCCTTATTTCCGGTGCACCCTCCGATCAATGAGTTAGGATCTTGTCAAACCCTCGCTCTCTTGATCATATCATCTTGCCCTGAAAAGCAAGATTGTTCTCGAGCTTAGTTACATATCGGTGGTTCGTGATGTTCCGAATATCTTCTCAGAAGTATTACCAGGTTGTCACCTGACCGCTATGTTGAGTTCGTGATCAAGTTGGTTTCTTGTAACCACCCCTTCTCCAAGAATCTGTGTTGCATACCCCTGTGCTAGTTGGTTAAGCTAAACAACAACTTGGAGAGTTGGAAGATAAAAGCTTTTCCGACTTAGCTCATGTTAAGGGATATCTTATATATGTGTTGAAGAAAGATGATATCCCCATCGATTGGTCCTCGTGATCAGTTGTTGGATCTATTGCGTTGTCAAAACTTTGATTTGAGTGTGGGCTATTCTCAAATCAAATCAGAACCAACGATGTTCGTAATGTTGTCTTACTCATGGATTTTCCTCGAGCATACACCATTATGTCTCTTGGGTCTGACCAATACTATCACCTAGTTCACATAGTTATGGAATTCCATCTCCCTGGGAATCTGGATGAATTGTTGTTGAGCCCATCGACAACATCCTTATCTTCTCCATAATCTTGTTGAACATTAAGCTAGTATTGGAAAATTTTGAAGGCATTTCTTCATGCTAGCTCATGAAGCATATGTTCGGATGAAAGAAGTGACTCTCTCTAACTCATGTGCTTTTGATGTAAGTTGTCGCCGTGGATCCGAGAAAGTTTGTTTTTGCTTCCTCTGGAATCATCCCAAGTCAGTCATGCATGTGCGAAGTATTCTATGGTCTGCTAGACGGATCATCTTCATTCCATATGAATTCCCTAGTACACCAAGCCACTAACTGATTTGTTCCAGTAAACGGAATTCCTTCATAAGAGCTAATCATATGACTTATGCAAGGACTTCGTTATCCGCAATGATGGTTCCCCACCTGAACTCGGTAGTGTTTCATTGTAAGACTACTATGTGGTCATGCTTGTCTTGGACAACGTGTTCACATGTTTGTAGCAGAACCAGCTCATGTTTTGGAGCTTACTACCATAGTCCATTTCCCAAGAATCTCGCAACGTTATCTCGTCGATTTGTGTTGCAAACTTTCATTTTACTTTCTAGACTTGATGAGTCTGGAATAATCTGACACCAACCAGATCTGAATCTCAGGCAGATATGATGGTTGGAACGTGTCCCAAGAGCTATAATATTGGTCTCTCTGTAACCCGGTAGAGTGGATGTCGTGGCCAACACACCCAGCTGGAAGACCTGTTATTGTAATATCTTGATTGAAGAAGTTGGCCACCTCTCCATAAGGACTTCGTAGGAATTATTTCCTAGTTGTGTGCCCTATGATCTTTGTGCTTCCGAAGTCCGACCTTTTACTTGATGTTCTAGATATCAAACCATATCTATGAATGGGATACGCTAGTACATCAAGGAGAACATTAGAAGCGGAGTGCTAAATGTTTCTCGGTCGATCATCCAGATTTTTGTTCCCTTGGTCTCGCTAAGGTGAAATCTGAGAAAGTGTTATCTTCCTTTGCATCTGCATCGTCCATCGCTATTCATCATGGTAGTATGTTGTGTTGTCAGCACCCTTGACATGGATGTTGGTAAAACCTTGATGATTATGGAAATGCTCGAGTTCTTGAGAGCACGCACAAGCACTAAGTATTATCAACAACACTAACTGGGATTGCTCTCAGTTTCTTCGGTTATGCTATAACCATTCCAACAGTGGATTTACTCTCTACTGTTGAGCTTCTTCCCAGTTACTAAAATCATTCCTTGCGTTGTTTTCAACAAGGTAATCCACATCATCCATTCTGGCCCGAGAATGTCATTCTTTCGGGCTCTTTCAAACGATCAATTGTAAATTGCCTTAGGCTGGTATAAAGAGTTTCAATGATCTCTGAATCAAAGGTAATTCTTTTTGCCACTTAAGGGGATATATCTACGAGTCACCTTCCTTAAGACGTCTCGTTATGGTATCATGGCAACTCAACTCCTCGCTACGTGGACAACCGTTTACCACCTTCTTAAGTGTGGAATTGTGTCTACATAGTGAACATTCGTCATCTGTTACACTCCATCCCTCTGGATGTATGTTTCATGTCTCAACTTGAGAAATGCTCAATGTCTCATTCCGCAAGTTGATCGTCGGTTGTTCGATCTTCGAGAAGATCGATCCTTCTAGAGTCTCCTTTCCCTCTTGTTGTCATGTTGGCTGGAGTTTTCAAAGCAAGACGACAAGACAAAGATAGTGATTGAATCAACGCTCATTTGAAGTGCAACCTGGATCGTGAAGATTGCGATAGTTGCGTTTCCTCCCCCCCCTTCATCTTACCCTACGCTTGAATCTCGGGACGAGATTCTTGTTTAGTGGGGGTGAGTTGTCACAGCCCCAGTTCAGCCCTTGCTTGACTTTGCTTGTTCATCATGCCATCATGTTTAAATTCCCAAGAAAATTTGAAATGGGGATTGTTGAAACCCTAGCATCAAATGAAATTTAACTAGGTTCAATAAAAATATTTTCAAATAACCCAGAATGCCCTTTGGAAATGTTCATGATTTCTGTTAAAGGAGAAAACCTCTTCCAAAAATGATGAACATATTTATAGGCTATTCCTGGATTTTTGAATTAAATTATATAGTATTTGCATTTGGGCATTTAATTGCTAATAATATTTTAAATGCTCAAATAATCACAAACTGAAATGTTTACTGTTGGAAATATTCCAAACAGTGACATGGAGCAGTTTCATGATTTTTGGTAATACCCTGGCATTTTTAATAAAGCCCTAAATTTCCAAAATAATAGAAAACAGAACAGAAAAATAAAGCAGAGAGCAGAGGACTTACCTGGCGCTCCCCTAGCAGCCCAGCCGGCCCAGCTCCTGTGCCGGCCCAGCCCACCTCCACCTGCCCTGTCGTCTTCCTCGCGCCTACTGGCGTTGTGCGTGGCGCGCGCACAGCCGAGCCGCGGCCACCTCCTGCTTGCCACGCAGCTGCTTCCCCTCGCCCTGGATGACGCCATGCCACCCCGCAGAACCCCCTGGCCTCTCCCCTCTCTCCCTGGATCTCTCCTTCGTCCTCCCCCGCTATGGCCGACGCGCTCGTCGCCGCCGTTCGCTGCCGCCGTGGCCACCGGCCACCCCACGCCTCACCAACGCGCCCCCACGATCTCCGCCGTTCCGCCCTCGTCCTCCTCGTCGTCTCACGCGACCAGAATGGCCCCGACCAGAATGACCAAAATGATCTAAACTTCTAAAATTCATAGAAATTCAACCGTAACTCCAAATTAAATGATTTATATATGAAAAATGATGAGAAAAATTCAATCTATCCATCTGTATCATTTTCATGCATGTTAGAACCACTTATAGCTGCTGTTTAGGCCAAATCATATAAATGGCATTTAAAGCTTCACATATGAAGTTTGAATTTGAACCTAGGGTTCAAACCAACTTCATTTAATCTGGTTGCTAGTTGCATTAGCTCAAACCACAGCATATTGCCATGTCACACTCATGCATCATATTGTTGCATTGCATTGATTGTGTTCTTTCTCTGTTGCCGGTATTGTCCCCTCTCAGTAGACGATGTTCGACGATGTGATCGATGACACCGATGAAGAGCTATACCATCTTCGGAAGTGTCAGGCAAGCAAAACCTCCTTGTTCATTCCGATACAATCCCACTCTTTCGCTCCTGCTCTCTTTTACTGCATTAAGACAACAACGATTCAACTGTTACCTGCTGCGGTAGCTGAACCCCTTTATCCTTTGCATGACCTGTCATTCCACAGTAAATAGATGAAACCCACTAGCATGAGTAGGAGTTGTTTGAGCCCTGATGTGCCTACTCATTCATGCTTGTTTATGCCTGCTATTGCTTAGAGTTGTGTCAGGTCTGATTCATCCGGGATGAATCAGAGGTGTGTGAACATGTCCTACCGTGTGTGAGCTAAGTGTGTGAACACGATTTGGTAAAGGTAGCGGTGAGAGGCCATGTAGGAGTACATGGTGGGTTGTCTCATTGCAGCCGTCCTCAGGAACTGAGTTCTATGTTTGTGATCCATGATACAGTTACTACCACGCATTGGGCCCGAGACCAATGGACCCTCTCGGCTTCTTAATCACCCTTGTCCTCTGTCCAGGAGTTGCAAGTAGTTTCTGGTGTTTGTAGTATGCTGGAGGCCGTGCGCAGCGCTGACCGAAGGGGTGGGCTGTGATGCGGCAGGCACGTGGCACGGTGTACCGGGCGCCCGTTTGGTGTCTCGGGAACCCTGCTCACATCGTTTGGGGCTCTGAGCGAAACTTCGACCGGATCTCCTCATGGATGGAACCCGAATAGGCGATAAACCTGGACTAGAGACTTGAGTGTTTAGGTAGGTCATGGCCGACACCCTCGTTGGGCTTCTGCTTGAAGGTAGCCGAGTACATGTCGTGTAAACGGCGGTAAGTGGTGAGAGCGTGTGTGAAGAAGTACACCCCTGCAGGGTTATCATCATCTATTCGAATAGCCGTGTCCACGGAAAAGGACTTCTGGGTTGCCTGTACAGTTCATAGACAAGTGAAAGTGGATACCCTAAAATACGCAAGATAAGTGTGAGTGCTATGAATGGCGTTCTCTTAGGGAGACGGGAGCGGATCCATAGTGGTGTATTGATATGGTGAATATGTGGACTCGTGTGCGCCACCTCAAAAGAGTTATTTGCAGTCGTAGTTCAGGATATCCACCGAGTCAAAGCTGGCTTGCTGTAGTTAAACCCCACCATCCCCTTTGTTGATAATGATGCATATGTAGTTAGTTCTGATGTAAGTCTTGCTGGGTACATTTGTACTCACGTTTGCCTATTTTATGTTTTTGTAGAGAGACCTCGGTCTCGCTAGTAGTTCCGCGTGGACTTCGACGTTTAGCTTGTTATCTCAGCTACGATCTTGTGCCCTCGGCAGGATCTGGTAGATAGTCAGGCTTCTAAGCCTTTTTCATTTGTAGATGTCTGTACTCAGACATGTTAGCTTCCGCTTGTGCTTTGACTTGTATGCTCTGACTGTTGGGTCGTGAGACCCATGTTTGTAATATCTCGCTCCTCGGAGCCTAATGAATAAATACTTGAGTCGTAGGGTCATGTTGTGATGCCATGTTGTATTTGCACATATCGAGCATATTGTGTGTATGTTATTGAAATGCTTGGTATGTGTGGGATCTGACTATCTAGTTGTTTATCTTTAGTAGCCTCTCTTACCGGGAAATGTCTCCTAGTGTTTCCACCAAGCCATGGTAGCTTGCTACTGCTCTGGAACACTTAGGCTGGCCGGCATGTGTCCTTCTTCGTTCCTGTGTCTGTCCCTTCGGGGAAATGTCACGCGATGAATACCAGAGTCCTGTTAGCCCGCTACAGCCCGGTTCACCGGAGTCCTGCTAGCCCAGTGCTACAGCCTGGATTCACTCGCTGATGACCGACACGTTCGATGCTAGGTCATGGATGCCTATCCCTGTAAGTCTGTGCCACTTCGGGTTTACGACTAGCCATGTCAGCCCGGGCTCCTTATCATATGGATGCTAGCGACACTATCATATACGTGTGCCAAAAGGCGCAAACGGTCCCGGGCAAAGGTAAGGCGACACCCGTGGGAATACCGTGCGTGAGGCCGCAAAGTGATATGAGGTGTTACATGCTAGATCAATGTGGCATTGAGTCGGGGTCCTGACAGCCACACTATCTCGATGGGTATGATCTAGCTCTGCCGCCGGACAGTACCCTGGAGGCCGCACCAGCGTCCGCTCCGACCCCTAGCTCGGAGCCGACTTTGCCGGTCGAGGACGAGTGGCTGGACACCGCCTCTGGGGCTACGATCTCTACGGCGATTGAGCCGAACACCATCCCTGTCCTTCGCAAAGCCCGTGACTCCGAGGTGCCGGACTCCTCTCTGGACTCCGAACCTCCCGCGCCCCTGCCTATCAAATCCGATTGGGCGCCAGTTATGGAGTTCACTACCGCAGACATCTTTCAGCACTCGCCCTTTGGTGACATCCTGAATTCACTAAAGTCTCTCTCTTTATCAGGAGAGCCCTAGCCGGACTATGGTCAGGAAGGTTGGGATGCAGACGACGAAGAAATTCAATGCCCACCCACCACCCACTTTGTAGCCACTGTCGATGATTTAACCGACATGCTCGACTTCGACTCCGAAGACATCGACGATATGGATGATGATGCAGGAGACAACCAAGAACCAGCGCCTGCAGGGCACTGGAAGGCCACCTCGTCATACGACATATACATGGTGGACACCCCAAAAGATGGGAATGGCACTGGAACATCGGAGGATGACCCCTCGAAGAAACAGCCCAAGCGCCAGCGTCAGCGGCGCCGCTCTGATTCCCGCCACAGCAAAAATGGTGATTCCGGCACGGGAGATAATAACACCCCAGACAGTGCCGAAGACAACCCCCTCCAGCAAGATTCAGCACAGGAGGAGGGAGAAGCCAGCCCTCATGATAGAGAGGCAGACAGAGAGGTACAGGACGATAATTATATGCCTCCCTCCAAAGATGAAGCAAGCCTCGAGGACGACGAATTTGTCGTGCCTGAGGATCTCGTCGAACAAGAGCGTTTCAAGCGTAGTCTTATGGCCACAGCAAGCAGCCTCAAGAAAAAGTAGCAGCAGCTTAGAGCTGACCAAGACTTGCTAGCTGACAGATGGACCGAAGTCCTTGCAGCCGAAGAGTACAAACTCGATCGCCCCTCCAAGAGCTACACAAAACGCAGGCTGCTACCCCAATTAGAGGAGGAAGCACCCAAACCTACATCACCAGCGCATGACGCGGCCGACCGGCCACCTCGTGGCCGCGACAGAGAGGCCTCTAGGCCCTCCACTAAAGCCGCACCCCGGCGTCGCTCGAAAAGTACAAAGCCATGGGGGAATGCGCCGGACTTGCGAGACATATTGGAGGACAAGGCAAGACAAATAAGATCGATCTACGGATCGCGTGGGCGCCCCACAATACGTGATGACAACCGTCACGCCGGATACAGCAATTCCGGCCGGGCCAAACACAGTAGACAAAGCTCATTTGAGCTGCGTCGTGATATAGCCCAATACAGAGGCGCCGCACACCCATTATGCTTCACAGACGAAGTAATGGATCATCAAATCCCCGAGGGTTTCAAACCCGTAAACATTGAATCATATGACGGCACAACAGATCCTGCGGTTTGGATTGAGGACTATCTCCTTCACATCCACATGGCTCGCGGTGATGATCTACACGCCATCAAATACCTCCCACTCAAGCTTAAAGGACCAGCTCAGCATTGGCTCAACAGCTTGCCAGCAGAATCAATTGGTTGTTGGGAAGACCTGGAAGCCGCATTCCTTGATAACTTCCAGGGCACATATGTGCGACCACCAGACGCTGATGACCTAAGCCACATAATTCAGCAGCCAGATGAATCGGCCAGACAATTCTGGACACGATTCTTAACCAAGAAAAATCAAATCGTCGACTGTCCGGATGCAGAGGCCCTTGCAGCCTTCAAACATAACATCCGCGACGAATGGCTTGCCCGGCACCTAGGACAGGAAAAGCCGAAATCCATGGCAGCCCTCACATCACTCATGACCCGCTTCTGCACGGGAGAGGACAGCTGGCTAGCTCGCAGTAACAACCTGACCAAAAACCCTGGTAGTTCGGATACCAAGGACAGCAATGGAGGTCGCGTCACTAACGGCGATAATACTGAAGATACGGCAGTCAATGCCGGATTCAGAGGCTCTAAACCCGGTCAGCGGAAAAAGCTATTCAAAAGAAATACTCAGGGCCCGTCCAATTTGGACAGAATACTCAATCGCTCGTGCCAGATACATGGCACCCCCGAAAAACCAGCCAACCACACCTACAGGGATTGTTGGGTGTTCAAGCATGCAGGCAAGATAAATGCCGAAAACAACGACAAGGGGCTGCATAGAAATGGCGAGGAGGAGCCCCGACCGCCGAACAATAGAGGACAGAAGGGCTTTCCCCCACAAGTGCGAACGGTGAACATGATATATGCAACCCACATACCCAAAAGGGAACGGAAGCGTGCACTGAGGGACATATACGCGATGGAGCCAGTCGCCCCAAAGTTCAACCCATGGTCCTCCTGCCCGATCACTTTTGATCGAAGGGACCACCCCACTAGCATCCGCCATGGCAGATTCGCCGCATTGGTTCTTGACCCAATCATTGACGGATTTCACCTCACTAGAGTCCTGATGGACGGCGGCAGCAGCCTGAACCTGTTTTACCAGGATACATCGCGCAAAATGGGCATAGACCCCTCAAGGATCAAACCTACAAAAACGACCTTTAAAGGCATCATACTAGGTGTAGAGGCCAACTGTACAGGCTCAGTTACACTCGAAGTGGTCTTCAGATCCCCGAATAACTTCCGAAGCAAGGAATTAATCTTCGACATAGTCCCGTTCCGCAGTGGCTATCACACACTGCTCGGACAAACCGCATTTGCAAAGTTCAATGCGGTGCCGTACTACGCATACCTCAAGCTCAAAATGCCAGGCCCCCGAGGAGTAATCACGGTCAATGGAAACACGAATGCTCTCTCCGAAAGGAGAAGCATACGGCGGCCCTCGCGGCGGAAGTACAAAGCAACCTCTTAAGGCAATTCTCGAGTCCGACTACTAAACGTCCAGACACCGTCAAGCGCGCCCGGAGTAACCTACAACAAGACCGCCTGGCACGTTCTGAGCACGCGTAGCAATGCGGCCCCAACCCCAGCCCTCGCGAAATTGCGAGACCAGTACCACGCATACATAACTACGCTCTGGAGATACCATGGGCATAGGGGTAGGGGCACGACCACGGCATGCCTGGAGAGCGGCTCAACTGCACCAGGGGCTCCCAATTGTGTCATTCCTTTTTTTTCTTCTTATTCTCAGGACTCCGTTTTCCAGAAGCCCTGTCCGGCAGAAGAATTGCCGAACTCACGATGCAACAGCCAGGGAAGCAGAAAAGCTACGTCGAGTGTCCAGGTGGTCTCTATTACGAGCAGTATACCTGTTTTACATACCATCCCGCAGCTTACCCCTGGAGGGGGACATGTTAAATAGTCCCATCCCTTGCTTATCGTACTATTTGTATCGTTCTGCTTTCATTTGCCTATTATTGCATTCCTTTTTCTATCTATATATGTTCACTTATGACATGTTGCATCCGTACGCTTTGGTACGGCCAAATACACTAGGGGCTTAAGTACCCCAAAATATGGTGTGATAAGTCCAAACACTTTAACAAGTGCGGCACCCCGAACTTATAGCATTATATGCATCGGTTCCGAATCATGTCTTGGGTCAATAGTTGGGTTTGCCCGGCTCCCATGTTTTGGTACCTTACGTTCCGTTATATCGGCTAAGGTAGCGCTGGGAGAACCACTGCGATTGTGCCCCGGTTGAGCTGGGTTGAGCACCTCAGTGGAGAAAGCTAAAACTGACCGTCATGATAGGGCGAGAGCCGGTCGCTGTTCGAGAGGTTTTTCGAGTCCCTAAAGACTTATGCCGCTTAGAGCGAGGAGTCGGCTTTGTCCGGACCAGGCATGGATAGCGCCCCGAATTCGGTCTTCCGAACACTAGGGGCTTCGCCAAAATTTAAAATTATAGAATTCTATGGCTAAGTGGGAGTGTTCAAGCATTATAGTCCGGTTGCCTTGTTCATTGTGTTGAGCGCCTCCCTTGAAGGACCCAAGAATGGGAACAAGAGCGCTCAAGTTTATCCCGAACACCCCAGCACTCGTGGCATGGGGGCTGAAGCCAACGACTTGCCATCTCTCAAATTTGATAAACGGCCGCACAAAAGGTAATATTTTGAATTAACAAGCGTTTCTTAGCGCATATGAACAAAGTTTTCAGCGTACAGGATAACAAATGCGAGTCTACTAAAAAATTACATCTTTGGAGCACTCACCCGCTATAAGGCGGGCACCCTTCAGGACACCCTTATAGTACATCTCAGGCGTGCGATACTCCTTGCCCGACGGTGGCACGTCCGTCACAAGCTTCTCGGCGTCCATCTTGCCCCAGTGCACTTTAGCGCGGGCAAGGGCCTGACGGGCACCTTCAATGCAAACAGAACGCTTGATGACTTCAATCCATGGACAGGCATCCACCAGCCATTGCACCAGACCGAAGTAGCTCCCAGGCATGGCTTCTTTAGGACACAGCCGAACTATGAGGCCCTTCATGGCCTGTTCGGCTACCTTGTGGAGCTCGACCAGCTACTTCAGCTGGTCGCTCAGGGGCACCAGATGTCCGGCCTCAGCATATTGAGACCAGAACACCTTTTCCGTCGAGCTCCCCTCCTCGGCTCGGTAGAATGCGGCAGCATCAGGGCAGATCTGTGAACGCTCCTGGAGAGCTCCGAATTCGGGTAAGTAACAGATAATTCACTTTTACATGCTTGCTTTGCATGAAGAATGCCTTACCCGCCGCTATCTTTTTTATTGCCTCAATCTCCTGGAGGGCCTTTTGGGCTTTGGCACTCTCAAGAGCCAAGGCGAGCTCGGACTCTCGAGTCTTCGAGTCACGCTCCAAACTCTCGTGTTTTTCCAAGAAAGCCTGGAGCTCTTGCCGCACCTCCGCCACCCGCGTCTCCTGCTTCTCTCGCTCGGTGCGCTCCGCGGCCGCACTTTCTTTGGCCTTGGACACCACCTTCTTCAGGGTCGCCACCTCGTTCGTGGCCCCTGCAATACTCACGTTATTCCTGTCATTTTTTGCAACCAAATCCTTTCTATAAGGTATTACTTACCTTCCTTGTCCTCGAGCTGCTTCTTGGCACGGCCGAGCTCGTTCTCGGACCGCTCGAGGCTCTGCTTCAATACATTGACCTCCGCAGTCAGTGCGGCAGAGGTCAGCAGCGCAGCCTGCATTCCCATATTGACATGCTTATGTTAGACTCCTGCGTATATCTTTTTAGATCCTCAGTTCAGCTTTTCTTTCCAAACACCAAACTGAGCATCAGGGGCTACTGTCTATGCAGTACTATTTTTACATATCTTAATCACATACCTCAAAGCCTGTTAGAAGGCTGGTACAGGCTTCAGTCAGACCACTTTTGGCGGACTGAACTTTTTGGATCACCGCACTCATAACAGTGCGGTGCTCCTCGTCGATGGAGGCGCCGTTAAGCACATCCAGCAAGTTATCTGGTGCCTTCGGTTGGACGGAGGCCACCGACATCGCAGTCTTGCCCTTCTTACGAAGGGCCCGCCTGCCGGACTTCGGAATCACTGTAGGTTCCGGTACGGATTCCGGCATAGGGCCGGACTTAGAGCCCTTTGGGGTTATGCCCTCTTTGCGCCCGGAGTCCGGGAGGTCGCCTTGTGGCGCCTCCAGGACCACCTCCTCCTGGTTGGGCCCCTTTTGGGACTCCACCGCGGCGGCGTCTGCGTCACGGGGGGAGGAGGTGGTCGGAAGTGAAGTGCTATTCACATCCGACGAATCCAAGGAGCCGCTCGACGAAGCGGGGAGCTCGTCCTTGGGCAGGCTACATGGTTGTATTCGGCGTTAGAAGACACTATGCGACAAAGGAAAAATCATGGGTTATTCTAGAATCCGGACACTTACGATCTCGCCAGGGGCTTGGCCCTCGAGGGCCAATCCTCTTCACCGTCATCGGTGTTGGTGGAAAAGTCCGGAGGAAGGGTCCTTCCCTTCTTGGACCCTCCAGCCTCCCCAGTTGGGGAGGCCTTCCTTTTCTTCTCTCCCCCCGCTGGGGGAGAAGCCTTTTTCTCCTCCTCCCCGTCTTCGCGGGAGGAGTCTGCCTCGGAGTCGTCGGACGATGAGTCCGACAACACCTGGCGTCGGGAACTCCTTCGAGTTCCCGTGGCCTTCTTCTCCGGCACCACGTAAGGCGCCGGAACCAGCAGCCCCGTCAATCGAGCGTCCGCTGGGTCTTCTGGTAGGGGAGCCGGACAGTTAACCAGCCTAGACTTCTTCTGCCAGGCCTATCAAAGGTAAGGGAGTTTAGATCCCGCATAGAGTCGAACTATGAAAAACAAGTGTCCCATAAAGGGTAAAATAGCTTACCTCGCCAGCTTGACGCTTCGAGCTGAATCCTCGATCTTCGGTAGCGGATGTGGGAGCCTCGGCGCCCTTGAACAGCACCTTCCAGGCGTCCTCGTACGTAGTGTCGAAGAGCTTGCTCAAGGTCTGGTGTTGTGCCGGATCAAACTCCCACAAGTTGAAAGCCCGTTGTTGGCACGGGAGGATCCGGCGGATGAGCATGACCTGGACTGCGTTGACGCCTGATCTTCTTGTTCACAAGGTTTTGGACGCAGGTTTGGAGTCCGGTCAGCTCTTCCAAATCCCCCCATGTCTGGCCCTTCTCTTTCCAGGAGGTGAGCCATGTGGGGATGCCAGATCTGAATTCGGGGGCCGATGCCCATTCAGGGTCACGCGGCTTGGTGATGTAGAACCACCCCGATTGCCACCCTTTGATGGTTTCCACGAAGGCGCCCTCGAGCCATATGATGTTGGGCATCTTGCCCACCACGGCGCCTCCGCACTCCGCCTGCTGGCCTCCCACTACCTTCGGCTTGACATTGAAGGTCTTCAGCCATAAGACGAAGTGGGGTTTGATGCGGAGGAAGGCCTCGCACACAACGATAAACGCTGAGATGTTGAGGATGAAGTTCGGGGCCAGATCGTGGAAATCCAGGCCATAGTAGAACATGAGCCCCCAGACAAATGGGTGGAGTGGGAAGCCCAGTCCACGGAGGAAATGGGGAAGGAATACCACCCTCTCATGGGGCCTGGGGGTGGGGGCGAGCTGCCCCTCGTCTGGAAGCCGGTGCGCAATGTCGTTGTGCAGGTATCCGGCTTTCCTCAACTTTTTGATGTGCCCCTCCGTGACGGAGGAGGCCATCCACTTGCCACCCGCTCCAGACATGGCTGGGGAAGGTTGAGGCGAGATGTGTGGACTTGGGCGCTGGAGCTTGAGTACGCAGAAATGGATAAGCAAAGGAGGAAGAAGGCGTAGGTAAAAAGGTGGATCCTTATCCCCTTATATGGACGGACAAAACTATGCGTCCCCACCAGCCTGGTCAAACTCGCTTATCTCCCAAGCGCCATAATCAATGGCGCGGTTGGGCTACCCACGCCCGTATTGATGAGAATCCCGGAACAAGGGGACACGATCTCTGCTTTGACAAGACGTGCCAAGGAAACCGCTTCGCTAAACGCGCTGAGGTGGAACAGTAAAAACGATTCGAATAAAGGCCTGTTCGTGGTGTGATGTCACGCCACAGAATACGTCAGCAGATTGAACTTGTGTAAATGTTATTCTCTCTACGGTGGCATGTGGAACTTATTTTGCAGAGCCGGACAGTATCCTTGTGTTCAAAATCTTCTATGAAGTATTCGGAGGAGGAACCCGCCTTGCAATGCCGAAGACAATATGCGCGCCGGACTCGTCGTCATTGAAGCCTGGTTCAGGGGCTACTGAGGGAGTCCTGGATTAGGGGGTGTCCGGATAGCCGGACTATCACCGTTGGCCGGACTCCTAGACTATGAAGATACAAGATTGAAGACTTCGTCCCGTGTACGGATGGGACTTTCCTAGGCGTGGAAGGCAAGCTTGGCGATACGGATATGTAGATCTCCTACCATTGTAACCGACTCTGTGTAACCCTAGCCCTCTCCAGTGTCTATATAAACCGGAGGGTTTTAGTCCGTAGGACGAACAACAATCATACCATAGGCTAGCTTCTAGGGTTTAGCCTCTTTGATCTCGTGGTAGATCTACTCTTGTACTACCCATATCATCAATATTAATCAAGCAGGAGTAGGGTGTTACCTCCATCGAGAGGGCCCGAACCTGGGTAAAAACATCGTGTCCCTTGTCTCCTGTTACCATCCGCCTAGACGCACAGTTCGGGACCCCCTACCTGAGATCCGCCAGTTTTGACACCGACAGGGTGGTTACAAGGAACCAACTTGACCACAAGCTCAACATAACAGTCAGGGGACAACCTGGTAATACTTCTGAGAAGATAATCGGAAAATCATGAACCATCGATATGTTACTAAACTCGAGAACAATCTTGCTTTTCAGGGCAAGACAATATGATCAAAAGAGCGAGGGATTGACACAATCCTAACTCATTGATCGAAGAGTGCACCGAAAATAAGTACTAGGTAGCACAATCAGTCTTAGAATACCAACGCACTAAGAATGAAATTATTGTCCATCTAACTACCAAGCAACAGAGTTGCTAGGAGTATAGATTTCACACATCATAGTTCACCTGTCGGCATTCCAGTTGCAACAACACGGGAACCAAGAAATGAATAATGGGGGTGAGAAGTATCACTGTATCAAGAGTTCATAGGGTGGTGTGCAATTCCATGATATTCTTGATATAAAGATGGGTAATACTTCAGGATAGAACAGACCGAAAGTTGGATTGCATTTGATCTGCGGAATACAACTGCTTTGACCCAATCCTGGATATGGAAGAGGTACTGGAGTTTGTTTCTCCTAGTCATTCCAGAATAGAATGGCTTGTCAGACTATAGAAATAAAAAGGCATCGTAACACGAATGCATAATCACTCCTAACTAACAATTGATAGACGAGGGACAGGAAACAACTAAAGAGGGACAACTCAAAGGAACATATAACTTTCTGAGTTGTGGATGCATAGATTAGTATGTCGAACCAAGTTCAACAGGTTTCTTCGGGATAACCCATGCAAAGAAGGTAGAACTGACAGAGTCACAGCATAGAATCGAGAACTCATCGAGAGCACTTTTGTTGTGATCTTTTGGTTCAAAGAACTTCTGCCATGAGCGGTTCATTGTATTTGGAAGAAGGAAATACCACGGACCTTGACGACTATCGCAAAGGTTACTAGTATCCTAAAGGAGCTAGCAAACACTATCAACAAGAAGTAAGTAGGGTGAATCTCAGGTTCAGGAACCCGGAATAGAATGCCTACTAACTAAATGGCATCACGGGATGCTTTGAAGAATGACGGCCAGAATTATCACGCTGGAATCACAAAGCATGGCTAGATTACTAGGTGGCACTCTAAGACACCTAGGGTCATAATAATAACTCCAACATATATGTCAAGGCAACAGAGTACCTCAACTCATTGATTAGTTTGGTCAAACTGGCCCAAAGGGACATCGGAAACAGGAGGAAGGGATTTGCAAATGCATCAGACTATTTAGAAACCTGGGATGACTCGGACAGCATAACGCTTGTAAATGCTCGAAAAGATTTAAGATATCCTGCAAAAATGGTGGCATAACCACTCAATCATCACAATATCAAGGTTCCGAGATCAACGGTTAACATACGGAAGTAGTAGCAGCTGAACTGAGGCTTGAATTCATCAATCTTATAAGTCTACGGATTAGTAACACGTGATCATGATAGGAAGAAGAGAAAACCTAGTTCCTTAACCCCGTAGGAAAGATAAGATGACTCGAATCAGAAGGGCATAAGGTATAAGGAGTAAAAAGAGCCTTACGTTCCCATCCACAATCAATTCCCTTATATAAATAAAGAATTTCTAGACTCAACTTTGACCAGTATGGCTTGGTAATCCTACAGGCAGTCAGGCTCTGATACCAAAGCTGTTAGGACCCCGATCCTAAGTCACACCGATCTAGCATGTAACAGATCATATCACTTTGCGGCCTCACACACGGTATTCCCGTAGGTGCCACCTTACCTGTCCCGGGACCGTTTGTGCCTTTTGGCTCACGTATATGATAGTATCGCTAGCATCCATATGACAAAGAACCCGGGCTGACATGACTAGTCGTGGAGCCAAAGTGGCGCTAACTTATGGGGATAGGCATACATGACCCAACAACGAACGTGTCGATCAACAACGTATGAACCCAAGTCGTAGCAAGCTACATGGACTTAAAGGAACAACGTGTGACATTTCCCCGAAGGGACAGACATAGGAACGAAGAAGGACACATGCCGGCCAGCCTAAGTGTTTCGGAGCAGTAGCAAGCTACCATGGCTCAGTGGAAGCGCTAGGAGACATTTCCCGGTAAGAGAGGCTACCAAGGATGAACAACTAGGTCGTCAGATCCCACACATACCAAGTGTCGGGGATATACCCCGCGGTATGACCCGGCCGGATGTATAACCAGGTCAGACTTGGCGATTCACTAATGTCCCGCCCTGACTGAATGACTCACTAAGTGACCCGCCCAAGTCTGGCGACTTATGGGTGACCTGGCAAGCGGATCAGAGGAGCGACAAGACCCGGGGGCCCAAGAGGCTCAAGGCCCAGAAGGCCGGCTTACGTTATGGTAGGCCGGCTTAAGAGGAAGAAAGAAAGACCCGGACTTGTATTTAACTTGTAAGAAAAGATAGACTAGTCTTAGTCCTACTAGGACTCCACATGTAACCCGCCCCTCTAACTTATATAAGGAGGGGCAGGGCTCCCCAAAGAGGGACAGAAAACAAGAAACAATCTATAGGGCTAGACACAAAGAACCGGTTTATCCGGCGACTCCCTCATGATCATAATGAGACCTAGCCACAAACAACATGTAGGGTTATTACCGGATGATGTTTCCCGGGGCCCGAAGCTGTCTAAATCCTTGTCTTGTGTTGCGTCTCTCGATTCCGCCCAACCCCTCTCAAGCTACCACATAGATGCGTTGGCCTCACGACTAAGTCCTCACACTAGGACATCTACTGTGACAATTCCACGATAGTTGGCACCCACCATGGGGCTCGCGCACGGTGGTGTTGAGTTCTTGGAGGGAACTCTTCAGGGACCGAGAAGCTTGCGATTGGACAGATGAAGAAGAGCCGGTGCGGAGTAGTTATTTGGATAACCCGGCGTATAAGATATTGAGATCAAGAAAAATTAGGGTTTTATCCGTGCACCGCCGCCGTCAGTATTATTTCGATCGGAGATCGGTTTGTACTACAAGCTGTTGTATGACGCCGCCACACCCGTGCATCGCTGCGTCTGTGTGCTGTCGCGGTCATGAGATTAGCCGGATTGAAATCAACTTTGCTACAAATTTGCTATATACGGTCGCTACAACTGTTAATCATCAAGACTGACAGGGTTTCTGTTTGAACAGATAAAACAAAGATTCAGGGGCTGCTTGTGATTAGACCAACCGACATGTGAAAACACCAAAGGGGATTTTCTTTTTCCAAGATAATCATGACCCAGAAACAGAGTTGGAGACCGAGTCATTTTCTGACCTCACGTCAAGTCAACACCTCCGCGACTGCGATTCAACCACGACCGGTGCACCGTTTCGTAGCAATGGCCTCTGCCGGCGCGTCCGACGTACCCCGGCCTTTGTTCTACGCCGCCACCCACGTGAATCATGGCGGTTATACCCACAAGTCGCCACCTCCGTTTGCCTCGGTTCCGCGTTCACCGACGCACTTCACCGGCTTCACCCGTCGAGCCGCTCGCCGCGGGCCGCCTGGGTCACCTCCGCTGCTGTGGCCTCGCGCCTGCTGCATCAAGCCACCGCTTGGCCTTCCGCTGCTGCGGCCAACTCCACAGCCAAGTTGATGATCCGCCTCACCTCCGAAGTGAGCCGCGGTGCTAACTTTCTTCTGCCCGGCTTCGCTCCCCCTTCCGAGTTGATTCGCCGGCGCCTCTCTGCTCCGAGTTGTCCTCGACTTCACCGCTTCACTTTGGGTCGCTCTCAACTCCGCGGCCTTGTGCCATTGCTGCTGCAGCCATGCATCAAACTGACGTTCGAGCAGCTGCTTCCATGGTCGATCTTGCCAAGTCGGCCTCATACCTGCCATTGCTGCTGCGACCCGCTGACGCCTCCAAGCCACGAGGGCCTCGGGTCACCTCAGTGTAGCCCGCCGCCTCGTGCCCCGGGCCTCCTCACCCTTGAACCGCCGACGTCGCAGGAGTTCTGACCGTGCTATGTCCAGCTGCCTCAGCCGCCGTTGTAACCCGTTACTCTGAACCGCCCCTGCAACCACATGAAAAGTCCTTCAGGTGCACTGAGCCGGGTTAGCTACAAATGCTTTTAAGTACTGAGACTGCAGAAAACCGAGCGAGTCTTTTTTCTGCTATATGGAGAGGTTGGCATCAATGCAAATTTTCCAGTATGGACAAGCCGGCCAGAAGAAAAACTCAACATGCATGAAACAACTGAAGTACTATTAGTACTGTTTTCTTATGAGAGGAAAGCAAATAAAAGGGATCAAGTCGCCACGCTAATAAAGACTGAAGGGAACGCACATCATCAGATCAACTGAGCATCTGCTATCTTTTTCATCCGACAAAAAATTCCAGGTGATATCCATCTCGTCTGTTTTATTAGCACATATTGTTTTCGTCAAAGAATGATTACTCTGATTCGTGATATTTTTTCGCAGGACCATTATTCATTACCAAGGTGTTGCAAAAGGACGTGCGTCAATATTATTTTTTGCACTAGCACTCGTCCATGCCATGCTGCTCGATGGAAACATGTGCAAATCGCCGCCCCTACTACATCAACACACACGACTGACTCATCGTCCGCGCCCGCAGCCGAGTCGCTTACAATACCGCTGCCGACTCTCTCGTCCGCACTGGCTTACAATACCGCGACCAACTCATCTGTTGTCCGGGCGAATCCGGTGACATCCCTCTAACAAAGGTGGTGTCGTGTTGTGCCTCTAAAGTGTACGTCAGCACCATCACGCACTGGCGTCTGCGCCCGCTTACAGATGGAACAGGTGTGCATAAGTCACCACCCGTGCAGCTCAATCTACATCAACCCGCCGAAGCCGCGTTGAGCCGCCCTTGCCGCTTTGAGCCGCCGAGGTTATATTAAGTCGCCGGTCTGCCTGAGCCGCCGGAATTATATTAAGTCACTGGTCTTTCTTAGCTACCTCTGTCACGATAAACGGGTCATCCGTCGTCCAAACAAATCAGGGCAATTATTTGTGACATATTATACCGCGGAGATGGAGGCATGCCAACATCTTTGGGCATAGGTGATCGTCGTTAATCAACGAACTCCCGCACCGGCCTACAACGCCGTGGCCGTCTCTCGTGACCATGCCGGCTTACAACCAGGAGGAAAACTTGCCCGTCTGCATTGGCTTACAATGCCACGACCGATTTATCAGTCTGTGCCGCCTCAGATGTTGCGGTCGTCTTTACCATCCGTCTCTCGTGGCCTGGTCTACATCAACACATCGGGCCGCACCTATCTGCATGAGTTGTTTATTGAGTATGAGCAAGTCACTACTTGGGAAGCCCAGTTTTCTTCCAACAAATCGGAAGCAAATTATCATGTATTATCAGCCGCCGTCTGCACTGGATGGCTCAATGGGCAGGCGCACAAGTCGCCGCCACTACGGTTTGGTTAACTTCAAACAGCCAGTTGGAAGGAACCATTGGCCGAGTTGCTGACATGGCTCATACGTGATCATTTATAACCCACCGTAGTCACCTCAACCTTCTGTGGATTCACATTGCGTTATCAACGCCAATGATATACACCTACTGCTATGGTCAAATATGGAGAATCTCAAACCAACTCTTCAAGTCATCTTGAGACTCGGGGGCTACAATGGTATGGCTCGGCAAAATTAGCCGGTTTCAATGAATTCAAGAACTCCGAGTCATTGAAGGGAAGATAACCCGGCTCTGGAGGCTACTGCTTTATTGGCGAATATTTAAAGGCCATCAGAAAAATTTCTGGCTCAAAATGAAGATTCCGATTTAAAATACAACTCAAGAGACATCTCTCTCCTGCAAAGCTTTGAAGCTCTCAAAACCGGTTCAACACCCGGATCAAGGTAAATTTGTCCCTTACAAAGCTTTGAGGATCTCAATATCCGGTTTAAGAATTCCAGTTCAAAAATAATTAATCTCTCGCAAAGTTCGAGATCTCAGACAAATTAATGGTTACCAAAGAGAACTTGCTGCCATGATGCACGGTTCAAAACATGAGTATCCTGCCTTACGGCTTATCTTATTATGGTCACTTGGGGGTTTCTTGCTCATCGGGCATAGCTATCAGTACCCTCTTGATCGGCGCAATGCCAAAACTTATATGGTCACTTGGGGGCTTCCTGTTCAAACATAGGTCGTATTCGAACCAAAGAGAACATAGTTGTCGATACCCTTTTGATTAGCAAACTGGTGAACCTACTTGGGGGCTTCTTGATCGTATCCGAATCATAGCTCAACCCCTTTGGGAATCGACGTGGATCGTATTCGAATCAGCGTCGTTAAACAACTTTTAAGGTCATTTGGGGGCTTCCTGTTCAAACATAGGTCGTATTCGAACCAAAGAGAACATAGCTGTCGATACCCTTTTGATTAGCAAACTGCTGAACCTACTTGGGGGCTTCTTGATCGTATCCGAATCATAGCTCAACCCCTTTGGGAATCGACGTGGATTGTATTCGAATCAGCGTCGCTAAACAACTTTTAAGGTCATTTGGGGGCTTCCTGTTCAAACATAGGTCGTATTCGAACCAAAAAGAACATAGCTATCGATACCCACTTGATCGGCAACGCCAACGCCACTGGGGGCTATATGATCGTATTCGAATCTTAGCTTAACCCCTTTGGAACGGTTTACTGATCGTATTCGAATCAGAAGCCTCAAAATTTTTGTCTGTTTATATACAGTCGCAAGTATTTGAGTTGTCACAAATATCATATGTGCCGACTCTTACAGACTTGAGTTATCAACTTCACTGTCCGGGTTACATAAGCCCGCGGTATCATTCAAAGGATCATAGGGATCTTGTGATCTACTTGTGTGCAGGATAAGACTACATTTGGGTGGTTACCCGCCCTGGCTTTTGACGTTAAGTCGCCAGGGCATATGTTGTTTAAACTCTTTGCAGGATTTGCAGAAATATGACATATAAATGATTAAGTTCAAGCTCATTACCAAAGTTGATGCTTCAAAATGATTATTCGTTCTGGATTTTTCTCAAAGGCTATAAGCTGCCGGGTTATTCCGGCTTACAATGGAGGTGTATTAAATCGCCATCGGCCAAGAGCCGCCGGGTATTTAAACTCTGGATTTACTTATCAACAGATGAGGTATTCAAAGTCGCTTTGGCGCAATGGCTATTATTTTATTAATGGATATGATTTATTCTACAATGGAAGGAATAGTCCCGAGTCGTTGCAGGCTTACGACCCGGCACTTGGGGGCTACATTATTCAAATTGAGGTTACATCAAACATGCAAGTCTCATGTCGCTGCAAGCATGCACCATGACACTTGGGGGCTAATGCAAAGTCATTTTTGTTCACCTCATTGAAGACCCGACTCATCACATCGTAATGAGCCGGCCCTTGGGGGCTACCAATTGCTCCTGTCAAAAATTCAAGGTACACAAGCATTAATCCATTATACTGAATGGTTCACTATTCAGTTGGTAGAGTACAAAGCTCTTAACCTTGTGGACGTGGGTTCAAGCCCCATGGTGGAGATTATATTATATGATGTTGTTATCAAATATGTACAAAGTCCCAGCTCAGTATTATCTCATTAAGCCGGCCCTTGGAGGCTACACATTGATGTTCAAGTTTACATGGTTATATCTACAAAGTCCCTGCTCATTATTGCATAATGACCTGGCACTTGGGGGCTACATATATGGAGTATTCAGTTTTTACTAGTGACTAGGATGAACATGGATTTCTTCAAAGTGGCAGTAATTATATGGAAACAAGTCTCAAAACATCACTTTGTTCTGTTCAAGACTTGGGGGCTACAGGTAATATGGATATAAGGGAGAAATATCTTCCAATCTTCAGTTTTGAGTAAACAATCATAACCCGACGTCATCAATAATCATGAACCGGCAATCATGAACTGGCGTTGGAAACAATCATGACCAGGAATTATCAGTTTTTATAACCCGGTGATTTTGGAAATCAGAGTTCGGCAAGTTCTATATTTTCAAACCGGCTGAATATCATATGAGTATTTCAAGACCAATATTTCTTAAGTCGGCGCTTTGGAAGCCAACTCAAGTGGATTATTCTTCACAATATTTCTCTATGAGACACCAACATCAGCAATTTGAGTATGAAGATGGTCTATTGACCCGGATTTTTTAGAAGGAGGAAATGACAAGGACTTAAGGATGATCAAGTGCCGGCTTACAAGAATATTAACCCGGAGCACAGCCTATCAATTTTGTTCTTGTATTTATTTTGCAGCATAAGTTTACCATGGATAAATCCAAGCTAAAATAGGGGCTAATGTCAGGGATATACCCCGCGGTATGACCTGGCTGGATGTATAACCCGGTCGGGCTTGGCGATTCACTAATGACCCGCCCTGACTGAACGACTCACTAAGTGACCCGCCCAAGTCTGGCGACTTATGGTTGACCTGGAAAGCGGATCAGAGGAGCGACAAGACCCGGGGGCCCAAGAGGCTCAAGGCCCAGAAGGCCGGCTTACGTTATGGTAGGCCGGCTTAAGAGGAAGAAAGCAAGACCCGGACTTGTATTTAACTTGTAAGAAAAGATAGACTAGTCTTAGTCCTACTAGGACTCCACATGTAACCCGCCCCTTTAACTTATATAAGGAGGGGCAGGGCTCCCCAAAGAGGGACAAAAAACAAGAAACAATCTATAGGGCTAGACACAAAGAACCGGTTTATCCGGCGACTCCCTCATGATCATAATGAGACCTAGCTACAAACAGCATGTAGGGTTATTACCGGATGATGTTTCCCGGGGCCCGAAGTTGTCTAAATCCTTGTCTTGTGTTGCGTTTCTCGATTCCGCCCAACCCCTCTCAAGCTACCACATAGATGCCTTGGCCTCACGACTAAGTCCTCACACTAGGACATCTGCCGTGACAATTCCACGACACCAAGCATTTGAAATCATACACACAATATGCTCGCAATGTGCAAATACAACATGGCATCACAACAAAACTCTATGGCACAAAGTATTTATTGAATAGGCTCCGAGGAGCGAGATATTACAAACATGGGTCTCATGACCCAACATTCAGAGCATACAAGTCAAAACACATGCGGAAGCTTAACATGTCTGAGTACAGACATCTACAAATGAAAAAGGCTGAGAAGCCTGACTATCTACCAGATCCTGCTGAGGGCACAAGATCGTAGCTAAGGTAACAAGCTAAACGTCAAAGTCCACGCGAAACTACTAGTGAGACTGGAGTCTCTCTGCCAAAACATAAATTAAGCAAACATGAGTACAAATGCACCTAGCAAGACTTACATCAGAACTAACGACATATGCATCAGTATCAACAAAGGGATGGTGGGGTTTAACTGCAGCAAGCCAACTTTGACTCGGTGGCTATCCTGAACTACGATTGCAAGCAACTCTTTTGAGGTGGCACACATGAGTCCACATATTCACCATATCAATACACCACTATGGATCCGCTCCCGTCTCCCTACGAGAACGCCATCCATAGCACTCACGCTTATCTTGCGCATTTTAGAGTATCCACTTTCACTTGTCTATGAAATGTATAGGCAACCCAGAGGTCCTTGACCGCGGACGCGTCTATTCGAATAGATGATGTTAACCCTGCACGGGTGTAATTCTTCACACACGCTCTCACCACTTATCGTCGTTTACACAACATGTACTCGGCAACCTTCAAGCGGAAGCCCAACAAGGATGTCGGCCACGGCCTACCTAAACACTCAAGTCTCTAGTCCATGTTTATCGCCTGTCTAGGTTCCATCCGCAGGGAGTCCGGCCGAGGTTTCCACATACAGCCCCGAACAATGCGTACAAGGTTCCGCGACATCAAACAGGCGCCCGGCATACCTGGCCACGTGCCTACCGCATCACAGCCTACCCCTCGGGTCAGTGCTGCGCACGGCCTCCAGCATACTACAAACACCAGAAACTACTTGCAACTCCTGGATAGAGGACAAGGGTGGTTAAGAAGCCGAGAGGGTCCATCGGTTTCGGGCCCAACGCGTGGTAGTAGCTGTTCATGGATCACAAACACAGAGCTCAGTTCCTGAGGACGGCTTCAATGAGATAACCCACCATGTACTCCTACATGGCCTCTCACCGCTACCTTTACCAAATCATGTTCACACTTAGCTCACACAGTAGGATATGTTCATCACTGTTCCAATTCATCCCCGATGAATCAGACCTGACACAACTCTAAGCATAGCAGGCATGACAAACAAACATGAATGAGTATGCACATCAGGCTCAAACAACTCCTACTCATGCTAGTGGGTTTCATCTATTTACTATGGCAATGACAGGTCATGCAGAGGAAAGGGGTTCAACTATCGCAGCATGTAACAGTTGAATCGTTGTTGTCCAAATGCAGTAAAAGAGAGCAGAAGCGAGAGAGTGGGATTTTATCGGAATGAACAAGGGGGTTTTGCTTGCCTGGAACTTCTGAAGATAGTATAGCTCTTCATCGGTGTCATCGAACTCATCGTCGAAACCACGTCTATCGAGAGGGGACAATTACCGGCAGCAGAGAAGGAAACACAATTAATGCAATGCACAATATGGTGCATGATCATGCCATGGCAATATGATGTGGTTGAGCTAATGCAACTAAAACCAGATGGGTTTGAATCATTTTGATCCAAGGGTTCAATCCCAAACTCACTTATGAATTTAAATAGTGTCTTATCATGTTTTGCACTAAACAGCGATGTTAAGTTGCATAAACATGCATGAAACCAGTACAGATGGATAGATTGGATTTTTCTGATCATTTTTCATATATAAATCTTTGCATTTGGAGCTACGGATTAATTTTTGTGAATTTTAGAAGTTTTAGCTATTTTCTGGAATTTCCTGGATTATATTAAATCCAGAAAATGACTTATTGCGTCAGCACTGCGTCAAGGTGACGTCAGCGGGTCAACAGGGCACGGTCCAGGTCAAACCTGACCTGTGGGTCCCGCGTGTCAGTGGCTAACTAAACTAACATAATAAATTAACACTAACATAGGTTAATTAGCAGGGCTGGCCCCACGCGTCAGTGACCCAGTGGGGTCAAACTGCAGTCAAAACCGGGTCAACTCGCCGGAGTTGACCCGCGGCTCGTCGCCGGCGGAGCCAGAGACGGCGGAGGGCATCAGGTTTCCTCCTCCGGCGACCAAATGGCCGGCGGAGGGCATCTACGGGACGCGGGCACTCGTCCGCGTCGAGTGGTGGCAGTGGTTGGGCCTGGGATGACCGGAGTCATCACCGGTGTCGACCTTGGCGGTCTCCGGAGCTTGGGTGAGCTTGGAGTCGACGCTACGGTGGGTGGGATGGCTCGTGCGGGGCACCTACGTGCTCTACGCGGCGCGGGGAGGGAGCTGAGCACGACGGTCGGACCGTTAGGTGGCCGGAGACACGTTGGCAGCGAGCACAGGCGGCGGCGCGTGCGGGCGAGCAAGGAGCGGTGTCTACGGTGCACGAGAGCGAGAACGGAGGGAGGGGAAAAGACCAGTGGCTCACGGCGAGTGCAGGGGAGCGAATGACGAGCTCGGGGAGGCAGGGACGACGACGTGCATCTCTGGTGATCTGAGGGGGTAGAAGGTTGAAGACGACGGCCTCGGCGGCGTTCGGGGGCGTCGGGCGTTGCTTGACTCAGCGGAGAGGGTGTGGGCGACGAGGCGATGGCCGTGGACACGTCGGCGAGGCGAGGGGGAGGCGGTGGCTGCGGCAGCAGCGAGCGACGGCGACGACTACGCTCGGTGGAGAGAGCAGAGGAGGGAGAGAGCGTTCAGAGAGGGAGTAGTCCAGGGCGTCCAGGCGTCGCGCTGGCGTCGTCTAGGCGCGACGAGGGGCAGCCAGGCAGGCTGGGAGGGAGGAGGTGGCCGGGGCGCGTGCTCGTCCTCCTGGCAGAGGAGGAAGACGACAGGGGAGGAGGCGGTGGTGGCCTGGGCCGGACAGCTACAGTGCTGGGCCGGTTGGTGGGCTGCACAGGTAAGGCCAAGTAAGATTCTCTCTCTCTCTTTTATTTTCTGTTTTTATATTTTTCTGCAACTTTGTGGCTTTATTAAATTTTCTGTTTTTATATTTTTCTGCAACTTTGTGGCTTTATTAAAAATACTAAATCAATCCCAAAAATCATGAAACTGCTCATGACCACTGTTGGGAATATATCCTACAGTAAACATTTCAGTTTATGATTATTTGGGCAGTTGAAATATTTTATAGCATTTAAATGCCCAAATGCAAATACTATATGATTTAATTCAATGATCCTCTGTTGTCCTAGAAAAGTGTGCACCATTTTTGTCAGAGGTTCTAGACCAAGGCAAAGATGATGAACATTTTAAAAGGACATTTTGGTTTCAGTGAAAATGATTTTATTTGGACCCTAGTTGAAATTCATTTGTTGCTAGGGTTTATCAGCCCCCATTTCAAAGTTTCATAAAATTTAGACATGATGCATGAAGGCTAATGCAAAGACAGGCAAGGCCAACTAGGGCTATGACACTCTCGTACCATCCGCAAAGAGTTCTAAGGGGGTTTCAATACTTTGTGATTTGTGTACTTCATTTAGTGATCATATGGTGTAACAAAACATAAGTGTTTGCGTAACAAAACACAAACATGCAAACAGGGCAAAATTTGGACATTGCAACGGGGCATAAATTGGTCATTGAAACATGCATGAATTTCATTTAAAGCTTATAATTTTTACAGACATAAAACCTACATAGCTACTCACAAAATAACGCTAGTTCATAAACCTAATCTACTGCCGCCACTATTGATCGTCGTCGTCCACGTGGAAGCCGTTGCCGTCATCGAATACGTCCTCGTCGTCCTCCTTGTCGTCGCCATCGTCGCTCACGAGGTCGATGGTGACATCGGCCACCGAAGCGACGACCACCTATTGCAGCCCCAGCGTGTCGACCGGATCATCGGGGTGGCGATGCGATCCCTTTGTCGATTCGCGCAGCGCTTGGAGGAGCCCCAACAGGTCCATAGGGTCGTCGAGCTCGCTGACCACTGCCCCCATGTACTCCGGCAGCGGCGGCTCCAGCTCCAGCTTCAGCACGACCAAGGGGGCGCCAAAGCTCGTCCCAGGCTCGGGATTGGGCCCGAGCAGGGGGCGCACGAGCTCGTCCCGGGCTCGGGCTTTGGTACAAGCAGGGGCCGCCGCGGGAGCTCGTCCTCGGCTCCGGCTTCGGGATGCGCAGGCCGCTGCTCCCGCTGCGGGAGGTTGTCCCCGTCCCCAGCTCCGGCCTCGGAATGCGGAGGCCCTCGCTGCTGCTGGCACCGCCGCCACCTCCCATAGACATGAGCGTGGATCGCGGCGTGGACCGCGGCGGTGACCTCCTCCAGGCCGAGCTGCGCACGGCACGCAACTGTGACATCGGGGAAGGTACGCCCTTCCCAGAAGGCGTACCTCTCGTCGATATTGTTACATGAGCACGGGTAGTGGCCGTCGTCATAGCGCTGGATGCGGGCGCTGTTGTCCTCTACCAGGATCTGCGTCCACCGCTGGCTGTTAGGCGCGTAGCGCAGTTTGGATCGCTCCTCCGACGGTAGGCCTTGCTGGAACGTGCGTATTGCGCGCGACATGGTCGGCGTGCCGACGGTAGGGACATGCTCCATCGCGAGCCCCCCGACACTCAGGTCCCATCCGGCAGGCAAGCACGTGTCCAGCAACACCATGACGTCGCAGCGGGCAAGGAGCGACGCTTCATCGATCCTGAGGGTGTGCAGCATGCCGGGAATGAACATCACACGACATCGTCCCCGGCTGCTTCTTCCCGCCCAACCATCGTGGTTGGCCGTTGTTGCGGCTGCGGAAGAGGAGGCGGGTAGGGTTTGCTGGAGGCGCACAACAGAGAAGGCTGTGGTCCGGTGAGGGAAGGGGAGGGGGGCGGAGGGGATTGGGATAGGAGTGGGTGAAAGTCTGTGCGCCACGCGCAGCTATAAAAATGCATGAATAGGTATGGGAAACCACTCGTTGCATGCTCCTCATGTGTGAAAGCGCTGACGTGACCACAATGGGACTACTCATGCATGCAGGCACGCACACGGCCGATTGTCAGAGCACCATGTGGCACGGTGTGTCCCACTCGTCAGTAACAACGGCGGCTAACGGCAAGCCCCCATTTGGGCATTGGTGAGGGTGGGTGGCACGGTGGAGGGGGAAAACGAGCAAGAAGAATTGGCCTGGGCAAAACTAAGGAGGACAAAGCAATGAGGGGCACAGAAATAGAAATCCCTTTGTGCAAAGATTGCTTTTTAATGTTGGCTCTCGCGTACGAAGTCCAGAACTGATGCAACTCATCCTGCAGAGTACTCACACAGATACTCAACTTTGGAGGTGATATTCATTCAAGATTGCAGCAACCAGACTGGCCTGTTCTTTGTCTTTAACATTGTTTTATGATGCGGTCGATGATTCCTTTGGTTGAGGTTGTTGATGTGGTCAGTGTGTTGATGCCTGCTCCTGGCGGTTTGACGACAACGAAACTAAGAAATTCAATAAGTTTTATGATTTTCTTGACAAATGGGTGGCTCATCAGCCAGCATCTGGCAAGACAAGTGACCCTCCAAAGAAGAAGTCAACTAAGGAGAAACCAAAGAAAAAAAACAAGAAGTGTGGCGCCATCCGAAAGGCGTCTGTGGTTTCATGATGGAGGGTGGTCATTTTTCGTTGATGTGCTCGCTAGGAGTTTCACTGTGTTCTACAAGTATTGAGGGTTGCGGTTGTTGCTTGTTTAGAGGGCCGCTTGAGCAGTTTTGGTGTTTCGTACTTTACGAGTAGTCCGTATTTGGGAGTCTGTATCGGTTTTCGCCCGGTTTTCCGTAAATTAACCGGGCAACTCTCTTCTTCTTAATTAATCGATGAGGCAAATATTTTTGCCTCCGTTTCAAAAAACATTGTTTAGACAGTATAACAGATAAACCATCCTATACCGATCTACAGAACAATAGCATCCCAATGTACAAGCCCAAGAAGGCTCTCTTCTATGTTATTTGTATGTTGATGGTTAACAATAAATGATTGTCACAGTCAAAGAGTGCAACTCAATTTTCTCTCGGTCCAGCCATAGGATTATACCTGTCGACTCAAATAAAAGTACGCCTTGTCAACACCAGAAGGGGCTTCATCTAAAAACTAAAAGAATCAGCCATGAATGAATTCTTGACACAAAAGAAATGCTCAAATTAACAGATATTGAAATTGGACCAAGACTAGGCTATTTTTCTTCAGGTTAACGCACAGTCTGAAGTCCTAACTTCGAAATACTTCACTGCTTTGAAAAATTGGACAGGATGTCAAATTATGATTTTGGGATACAAGTGTTATTTTCTGCTCAATTCTTCAACTGCTGCGTTATCAAAACGGATGTTTCTACTTGAACACACACACACACACACACACACACACACACACACTACAAAGACAAAAAGGAAGTCTAACCAAAGGAACATGTGCTAAGCAGTGTCATTTTTCCAGAGATAAGATGCCATAATTTATGATTAGTTCCTAGTCTATTTCCAACCTTGGCCATAGTAGTGACATGTCAATTTGGTGCGGCAGGTTACTTGTGTTGATTTAAAGCAAAATGAGCACAACAAGCCCAGATCAACTAAGTTTCTTAAATTCTGAGTTTACAGTCAAAGCTAGTTATTGTGGATCTTCAGGTCCAACGTTCCAAAAGCAAATTGTCAATTACCTCTTGCACAGTGCACCTAGTCCATGGAATTGACAGCGCTTTCAATAGCTTATCAACAGTTCTTTTAATTACAGTTCAAGAACCAGTGAAGTCTATTGAAATTAAGTACCACTTCGGTATGTAAAAGTAAGGTTGTTGACTTGTTATCTTTAGGTGGGACAAGATTAATTTGATCTAATATTTTGGTCAAACGCTTTCCGGAAAGCCCTAGAAGTATGTTATTAAAGAATAGTGTAAGAACTTACGATATTGATGATCAATCCAGTACCTTTGAGAGAGCAATAAAACATGAACCCAGTGTGTGTTGAATGATCCATGTAATATGTAACTCCGGTGTCCAGTAGGATACATCATGTGTGGGTACAAGCCTTTGATTGGGCGCATTTTACACTGCTGATGGAAACTTTGCTCAGCGGTGTTGCACGACTGGGTGAATGTAGCATATATTATCCCCTGGTAGACAATTCTTCTGCCAACATTGCATATGTTTGATTACTTGGTCTGCAGTTTCTCTGCTCTAATTTGGATACCATGTCACGGCATATATCTGAATGACCGTTTCTTATCAGGCCATCAATAATTACTTTCCACACAATTTCATCAGGATTGTAGTCTTTCCATCTACAGTTTCCAAAAATTTCTTCAGCCATATGAGCTTGTCCTTCACTAATAAGCCCGCAAAGCAGGTGCTGATAGGACATCAGTTGTGGTACAAAACCACGACCAATCATGGAGTGAAGCAACGCCCATGCACCGGAATACTGTCTTGATTTGCATAAACACATAACGAGAGCAGTGTAGATGTCCTCATTCAAAGACAGATTATCATCTTTCATACGAGAAACCAATGATGTCACCTCTTTCAATCTTCCATCTTCAGAGAACCTCTCCAGAATTGCAGAATAAGTATCCGTGTTAGGAATAATATCATTCTTCTTCATTGTCTCAAACAATTCAAAGATATCAGTAAGCCTGGCGGTCTTCCATAAACCAGCTACATACAAAGGCACACCTTCTGTTAGCCTCCTTTGTACAAGATGTCTAAGCAAGATCAAATAAGTAAACTGGTTTGGCATAGAAGCAACATTTTTCATATGCTTCAAGATTGAGACTGCGCAATCTGTCTGTCCAATACTTGCATGCCCATCCATCAACGTGTTATACGCAATTGTATCTACAGTGACTGCACTTCTGTTCATCTCACTCACAACATTTTCGGCTTCAATGAGTCTTCCTTCATTGCAATAAGCACGCATAGATGTGGTATAAGTAACTGCATCAGGATTGCAACCCAGTGAAACCATTTGACCCCAGATTTTTGTGGCCAATCCATAGTTTCTCTCCTTGAATAGCTTGTCAATTACAATGGTATAGTTGACCGTCGTGAGCTTAACACTCTTTTTTAGCATCTCATCTATAAAGGACAAACCCTCTTGTGATCCCTTCATCTTGCATAGGTATACGATGAATGGACTGTATGTATAGGTATCCGGCGTGCAACCAGCTGAGACCATCTTTTCCAGTAATGACCATGCAACATCAACTTGATCACATTTGCATAACCCGTCTATCAATGAATTGAATGTCACCAAATTAGGTTTTATGCCTCTCCCTTCAAGGCTATCAAAAAGGGAGCTAGCTTGATCGATCCTCCCATTCTTGCAGAGAGCATCCACCAACGCATTGTAAGTGTATATATCACCAGCTAAACCATCTCCTTCCATCAAACGAAGTAGCCGGAAAGCATTCTCTATATGCCCATAAACACATTGGGCCCGAACTAACAAATTGTATGTCACAACATCTGGTTCTACTCCATGTGCTCTCATCCGATTCAACAAAGCCATTGCATTGTGCACCTTACCCTCCTTGCAGAACCCCCACACCAGTGCATTGTATGTCCACACGTTCGGCTTGCACCACCTCAACTTCATCATCTCAAACACCCTCACCGCATCACTCATCCTCCCCTCCTTACAATACCCATTGACCACCGCGGTGCATGTAACAACAGATGGCACCAACCCTTTGTCAGACATCTCCTCCAGCATTTCCTCAGCCTTCACAACCCTTTGCTCCCTACACCATAAATCAATCACGGCCGCATAAGCGCAAGTACTTGGCCGCCACCCCAATTTCTTCATCCTCTGCAGCATCTGGAGCGCCTCCTCCCCCCGTCCTGCTTTACACAGGCCCTTCACCAAGACCGCATATGTATGCATGTCCGACAGCTCCATCTTCGTGAACAAGTCCAATGCCTCGTCAATCCTCCCCGTCTCGCATAACCCCTCAATCATTGCAGCATAGGATACCACGTCCCGCGGGAATCCTCTCAAAGGCATTTTATCGAACAGATCACGAGCAGTGTCGGTCTGGTGGGTGCGGGAGTAGCCCACGATCAAGGAGTTGAATGTGTAGGCGTCGGGGTGCCAGCCAGAGAGGACCATGAGGCTGAGGTACCGGAGGGCGCGGGGCAGGTCGGCTCTGCGGCAGAGGGAGCGGATGAGGATATTGTAGGTGACGCCCGTGGGGGCAGGCGGCGAGTGGAGGTGCATGTGAGCGAAGAGGCGGAGGATGAGCGGGGTGAGCGCGAAGCGGGAGAGGTGGGTGAGGAGAGAGCCGAAGGAGCGGTCGAAGAGGGGGCGGAGCGGGGGCGGGGAGAGGGAGTGGAGGCGGAAGAGGATGGGGAGGGAAAGGCTGAGAAGGGAGCGGGAGGGCGCCGCGGCGCGGGCGGTCGCGGCGGCGAGACGAATCGGGAGTGGGACGTCGGGCATCCGGGGGAGGGACGGAGCAAGGAGAGCAGGGAGATGCGGCAGGGAGGGGTGTAGGTACCAGTTTGGGGCGGAGAGGGCGGCGGAGAGGTGCGCCAGAAGCGCGGCGGGAGTGGCCGAGGAGGTCGGCAGAGGTTGGGAAGCCGCCATGCGAGGTGTTTGCGCGGAGATGAAAGAGAAGGACGCTGTGGCGGCGGCGGCGGCGGTGCAGCCGGTGGCATATCAGAAGTCAGCACCACACGACTACTCACGGCGCCGTCGCCATTAATGGGACCTCATCTCATTCCTAGTGCGGTTTAATCTTTTCATCAGCCCGAAAGGTCGCGTTGTTTGGATAGGGCGTATGTACAGAATCTGTTCTCTATAAACCAGGAAAACGGTTCAACAGACAAAAATCTTGTTTGGCTACGATCACTAATCCACGTATATAGGAAACTAGGTTCTCCAAAACCCTGGATTTCAGGTTTGTGGGAAATCTACTATTATCCGGCTTTCCAAAATCGCGATCGCTATATACGTGATCGTAACTGCTTCCCCCTCCGACGTCTCTCGTTTCCCAACAGCTTTGTGGCGCCAGTTTTGCGTTTTTTGCCGCTCACCTCCAGCCCCGACATGGCCGCCGTCAGGGTGGCCGGCGTCGAGCATTCCCTTGAGATCTGCACTACCTGGTACGGATGCGCCTGGACGGCCAGCGTCTGAGGGGCGGCGGACCTGCGAATCAACTCGACCCGAGCAGAACCTATGTGGTGCCGAGAGGGATGCTCTGGATGTCTGGCATCGAGGCGCGGCGGACTTGCCGGATGAGCTGGAGGAGCAGTTCTCCCCGCGCAGATCCTGTGCGGGGCCGACAAGGGATGTTCCTGGACCTGCAGGATGAACTCGAGGAGCAGCTCCCCAAGCAGAGCCTATGCGGGCCGACGAGGGGCACTCCTGTACGGCAAGCGCCGAGGGGCGGCAGACTGCTGGATGAGCGCGAGCAGCAGCTCTCCTTGTTCAGAGCCTATGGGCGACCAGGGAAGCCTCTCTGCGCGAACTCGTCGAGGCCGTCCCGTTGGGAGGAGTGCACCGGCATTGCAAAAGAAGGGGAGGGGTACACCAGCGTCTACGGGCTGAGAACGAACTACAGAAGAAGAATCGTAGGTGGAGCTTGCGAAGCCATCAGCAATGGCCAAAATTGGGGTTAGTAAGAGAGAGAAGGTCATGGAAGGAAGCTAATCGTTATCTATCCAAACAAGGAAATACACAAGCCAGCTTTACCCTTTTCCAAACCCAAACATGTTATTGTGTAAATCGGTAACCCAAAAATCAATTAGCAAAACTGATTTTGCTAAAATCCTGGTACAAACTCGTTTTCCATATACCCCCTCTTATCCAAACAACCCCGAAATTTGTCCAGGCGAACAAGAGTTTTTTTTTCCTTGCTGAGAAAAGCTAATCAACTTCAACACGGTGGCCCATTTCGTTCGCTTTGGTCTGTTTGTGTCCGCGAGACTAACGCGCGGATGCAAATTCAAATTTTGTCTGTAGGTGTGTATGAATTTTTGCTTTAAATTTGGGTATGGTTTGCATCCACACGAACACATTGTAAGGCGATTGCGTACAATATCTGTCAACTGACAGTTACACGAACATGTTGTATTGTGCGGATGTATCATGTTAAAGCATGGTGGAGGTACATATTAATTTTATGACCAACTTAGTTGGCACCAAAAGGCTAGACTTAAATTAAGCGTAATGCTCTTACGTAAGTTTTTTGGTTATTACTAAGCTTATGACACTTGTAACCTATTGTATGCTTTGTTATTCAGGAGGCGGGACATCTTCTTAGTCGAGGTGTACTGCGTTGCAACTCTACTCGGGAGTGAATTTTTCTGACCCGCGGTTCAGCATCTTCCCTGCCGAGCTGCACCTTGGTGATAATGAGACGCAAACGCCGGCAGAACTAGTTCCTGGGGAGATACGATCGTAGGTCGACCGTGTTGCCCAACCCAAGTCTCGAGATCCTTTTGATCCTCAGAAAATTCAATGCAGGAAATTCAGAGTGTTATATAGTCGAGGAGATTTTGGTCGGCAGCTCACACCCGACCTGAGTCTCGGGGGCTACTGCATGCTACGTTTTTTCCTATAAGTATGTTACCAAGCAAGAATTCGATCCTCGGGTCGATTTGGCGATTCAACTTGAGTCTCGAGGCTACTGGAACCAGTGGTTTTATTTTACCCTTCAGGTGTATACTGGATTTTAGGTCGGCACACAACTTGAGGGCTACCGACTATACATCTTGGCAGAGAATAAATTGCACTAATTAGGAAAAACTGCAAAAAATGGCTCGTAGAAACCGGCTTGGCGAAAAAGCACTTTTTAGAGGCCGGACATCTGCACCTACAACTCAAGAACGAGATGGTGTATACCACTTCGAAAGCAGTTCGGCATGGAGACCGACTGCAAGCGGCTCGCTGCATGGGAGACTTTTCTGGCATGCAACTCAGTCGTACTGCTTCAACATTTTTAAAGACCGAGGTGGTCTACCTCACCTCGAATGCAATCCAGCATTGCAGCTCGACTGCAAGAAAACATTAATTGGGGAATGTTCTCGCCAAACCAGTTCCAAGACCGATGACCGAAGACAACGAGCAACTCGGATAAACCGAGGTGCGGCCAGACTTGAAGACCGGTTCAGGGGCTACTAATGATGCCCCGGCTAGGGGGATTTTCACCATGTCGACTCTTGACTGGGTGGGCCGGGACGATGACCCCTAGGTCAGTTCCATCCGAGGTCACTTTGGGTGACCCATGACGCATGCAAGGAAGATTTCAAGACAAGGACTCCTCTTCACCGACATAGCCGACTAGGACTTCTATAATCCTAGACCTTCGATAACTTATATAAACCAAGGCTAGACTAGCCAATAGAACAATCTTAACCAATCGTAGAGATGAGAAAGAACAATCTCGTGGTAGATCACCTGTACTTTGTACTCCATCCCAAATCAATACAAACACAAGCAGGACGTAGGATATTATCTCTTCGAGAGAGCCCGAACCTGGGTAAAAACTCATGACATTGTTACCATCGTATCTAGACTACCAACTTAGGACCCCCTACTTGATACTTGTTGGAATCGACTCCGTCACTAAGGTCATAAGAAAACTACTCACATATGTTCATGGTGGCAGCATGGTTGATGAAGATGGCTCTGGTGATGGATTCCCCCTTCGACAGGGTTCCGAAAAGGCCTCCAGATTGGATCTCCCCTGAATATGAACTTGTGGCATCGAAAAAAACACGAAAAAAATGGTACGGGTGTTTTTCGGGAAATATAGGATTTATAGGCGGAAAAATCAGCATAAGGTGCTACCAGGAGGCCTCAAATTGCCACCCCGCGTCGGTGGCCCTATGGTCACCTAGCTTGGCTGCGTGGAGGTTAGGGGGGGCTCCTAGCACTTTCTGGAATCTTCATATTTAGGAAATATTGTCGGCGTTCTGGGAACCAGGGTACCCAGACATGCCTGCCTACGGCCCATGCGTGGCTCCATTGACGGCTTGGTACGGCCCACCCTCGACTATGGCAAGACAAGACCCTCACGAGGGGCCAAGCCTCGCGAGGCGGGCAACATCAAGACCCCTGAGGGAGCGTCCTCCTTAGGTGGCCTCCTGCCGGAGCGGAGATTTCTATGCAAGATCCAGCCTCACGAGGCTGAAATGATATCAGCCATGACGACCAAGGCCAGGCGCGCGCCAGCGGGCGCAGAGTGGAAGGTTTCCTCTTTGGTGCAAAGGAGGCAAACGCAGGTGTGGAGTCCCAAGGAATCAGCCAAAGGTTGCCATTTGTGTGCAACAAGACCAGGACCGCCAGAACGGCAGGATGGATGTCATCGCTGAGCCCACCATGACGTCACGATCAGAAGCTTTGCAGGCGAAGACCACCTTTCATCAGGATCATATGTACTTCTTGTCCCCTTTCAAATTTGGTCGTGTGGGATCCTTTCTCACCTAAGTTTTGGAGGAAGAGGACCAAGTCCACTATAAATATAGCCTAGCCACCACCGAAGAAAGGGATCGGTCCATCGCGTGATCAGCTCATCGAATCCCCAAGAGCTCATCGCAAGAACACACCTCCTGAGGCTGTTCTTCCACTTGTACTAGTTCATCCTCAGCCCCTCGCGAGGCTAATCCACCACAAAGCATGAGTAGGGTTTTACTCCCCAAGGTGGCCCGAACCTGGGTAAACCGTCGTGTCTTTCTCCTTCATGTTCATCGAGCTAGGTCATGAGAGCAGCGGATCGGTCGGCTTGAGAGGTTGTGTTCTTCGCACACGCCCCTGAGTTTGAACCTTTCTTGGGTCTGCGGAGCCCGGAATCCGACAATTGGTGCGCCAGGTAGGGGGCGTGTTGGAGATTGGCCTCTTCATCAACCGCGCTTCGGCCTCGCCGCTCGATCTCCATGGCGGGCACCACTCCTTTCGCTGGTCCACCGGACGTGTTCGGAGGCGTCATGGGTTTCCGGGCCTTTTCCCCCGCCTTGCGACAGGTGCAGTGGCCTCCGAAGTTCAGGCTGGAGCTGCCGCCGCGCTACCGCGGTGCAGCGGACCCTACGGGGTTTCTCCAGGCGTACGAGGAGGCCATCTGGGCGGTGGGAGGAAATGACAAGGCCATGGCAAATTGGCTCCCTATGGCACTCGCGAGCATGCCTTGCACCTGGCTGCTCAACTTACCAGAGTCCTCGGTGGCTTCATGGGAGGAGGTGCGCGAGTTGTTCACCGCACGCTTCACGGTTCGGTGCACCACGCCGTCGCCGCCATCCTTGGCGGATCACAGGTGGCAGCTTCAAACCTCCACGCCAAGTAGTTCTTCTGTCATATTGGGGCTTCTCCGTCCCTGCAAGGGGCCCCTTCAAGCTGGGCGGCGCCCCAGGCCGACCTCACCTTCGACTCCAGAGATCACCCCAAGACCACGGCCCACATCGGCGCACTACCCATGCTCGGCACCCCCACCATCTGCAACGTAGCAGTTACCAGGACCCTCATCGATGGCCTCGCCGGCCTCAACATCCTCTCCGTGGAGGCGTTCGGCCTGCTTCACGTGCCTCACGACCGACTCCTTCCCGCCAAGCCGTTTTCTGGAGTGGTCAGCGGCTCCACCTGCCCCGTGGGGAAGATTCGCCTTCCCGTCACCTTCGGAATGCGTGACAACTACTGTACCGACCTCATCGACTTCGACGCCGCGCGCATCGGGCTCCCATACAACGCCATCCTCGGGTACCCGACCCTTGCCAAGTTCATGGCGGCGACTCACCCTGGCTACAACATCATGAAGATGCCGGGAAGCAACAACGTCCTTGCCGTGGCGGGAGACACCAGGGATGCACTGACAGCACCTTCAAGGCCGCGGCAGTTGCGCGACCAAGTGCAGAGAGTGCTCTAGAGGGCCCAGGGCTGCCCCGGTGAAGAAGAAGTTGTTGTTCTCTCACGACCGGGCCGAGACGAAGAAAGTACCGGTCGACGAGGGCGCGGAGTCAGGAGCCACCTTCACCATAGGCACCGGCCTCCCCCGAGACCAAGAGGAGGTGCTGGTCAGCTTCCTCTGTGCGAACAAGGATGTATTTGCCTGGCAAGCAACAGACCTGGTGGGCGTCCCGGGGGGGTGATCGAACAACACCTCATGGTGTGCTCCCACGCGCGCCCCATGAAACAGAAGGCGCGGCGGCAAGCCCCGGAGAAGCAGTCGTTCATCGTGTAGGAGAACCACAAGCTACAGGAGGCCGGCATTATCCAGGAAGTGCGGCACCCGGAGTGGTTGGCAAATCCAGTCATCGTCCCCAAGAAGGGCGGGAAAGAGCGCATGTGCGTTGAATTCATGAGCCTGAACAAAGCTTGCCCTCAGGATCCATTCCCTCTTCCTCACATTGATTAGATTGTCGACTCCACTGCCGAGTGTGATCTCTTGTGCTTCCTGGACGCCTTCTCAAGCTATCATCAAATCAAGATGGCAATGGAAGATGTAGAGAAGACGGCCTTCCGGACCCCGTGTGGGGTGTATTACTACACATGCATGCCATTTGGGCTGCACAATGCCGGAGCAACCTTCCAGCGGTTGATGCACATCGCTTTGGGCAAGCAGCTCGGGAGAAACGCAGAGGCCTACATCGATGATATAGTGGTCAAGTCCCGGGAGGCAAGAACCCTTGTCGGAGATCTGGAGGAGACATTAGCCAACCTGCGCGAGGTGAAGCTGCGGGTTAATCCTGAGAAGTGCGTATTCGGTGTCCTGTCAGGCAAGCTATTGGGGTTCTTGGTGTCACACAGAGGAATTGAGGCCAACCCGGAGAAGGTCAAGGCAATAGAAAGGATGAGCCCGCCTAAAACTCTCAAGGAGATGCAGAAGCTGGTAGGCTGCATGTCCTCACTTGGGCGCTTCATCTCCAAGCTAGGCAAGCACGTCCTCCCGTTCTTCAAGCTGATGAAGAGGAAGGGCCCGTTCGAATGGACTCCAGAGGCTGACGCAACTTTCCAAGACCCCAAGAAGTACCTCACCAGCCCACTTGTGATGGTGGCGCCTCGCCTGCTCGAGCCTCTGGTGCTCTATTTGGCCGCCACGCCACACTCAGCCAGCACAGCACTGGTGGCGGTCCGCGAGGAACATGGAGCCAAGGGAGTGCGGTGTGGGGCCATGCACCCATCTAAGGTGTCGCGGCCTCAAGATAGCACGCCTGAGGCCACTGACCCGCCCTCAGAAGGTGGGGCTCCTGATGTCGGGGCCCCTGAAGTAACAGAAGACGGGACTCCTGAGGCTCCGTCACTTCAGAGGAACAAGACCCGATGGACGCTTCCTCCCTCGACGAGCATCCTGTTTACTTCGTCAGCACCATACTGCATGACGCACGAGCGCGTTACCCCGTGCCGTAGAAGCTCCTCCTTGCACTCCTCGTCTCTTCCAGGAAGCTGCGCCACTACTTCCAAGGCCACCCTATCAAGGTCGTCTCAGCCTACCCTCTAGAGAGGGTGCTTCGAAGCCTCAACGTTGCAGGAAGGGTTGCCGAATGGAACATCGAGTTGCGGGCATTTGAGCTGGAGTTCAGCACTACTCGAGTCATCAAGGGAGCAACCCTCACTGACTTTGTGGCTGAATGGACTGACGCACCAAGTCAAGCAGTGGGCGAGGACCTATCCCTTGCCTCAGGAGACGAAGCGCCTGATGGTTCGGTCATGTACTTTGATGGTGCGTTCGCACGTCAGGGCACGGGGGCAGGAGCCATGCTCATCTCGCCCACCAAAGACAAGCTCTACTATGTCGTGTAGCTTTGCTTCCAGCATGGCGAGAAGGTCTCCAACAACATTGCCGAATTTGAGGGCCTGATCGCCGGGCTCAGGGCCGCGGTTGCCCTGGGGGTCAGGCACCTCACCATCAGGGGCGACTCCCAGCTCCTCATCAACTTCTCCAAGAAAGAGTACACGCTGAAGGACGAGAATATGGAGGCATACCTCAAGGAGGTACGCAAAATTGAGAAGCAGATCTTAGGTTTGGAACTGAGCACGTTTCGCGCGGCACGAACAAGGAGGCAGATGACATCGCCAAGAGGGTGTCCCAACGCCTCCCCCAGGAGCCAGGCGTCTTCGAGGAGCCGCTCTTCGGGCCATCGACAGTTCCCCCCATCGCCAAGCCGGCACCGCCTCGAGAGGAACTGCCTGCGGCACCCACCACGGGCGCCCCGACCTATGGCCCGACTTCAGGGGCCCGCCTACTCCTTGCGCTCGAGCCTCGAGAGGGGTGCTGGACCGAGGAATTTAAGACGTACCTGCTACAGGGCGCCCTGTCGGAGAAGGAAGAGGATGCAGAGCGGGTAGCCCGCGAGGCCACCGCATACTGCATCCAGGATGGCGAGCTATACCGAAGATGACCGAACGACGTCTCCCTGCAGTGCATCTCCAAGGGGCAGGGGTGCGAGCTGCTGGCCGACATTCACGGTGGGGATTGTGGGCATCACTCTTCATCACGCACCCTCATGGGCAAGGCATACGCAAAGGGTTCTACTGTCCCACAGCGCTCAACGACGCCGCTGAATTGGTAAGATCTTGTGAGGCCTGTCAATTCCATGCTAAGCAGATCCATCAGCCTGCTCAGGGCCTCCAGGCCATCCCGCTCTCGTGGCCATTCACAATTTGGGGGTTGGACATCTTGGGCCCGTTTCCTTGAGCGCCCGAGGTCTATCGCTACCTCCACATCGCCATCGACAAGTTCACCAAGTGGGCGGAGGTGGAGCTGTCCGCACCATCCTAGCCAGCTCTGCAGTTAAGTTCATCAAGGGCCTCGTAAGCCGCTTCGGGGTGCCCAACCGCATCATCACCGACAACGGCTCCCAGTTCGCGAGCAACCTCTTTGAAACATATTGTGCTAACCTTGGAACGCAGATATGCTACGCTTTAGTGGCGCACCCACGGAGCAATGACCAGGTCGAGCGCGCCACTGCGGAGGTCCTGAGGGGCCTCAAGGCAAGAAGCTTCAAGAAAAAGCTCAAGGCCTACAACAGAGGCTGGCTCGACGAGCTTCGATTCGTGCTGTGGTCCATCCGCACCACTGCGACCAAGCATACAGGCGAGACCCCATTCTTCCACATCTACGGAGCCAAGGCGGTCCTCCCTCATGAGGTCAAGCATCGCTCCCCGCGGGTTCTAGCATTTGACGAGGCGCATCAGGATGTCGCACAGGAGATGGACCTCGTGCTGGGGGAGGAACACTATCACTAGGCCTCGCTCCGAGCTGCGAGGTACCAGCAGGCGCTGCGGCGGTACCGCTCCGCAACGTCTGTTCCAGGACCCTCGAGGTGGGTGACCTCGTTCTGAGGTGGGTGCTCTCCAGGGAAGGGGTTCACAAGCTCTCCCCCATGTGGGAGGGCCCATTCAGGATCGCTCGTGTCTCCAGGCCTGGCACCGTGCGCCTGGAGATGAGGACGGGGTCCCCATCCAGAATGCCTGGAACATCCAGCACCTCCGGAAGTTCTACCCATAAAGAAGGCTCCGCGCCTGTGAAGGTCTCCGCTCATGACACTCTCACATAATAATCAGTTGGGGTTGTACAGGCCCCAGAGTCTCCTGAGCGTCACCCTTGGGCCTCACGGGGGCTCCCTCCCACGTCCTAGTGGCAGCACTTAGCTCCGCGCTGGTGAGAAGACTAGTATAGGTGCCGGACACGGCTGTTCTTTTGCTTGCTTTCTGTATCTGATTTGCGACTTCTTGAATAGAATTTGGAGTTCTAGCGTCTCTTTCTTGGGGTTGGGAACCTCTCTTCTTGCCTAGTTTGTTTCTCTTAGGCTTTGCCTCAAGAGGAGGGGCAATTGCCTGTCGCTTCTCCTCGCGCGTCCCGAGCGTGGGGGCTGGGCAGGTGTGCGCGCTTCGGGATGGCCCGCGAGCACACCTCGCTAAAGCCTCGGTCCCTGGCCCTGTGGCGTATCTGTCCTCACGTGACACTCTCGAGCGAGCTCACGGGTAATGCGCCTCCGGAGCCTCCCAGTCCTGCAGCTATGGGAGCCCCCTCCTGAAGCCTGGTGACCACAGGGGCATCCCTCGACAAGGAGTGCTTCCGCAGCGTCGAAGTTCATCACAGGAGCTCTAAGATTAGTTATCCCAACCACACTCAATAGCAGCACAAGCATCAGTAGGAAGCATGGAAATAATAACTTAACGGCGCAAGCGCCATAGTCCATTACACGGCCTAGTAGGGCCTCCTACTTCTTCTTTTTGCAGAAAAAAACAAAGCAAGGCGGGTGCACGTCGACAATAGCTCAATCAGAGCCCTCCTCCCGCTTCATCGGGGACGCGGCTCGTCCCCCCTCCCGGTCCGGGGTCAGTGTCACAACGGCTCATCAAAGTTGTCGTTGCTGGAGCTTTCCGCGGAGGAGAAGTCACGGCTGCTGGAGGCGGCACGACCGTCGCCAAGGGCGAGGTCTTCATCAGCGATGACACCGTCCCTCTGTCCGCCGTCATCAGCGCCATCGTCGTCGTTGTCGCTCTTTGGGCAGCACCCAACACGCAGACCATCCTCCGCTAAGATCCTCATGTAGAGGGTCGCGACGCCGTCATACCTGAAGTGGAGGGTGCACCTCCCACGCAGGTCCCGTGCGCGGGCAAACACTACCACCCGTAGTTTAGGAACACGTTGTCAGTGGCCGTGACCTCAGTATCCACCCAAGAGGCTGCACCAGCTGTCGTCTTGATGCCAGAAGCCACCAGGTCCACCGGCCGGCAGCGCGCCTGCAAAGAAGCGCGAGAGCTGGAGCCAGGCGCCTGCAGGCTTCTCTGCCCACACCACGAACTCCGGGGGAGAGTCGACTGAGTGGGATCGTGGACGTGGTGGCCGGATGGCTACCGTGTGCCTCGCCTTCTCACAGCGGCTCTCCCGGCCACAACTGCTCCCACCATAAGAAGACACACACACAAGACCGACGGCGGTAGCGCCAGCCTTGGAGAGCGGGCACCCACGCCCGCGGGGAGCCGCTGCCAGCATTGTAGCGTACTTGCGAGGGCAACCACGGCCCTCTTGGGTGGAGGCGAGTCCAGCCCCTTCTTGGGGGCCTTTCTTTTCTCCGTGATCGAGAATCTCCTCGTCGGTGCCATGGACGTGCTGGCAAGACGATAAAGCAAGGAGAAGGAGGAACGAGGAGCTAGAAGACGAAGATGGGCAGGGGGCTCCGCTTGCTCCAGCATTTATAGCCTAGGGAAGGTAAATCGTCGGCCTCCCACGATCTCAAATAATGACGATTTTCTCTGCATGCAGCAGGCAGTTGTCAAGTCGAACGGTTGCCGAGGCAGCGTGGGGAAGCGGAGACGCCCATGTCCCATCAAGCATGGGGAAGTGGAGACACCCACGTCCCATCAAGCACCACGTGTCGTCTCGGTCCGTAGGCGATTAGGGCCCGCGGCATTCCGCACTTGCCCTTTGGCTTCGGCTCGAAGCCAAGTGCTAGCGCGCCTTGGGCCCGGGGGCTTCTATCGGCGTTTTGGGAACTAGGGTACCCAAACCTGCCTGCCTGCGGCCCATGGCGTGGCTCCATTGACAGCCTGGTACGGCCCACTCTCGACTACGGCAAGACAAGATCCTCGCGAGGCACCAAGCCTCATGAGGCGGGTGACATCAAGACCTCCGGAGGGAGCGGCCTCCTCAGGTGGCCTCCTGACGGAGCAGAAATTTCTATGCAAGATACAACCTCACGAGGCTGAAATGACATCAGCCATGACGACCAAGGCAAGGCGCAGAGCGAAAGGTTTTCTCTTTGGTGCAAAGGAGGCAAGCGCAGGTGTGGAGTCCCAAGGAGTCAGCCAAAGGTTGCCATTTGTGTGCAACAAGACCAGGACCGCCAGAACAGCAGGATGGATGTCATCGCCGAGCCTACCATGACGTCATGATCGGAAGCTTTGCAGGCAAAGACCACCTTTTGTCAGCATCATATGTACTTCTTGCCCCCTTTCAAATTTGGCCGTTGTGGGATCCCTTCCCGCCTATATTTTGGAGGAAGAGGACCAAGGCCACTATAAATATAGCCTAGCCACCACCGAAGAAAGGGATCGGTCCATCGGGTGGTTAGCTCATCAAATCCCCAAGAGTCATCGGAAGAACATGCCTCCCGAGGTTGTTCTTCCACTTGTACTAGTTCATCCTCAGCCCGTCGCGAAGCTAATCCACCACAAAGCAGGAGTAGGGTTTTACACCACAAGGTGGCCCAAACCTGGGTAAACTGTCGTGTCTTTCTCCTTCTTGCTCATCGAGCTAGGTCGTGAGAGCAGCGGATCGATCGGCATGAGAGGTTGAGTTCTTTGCACACGCTCCTGAGTTCGAACCTTTCTTCGGTCTTCGGAGCCCGGAATCCGACGAAAATCACCTTAAATACCCATGGTATTTTTTGAAAAGAAAAAAGCATGGAGAAACACCATCCCCCTCTAGGCACTAAATTAATAGGTTACTCCGTAATAAATAAAATAATTTAAAAAGTATCCAAAATTGATATTATAATAGCATGAAATAATGCAAATATATAGATACATTTGAGACGTATCACCGCTCACCGCCGACGCTGGAGGAAGTGATCACCGAAGCCGACACTACCAGCGTGTCCACCATGATGAGATGAAGCCCGTTGTGTCACCCTCGTGCCTAGACGATCATGATAGGAGTCGCTGGCATTGAGCCCGAGCGCCATCACTAAGGATGGCAATTTTACCCACGAGTACGGGTACCCGCGGGTACCATACCCGCATGGACAGGGTATGGGCACACTTTTATACCCATGGGTAGTACCCATACCCTACCCATTAAGTCATGGGTAGGGGACAGGTATAGCCTTGTATCCGCGGATATACCCGTACCCTGCCCATTTTTGAACTAATGTTAAGTTGTCACCAATTAGTCATTAATTTGTCATGTGACTCGTCTACTCCTATTGACTTAAGAGTATGTTGTGATTTCTAAAATTTGATAGTGGTCATTTACTCATCTGACAGTTATTGAGTTGAGATAATTGATAGGTTTTGTCAAATATGCTATCAATGAGCATAAAATTGTGAACAACGTGTGTACTATTTGTTCTACCCGCTAGGTACCCAATGAGTACGAGTACCCGTCGGGTATGCGTATGGTTAAAGTTTCATACCCATGGGTATGGGTATGGGTTGTCGTGGGAACAGATCTAACAGTAGAGATAGGGGATACGTAGGAGAGGGCAGAGTCCTAGCTACAGCGAGGTTGTACACTCGGTTTTACGTGTTCAGGCCCCTCTTGAAGGAGGTAACAACCCTATGTCTCGGTGCCGCAGAGGCTTTTTGATTGGAATGTTGAGTTACAGGGGGTGCAAACCCTTGTGCCTGAGGGGAGGGGTGGATTATATAGAGTGTGCTGACCCCTTGCCATCCTCAGTCACACAAGGGTTCAATGAGACAATAATGACACGAAAGTTACTGGTAATGCCCGCGTTTAATGAACCTTAAGGCAACGGAGTGAATGCCCGACCGTTGTCATTCAGAGGTGACTCTAGGCCTTTTGTCCTTCGAGTTAATCCTTGTATTCCGAGTGAATAATGACGGTCGAGTGGAATTGGGGTATCCAAATAGATCTATCGTCGAGTGGATTGCATCCTGTGATGATTCCAATCGGTATCTACTTCCTATCTTTGTAGGCCTTGGCCTCTTGTGCAGTGTCCTTGGGTAGGGCATGTAGGTCAGGTCTAGGACCCTACCCTAGGTACATGTCCTCGTCATTAGCCCCCGAATGGATCGGGGATCGGGTGCAAAAGGACTGAAGCTGATCTAGATCTGACTTACGCTTTAGGGGCATTTCTTAGCGATCCGCAGGTATCTGAGCTGTTCAGCTTTTGCCAGTCATCTCGATCGATTCTAGCTTCTGGAATTTCTAAGTGAAATATGTAACATAGTGTTGAGCAGATTTGATCTGACTATCTTTGGCGTGATCAACAGATTCGCTGGACTCGGATTTCACGGGATTCGAAATTTGGAGATGTGCACGGGTCAGGGCGTGGCGCGATAAGCGGGGCAAGTGGAGAGGGACTCCTCGATCCTCACGCCACCTTTTTCGCCATGTATCGAGTTGGTATCGGTTGTGGGATGTGCTGAGATTGCACGGGCCCATGAGTCAGTCACTCGGACGCACGGGTATATAAGGCGACACGGCCGATGCATGCAATAGTGCCCACCATCCTCCCCTTTCTCTTTTGCCTCTCTGCCTCGCCCCCTCCAGCGCAGCGCCGCTCTCCTCATTCCCGTCGACCACCACAGAGATCGTGAAGGACAAGACGAAGGCCCTGGAGCTCGCGAAGAAGACGACCAAGGGCAAGAAGGTAGCTAAAGGTTCGACCTTGTGATCTGCTCTGTCGCCGGCTGGATCCAAGGGGATTGAATTCCCTCGTCAGTCTCGGAGGAGGATCTAGAGATGCTCGCCGCCGACAGCCTGATAGCGCCTGGATCCTGGAGGCTACTGGGAGGAGAGGTTGAGCTCGCGCCGCATGATGGTGAGCGGGTTCTCCTCACGACCCATGTGGAAAGAGGTTTCTGCCTGCCTCTGCATCCATTCTTTCGTGGATTCTTGAATTTCTTTGGTGCTCAGATCCATCACTTTCCCCCAACACCATATCGTACCTTGCCGCATTTGTTTTGATGTGTGATAACTTTCTGGGATGCCACCCACATTGGGGGCTGTTCAAACATATCTTTACTTGCCGATCTCAGACGATGAAGAAAGCCAATCCGACTGATGAGAGGACCCATGTGATCCAAATGTGTGGAGGTCTAGGAGTCCAAATGATGGGCAGAAGCTCTCCCCCCCCCCCCAATGACTTTTCCTGAATCTGTTAGGGGGTGGCAGTCGACCTGGTTTTACTTCAAAGATGTCCCGACTCCGGGTCAGTTGACTGGCCTCCCCCTTTCTCTCTGGAGAGACTCCGCACCCCTCGTTCATTGACTATAGAAGAGGAGGAGAAATGTGAGGTAGCCATTCTGGTTGACGCAGTTGTGGTGCTGATCTGGGGCGGAGTGACATGCATGGATCTGCTGGAAGTATTTCTCAGTCGATGCATCCAGCCCTTGCAAGCTCGCGACCACCCCATGTGGATGTACTCGGGTCCAGACGACACTGCTCGGGCTCACCCAGATGAGGTCGACGAGGAGACAGTGGCACAGTGGCTTCGGAGCATCACTGGGAACAAGGACAATCCGTGCAGAGCAAAACGGATCCTGCCATTCGATGCTAAGAATTCTCCAGGAGAGGCCAGGCATAACTTGTCGATATTTTATCTTTTACTCTTCGATATGCAGCTGTGTTGGAATCTGACTAATCGTTTGCAATCTGTGTCTTGCAAGTATTCAGGGAGATTTACTCACGCGCTCCGAACGGGGAACAACACCTCGGAGGGGCAGAAAGCAAGGGAGAGAGCGCCGATATTTAGTACGCTGACGACAGTGAAGACGACAACGACGATTCTGATGGCAATGAAGAAGTTGAGTAGCCACCACGCACAGAGCGCCGTACCAAGCAGACACAGGATCCTGTGGCTATCCACAGGAAGACTGCAGTGTTGAGTGCCAGGACCCAGAAGCGCACTCGGACATCAACTCTTGACCCGACTGAGAAGACTGCTAAGCAGGCCAAGGTCGTTCCACCTAAGCCTCGGAAGGTGATACGTCTCCAACGTATCTATAATTTTTGATTGCTCCATGCTATTTTATCTACTGTTTTGGACTATATTGGGCTTTATTTTCCACTTTTATATTATTTTTGGGACTAACCTATTAAACGGAGGCCCAGCCCAGAATTGCTGTTTTTTTGCCTATTTCAGTGTTTCAAAGAAACGGAATATCAAACAGAGTCCAAACGGAATGAAACCTTCGGGAATGTGATTTTCTCACCGAACGTGATCCAGGAGACTTGGACCCTACTCCAAGAAGCAGAAGGGTCGGTCACGAGGGTGGAGGGCGCCCCCCTGGGCGCGCCCCCCTGCCTCGTGGCCCCCTATTGCTCCACCGACGTACTCCTTCCTCCTATATATACCTACGTATCCCCAAACGATCAGAACAGGAGCCAAAAACCTAATTCCACCGCCGCAACCTTCTGTACCCACGAGATCCCATCTTGGGGCCTGTTCCAGAGCTCCGCCGAAGGGGGCATCCACCACGGAGGGCTTCTACATCAACACCATAGCCCCTCCGATGAAGTGTGAGTAGTTTACTTCAGACCTTTGGGTCCATAGCTAGTAGCTAGATGGCTTCTTCTCTCTCTTTGGATCTCAATACAATGTTCTCCCCCTCTCTCATGGAGATCTATTCGATGTAATCTTCTTTTTGCGATGTGTTTGTTGAGACCGATGAATTGTGGGTTTATGATCCAGCTTATCTATGGAAAATATTTGAATATTCTCTGAATTCTTTTATGTATGATTGAGTTATCTTTGCAAGTCTCTTCGAATTATCCTTTTTGGTTTGGCCAACTAGATTGGTAGTTCTTGCAATGGGAGAAGTGCTTAGATTTGGGTTCAATCTTGTGGCGTCCTTTCCCAGTGACAGCAAGGCACGTATTGTATTGTTGCCATCGAGGATAACAAGATGGGGTTTTTATCATATTGCATGAATTTATTCCTCTACATCATGTCATATTGCTTAAGGTGTTACTCTGTTTTTAACTTAATACTCTAGATGCATGCTGGATAGCGATCGATGAGTGGAGTAATAGTAGTAGATGCAGAATCATTTCGATCTACTTGTCTCGGACGTGATGCTTATATACATGATCATTACCTAGATATACTCATAACTATGCTCAATTCTGTCAATTGCTCAACAGTAATTTGTTCACCCACTATAGAATATCTATGCTCTTGAGAGAAGCCACTAGTGAAACCTATGGCCCCCGGGTCTATTCTCATCGCATCAATCTCTATCGCTTTATTACTTGCTTTGTTTTTACTTTGCCGTTTACTTTTTACTTTGCATCTATCTATCAAAAATACCAAAAATATTATTTATCATCTCTATCAGATCTCACTCTCGTAAGTGACCGTGAAGGGATTGACAACCCCTAATCGCGTTGGTTGCGAGTAGCTATCGTTTTGTGTAGGTACGAGGGACTTGTGCGTGGTCTCCTACTGGATTGATACCTTGGTTCTCAAAAACTGAGGGAAATACTTACGCTACTTTGCTGCATCATCCTCTCCTCTTCGGGGAAATCCAACGCAGTGCTCAAGAGGTAGCAGAAGGCTTTGCCCCGGATCAAGGTTATAGTACCTATGAGGGTAGTGAACCTGTCATGATGTTTGTCTTTCATGTTTGAGTCCATGTATAATTATGTTGGAACGTTTTTATTTATTTGCCTTGGTTTTTTCTCGCCATTTTCTTCTGGTATTGTCGCTGGCTTTTCCTCCCATTCTTGGATATGTCTCTTTATATTTTGAAAATAAATAATAGGATGACACGGGGAGGCAGCTGCAGGCACGCTTGTGAGGATGTCCCTATTCGTTACTCAGCAAGATAGGCAGGACATTCCCCCGAGCCGTTCCAGCCACCACCGCCTCCACTGCCACATCCGCCTTCCACTGAGCAAATCATGCGTATGTTTGAAGAAAGAAGGAACAACAATCTGATTGAGCTATTGAGAAGTGTGCAAGCTATGGTTGGGCAGAATGGAAATCAGAATGGTCATTACTCCAAGCCGTCAGATTTTCAAAGGACCAAGCCTCCCAGTTTTAGTCAAGTTATCGATCCTTTGGAAGCCGGTGATTGGTTAAGGACTATTGAGAAAAAGATAGAGATTGCTCGCAATGAAGAAGGTGACAAGGTTCCATTCGCTGCGCAGTATCTTGAAGGAGCTGATGCTATATTGTGGGATAATGCTAAGGCTATGTGGCCCGCGGACGAAGAGATTACTTGGACCAAATTCAAGGATCATTTCCGCGAGTACCATATTGCAGCCGGGATTATGAAGATCAAGCAGTGCGAATTCCTCGCTCTCACTCAAGGAAGCCTGTCAGTAAGTGAGTACCTGCACAAGTTCAACCATTTGGCCCGCTATTCTCTTTATGATGTGGCCACAGAAGAAAGGAAGGTCGACAAATTTCTTGGAGGATTGAACCAAGACCTCTGATGCACTCTTAGTATGTTTGATTTCCCGGATTTCCAAACTCTCATGAACAAGGTCCTCATCATAGAAAGGGAACACAAGCTCATGCACGACAACAGGCCCGCCAATAATGACCACAAGCGCAAGATCGAGCCTAAGAAGGATGTGCAACCAATGCAGAAGGCTCGTACTTGGCAGCAGACTTAGGTTGAGTACAAACCCAATTGGCAACAGAATGTTAACAAGACCACTACCCAAGTCAAGAATGTCGTGACCAGCCCGGTACACAAAGAATGTCAGCGCAACAATTCCTGCTTTAATTGTGGGCAAACTGGACATTATGCCAGACAGTGCCCCAAGAACGGCAAGCCGACCGCTCCACTCCGGCCACAAGTCAACCACCTAGATCCCTTTTCCGCCCAGAGGACCATCCAAGGACAAATCCACCACCTCTCCACCGACAAAGCCCAAGAGGACCCGGAAGTCGTCATTAGTATGTTTCCTGTTAATAACATACCTGCAATAATTTTATTTGACTCTGGGGCTTCCCACTCTTTTATTTCGCAGACTTTCGTTGCCCAAAACAAATTTCCTTGCTCGATTTTGGGAAAAAGTATGATGGTACAATCCAGGGGATCTATGCTCCAACTGGTCTGCCGTAATTTGGAAATTGATATCAAGGGAGTCAGATTTCCAACATCCTTGATAGTCATCGAGTCTGCCAAACTGGATATTATTTTGGGAAATGAATTGGTTAACCCAATATCAAGTATTCATCAATTGTGCGACCATGACAAGTCAGGAAGGTAGAACCACAAAATTCTATGCCCGTAGGAGCATACCCAAGAAGGAAATGGTTTTCACGGCTGTGGCTGAAGAATTGGAATTGATTCCAGTGGTCAGTGAGTTTCTAGATGTATTTCCTAAGGAATTACCAGGGATGCCGCCAGACAGGGAGCTTGAGTTTGTAATTGACCTGGTGCCTGGAACCGCACAGATATACAAGAAGTATTACCGGATGCCTTCGTCAAAATTAGTGGAATTGAAGAAACAACTTGATGAGATGCTTCAGAAAGGATACATCCATCCAAGCTCTTCACCATGGGGATCACCTGCAATATTCGTGGATAAAAAGGACGGCAGTCTTCAAATGTGTGTGGATTACCGATAGCTGAATGATGTCACCATCAAGAACAAATATCCACTGCCAAGGATTGATGATTTGTTTGATCAACTCAGTGGGGCAAAAGTATTCTCCAAGATTGATTTGAGGACCGGATATCACCAACTCAAAATCAAGAAGGAAGATATTCCCAAGACCGTGTTCACTACTCGGTACGGTCTTTATGAATATACTGTCATGTCCTTCGGTCTCACCAATGCCCCTGCCTTTTTCATGCATATGATGAATAAGGTATTTATGGATTTCTTGGATAAGTTTGTGGTGGTATTAATTGATGACATCCTCATTTACTCAAAAAGCGAAGAAGATCACAAGGAACACCTTAAATCATTTTTTACAAAGGCTTCTTGACCATCAGCTATATGCGAAGTTCAACATATGTGAGTTTTGGCTCAAGCAAGTTGGGTTTTTAGGGCATGTTCTTTCAGCAGAAGGGATAGCTGTGGATCCAAGTAAGGTGAAGGATGTGCTTGATTGGACCACAGCCACGTCAGTATCAGAGATCCGGAGTTTCGTTGGATTAGCCAGATACTACCGCTGCTTTATTGAAGGATTCCCTAAGATTGCCAAGCCAATGACAGAGCTCATCAAGAAGGATAAGAAGTTTGAATGGACTGAGGACTATGTAAGGAGCTTCAGCGAGCTAAAAGCCAGACTGACGACAACACCAGTATTGACTCTTCCAGACATCTACCGCAATTTTGATGTATACTGCGACACCTCCAGGAAAGGCCTTGGATGTGTACTCATGCAAGATGGCAAGGTTGTGGCTTACGCATCCCAATAGTTACGGCCTCACGAAGGGAACTATCCAACACATGATTTGGAACTAGCCGTTGTTGTGCATGCTTTAAAAATTTGGAGACACTATCTCATTGGAAAAAGGTGTCACCTATTTACCGACCACAAGGTCAAGGATTATGACCTCGGGATAAATTATCATCCGGGTAAAGCCAATGTAGTTGCCGATGCCCTCAGCCGCAAGCCTGCCAATCTGAATGCTATAATGGATTCCTTGCCTTCGGAACTTCGTGACGAGATCGCTCAGCTCAATTTGGTGATAGTTGATGCCAGTCTTGCCAACATATTGGAAGTTGCTCCTACCCTCGAGGATGAGATTCGCAGACCCCAGGCAGATGACATATCACTACAATCCCATGCCAAGCGTATGCAAGAAGGAAAGACTCAGGATTTCTGTAAGGATCAACAAGGTACGCTAAGGTTTCGAGGAAGGATTTGCGTACTCGAGCAAGCAGATCTGAGAAACAAGATATTGCCAGAAGCACACGAATCTTCATATTCAATTCACCCAGGAGGTACCAAAATGTACGAAGACCTTCATTAGATATTTTGGGGGGATGGAATGAAGAAAGATATCGCATATTTTGTCGCTTGCTGTGATATATGCAACAAAGTGAAGGCGGAACACCAAAAGCCCGCTGGTCTCCTTCAACCCCTACCTGTCTCACAATGGAAATGGGATGATGTCTGCATGGATTTCATCACCGGTCTACCAAGGACTCACCGAGGCAATGACACAGTATGGGTCATAGTGGACACATTAACAAAGGTAGCCCACTTCATCCCCATCTGTACCACCTATCGAGCCGATCAACTTGCATAGTTATATGTGTCCATAATCGTCAGTTTGCATGGAGTGCCAAAAACAATTACTTCGGATCGAGGGTCTCTCTTTACTTCAGCCTTTTGGTCACGTCTCCATCAAGCCTTGGGGACTACCCTGAAATACAGCACAACCTATTATCCTCAGACAAACGGTCAGCCTGAGCGAGTAACTCAGATACTCGAAGATATGCTCCGAGCCTGTGCTTTGGCCCAAGGACCCAAATGGGAAGATTGTCTTCCTTATGCCGAGTTTTCCTACAACAACAGTTTCTAGACTAGCTTGAAGATGTCACCTTATGAGGCTCTGTATGACCGTAAGTGCCGCACTCTGCTAAACTAGTCTCAAACCGGGGACAACCGCATTTTCAAAACTGATTTGATGATGGAGGCTGAAAAGCAAGTCAGGGAGATCCGAGACAGACTGTAGTTGGCCAAGTCATGACAGAAGAGGTATTATGATGCAAAGCATCGTCGGATCAGCTTCGAACCCGGAGAACACGTGTATCTCCGAGTCACCCCCATGAAAGGAGTCAAGAGGTTTCAGACCTGAGGAAAATTGGCACCCAGGTACATTGGTCCATTTCCAGTCATGTACAGAGTAGGAACAAATGCTAATCAGTTGGAATTGCCACCGGAATTGTCAGAGGTACACAGTGTGTTCCATGTCTCACAGTTAAGAAGGTGTATCTCACCACCATAAAAGGACTGATATGGCAGAGATAGAACTTGCTAAGGATTTAACCTATGAGGAAAGGCCGATCAGAATATTGGATGAGACAGAGAGAGTCACTCGCAGTGAAGTGATAAGGTTTCATAAGGTTCAATGGGAACATCACACCGAGTAAGAAGCAACCTGGGAAAGAGAAGAATTTTTAAGGACTGCCTACCCAGAACTGTTTTCCCGAGCAACTGAATCTCGAGGACATGTCCTTGATTTTCTCCCAGATGTATTCCACTTCATCCCCAGTTCATTCCCTATTCTGGGTGTTTTGGGTAGCCCACTTCAACATTCTTCTCTGAAAAATCCCAAAATGTCCCAAGGAATATTTTTCATAAAAGAAAAATATTCAATTTCTTCTTTGAAACTCATTTCGGAAACTTGTGCTCCAAGGAAACCCTCATTTTTATTGCTCCAAAAATCCTGAGAAAATTCCCAAATATTCTTTGAACCTTGGCCCACCTTACCAAGCAAAAATATTGCAAAACTTTTTGTAATATTTTTGCTACAGAAAATCATTTCTCTTCTGGCCTCAAAATGCACTTCGCACAACAAGTGTATTTTTCCTTGATCCAATGAAGTTGATTTTTCTTGAGCCTCATTACCATCTTAAACAAAGCTTAACCCCAGGAGATGAGCCCTAATAACCTTCTAGAAGCCCTCCAAGCTTGGAGACCAAGTTTCTGACCAGAAACTTGGCAACAAGATCAAGTCTCATCTGGTCGGCCTGGCAGTGTGCCATCACCCTTCCTAGACCTAACACTGCACGAACAACACCCCAGACATAGTTTGGCTTCGCGTGAGCGTGACCACGTGAAGACACGGCCCTGGCAACACGCCCGATTCGCTCTGTGCTGTGCCGTGAGTCTGTTTCGCACGTGATCGATCCAGAGCGCGCCGACGACGGCCGCACCGCGCCATCGTCTTTGTCTCATCACCCTTGACCTCTCCTTGGCGCTCACCGATGCTGGAGACGTCGCAGCAGGCGCGGGCACGGGCACGAGCACGACATGACGAAAAGCCATAGTGCACCCCGTGACTCTGTCTGCTTCCTCTACTGCCTCATGTGCTCGTCCGCAAGCAGCACAACTCCCGCGTGAATGCTGAGCACCTCTACCCCTCGCTGGCACTGTTCGTCGTCGCTTGCCGGCTTCCAGAGAGCTCCGGCGGAGCCACGTACCCCTCTCCCCCTCCGGCTTTAAATTCGAGCCCCTCCCACCTCTCAGAGCACTCAAAACCCACTACCCAACCTCCACAACCCCATAGCATAGCCGCAGCCCGGCCGGGCAGGCCTCTGGCCGCCGTCCCCGACCCGAGCTCGCTAGTGATCCCCGCAACCCCTCCTCCTCACTCTAGTACCCCTCGAGCTCGATCCACCCCTCAGGCGACTACTTGGAGGTCCACTGGTGCTGTCTGGACGCGTTGGAGCCCCTGGAACCTCCCCTCTCTGTTGTCTTCCTCTTCTCTGGCAAAACCCGACCGCAGCCACCGCTTGCGAGCTTGGTTGCGAGCTGCTTCGGCTGTCTCTCATTGATCCACGGGTACAGGCAGGTGCGCCTTGACCCCCCCTCCTCTCTCTTTCTATCCCTCTAGATCCGGCCAAGTACCCCTCCTCACCGGTGTGAGCTCCAGCGAAGCGCCTCCATCGCTCTGTTTCTCTCCCCCTCCCTTCTCACCTGACCAGCAGGGCCCACTATCAACCTCTCCACTCGCGCCCGAAGCAGTACGAGTGGAGGTGTATTCTGATAATACATCATTGACGTCACCCCTGGTTTCTGTTTTATTCAAATTAATTCAAATATTTGACCAGAAACGTTGACCAGCTATAACTTTTAAACTATAAGTCCAAATGAGTTGATTCTTTTTGCATTGTGTTTGTTCTGAAGAGCTCTAGCAGCACACCAAAATGGAGACTTTCCCTTGCTGTCTAGAATTTCTGGTGATTTTTAGAGTGGTTCTTGATATTTTGTTTTGCTGTTTTTAAATATTTTCAGAGGGAGAAGCTTGTCTTGAAGATAACCAGGAGGAGTGTGAACCTCCTATGCACTAAGGCAAGCCACACCAACATTTGGATGGTGTCATTTCAATATCTATGATTTTTCCAACTTGAATATGAGTTATTTTCATGCATTTAGTTATCTAAATAAATATTGCTTAGTGCTAGTTATTTTCTCATGCTTAAAATGCTTGGTTAAGGTACTGGTTGAATGCATGAGCTAGTTTTAGTCAGTAGAAGAAATTCCTATTGAAGTGATTATGCTTTTATGAATAATGGTAGTTTCTTTATGAGATAAATGGATTTTCATATATTATGAGGTAATTAAAATAATGAATGAAATAAACTAGTAAAGTAGAACCAGTAAGGTTTTATGATGAGTAGTGCAAGTAGGACATTTTGATGATGTTGATCCGTTCACTTTGAGTGGTATGTTTGCATATCGAATAAGTTGCATGATCATGCCATATGATGACTTGAGTTATTTTATTTTCAAGTTAAACATGATGTTAATCCAACTTGAATATAACGTTGATCGAGTCATGGTGCCACTAAATCAAGTTTTGCCCAGTGCGACCACATTTGCCTTTATGGGAAGGTCTTGATTCGGTCCGTTGTCATGCCTCTCGCCGGTGCCTGCAACGAGGGAAGGTTATGGGCGTGCTGTACCCTGGCCTGATAAGCAGACATAACCTTATGTGGCCATTTGTTGTTATGGTACCTTGTCCCCATTTGGGACCGTTTTTGCCACGACGGTGGCCGTTGATGCCTTGGGTAGGCATGAGGCCACCCATGACTTAGCCCAAAGGGGAGTTGGTCGGAGTGGCCGAGGGAGTGTCATGGCAATGGGAGGGTTTCGTCGGAATGCCACTAGTCCACCCGAATGGGATGTCGAGGCCATGGATTGTGGTGTGGGTAAAGTGCGCTACCTCTGTAGAGTGTATTGAATCTATTGATAGACGCGTCCTCGGTTACGGACACAGCTCATGAGGAAGTCACACCATGGATCAACATTAATAAGTAATCTTGCACACTGAAGAATTGTTGTTGGCACCGGTTATGTGATGATTTGTGGAATCATGAGATGATCGTAGTTGGCATCAAAGTGTTGACTTCATTTGTGATCTGGGTATGATCATCGTTCGGTTATGAGGTAACCCGTCTGGTAAGAGAGTCTGAGGGACTCGGTGCACAAGATGATTTCACCGCATCAGTAGCATGAATTGCATTGCATTAATCTAAATAATTGTCATGATATTGTTTGTCATTATGCTTATGTTTGTTGTGAGCTTGCAAGTACATTCAATGTACTGACCTAGAGTGTCATGCCAGATTTCAGGCAAGGCGTATCGCATCAGAGAGCTTCCCGCGTCTAGATTGTGTCCACATCGGTGTCCCTGTGCTATGGAGTTCCATTTCGTCGTCGTTCTACTGTCGCGTAGTTAATATGATCGAGGCCCCTTTATGTTCATTAAATAATGTACATACTGTTCAGCCGCACCGTGTGTGCTGCCTGGCCTCGCAACTGGATGTAATATCAGACCTATGTTCCCGCTAGCATCAATAAAGCGGTTGTTTTCTGTACCATGTTGTTGTGTTATGCCAGAAGACTTGATCTTTGGGCTAGCAATGCAAGGTAAACCGGTTGCTCTGAGCCGGGGTGCCACAACACTTGGTATCAGAGCCGCACTGACTGTAGGACACGCTAGACCGTTAATGCATTAGATGAACGGTAGATAGATTATTTTGGAATATTAAAAAATATTGGGCGAAGAAAATACTAGAGCGGACCCACCAGGTGACCACAAGGGTGGGGGCACGCCCTACCACCTAGGCGCGCCTCCCTGGCTTGTGGGCCACCTGTCAGGCCTTCGGTGCCCATCTTCTGCTATATAATGTCTTTTGACCTGGAAAAAGTCAAGAGGAAGCTTGCGGGACGAAGCGCCGCCGTCTTGAGGCGGAACCTAGGCAGAACCAATCTATGGCTCCGAAGGAGCTGTTCTACCGGGGAAACTTCCCTCCCGGAGGGGGAAATCAAAGCCATCATCATCACCAACAATCCTCTCATCGAGATTGGGTCAATCTCCATCAACATCTTCACCAGCACCATCTCCTCTCAAACCCTAGTTCATCTCTTGTATCTGATCTTTGTCTCAAAACCTCAGATTGGTACGTGTGGGTTGCTAGTAGTGTTGATTACTCCTTGTAGTTGATGCTAGTTGATTTATTTGGTGGAATATCATATGTTCAGATCCTTAATGATAATTAATACTCCTCTGATTTTGAATATGAATATGCTTTGTGAGTAGTTACATTTGTTCCAGAGGACATGGGAGAAGTCTTGTTATAAGTAATCATGTGAATTTGGTATTCGTTCGATATTTTGATGAGATGTATGTTGTCTTTCCTCTAGTGGTGTTATGTGAACGTCGATTACATGACACTTTACCATGATTTGGGCCTAGGGGAAGGCATTGGGAAGTAATAGGTAGATGATGGGTTGCTAGAGTGACATAAGCTTAAACGGCATGGAAATCACAACCCACCAGATGCAAACCCATGGCTCCTCTCCTCCCCTCCTCTCCTCTCCTACCTACTCCATGCTAACCACCATGGATCTAGCCATTGATCCTTACCATGGAAGGTCTCCTTCACTAGGATTTCAGCCCTAGCCTTGAGGTTGCAGATCAGGTGCGTCGACGATTTGGAGAAACGGTCCACTTCGCTCCTTCACGCCCAACCAAGGAATTTTTCTTAGTGGTTTATTTTTCCTCGGCTTCCTTCCCTCTCTCTGAAGAATCTGTGGGAGTGGCTCTCCAATGTTGCATTGGTGGTCATCACAAAGGGTTTAAGGTCTCTATAATCACTGAGAGATCTTTTTGTTTCTCTGTGGCTGGTAACGAAGTCGGACATTTTATTCATGGCCTTAAGGATCGTATTTGGCCAGATTTCATTTATCATTTCGATTTGTTCAATGGCCATTTCAATGGTTTCAAGCACTATGATTCTCAATGGCATGCTGACGAAAGACTTGAGACTATTGCTAGCCGCAGTCCTATGGCTATTCGAGTTGATAAAGCAGCTATTCTGCATGCTCCTTCTTCTGACCCGACTTCTTGCAAGGAACTACGCAAGTTTGGACTCACTCCTCTTGCGTCTTTGGATTTCAATGACAAGAATGACAAGAATAGCCATGAAGCTTCGTTGGGGTTTTTAAGGTCTGGTCAAGATCATGCTCCTTCCAAAACTACTTTGGTTAGTCTGGATCATATGACATTTTCAAATAAGCATGCCGTTGAAGCTTCATCCGCCTCGATCAAGCACCTGGTTTCCCACGAACAACCTCCAAGTTCATACATTCGATTCAGCTCCTTTACTCCACCGCTGAGAGAGGCACAATTACTGGATACCTGCTCGATGTCATGGGTAGCATTGATCGCTTAGCATTAATGGAGCATTTTACGGCTTTGGCTGATTTGGAGGATAAAAGACCTACGGAATTTATTCACTTTGGGAATTTTAAATGCCCTTTGAACATACCTTATCCGGCTATGCCTCGCTGCTACCTCTTGAGCACTGCGTTGGATTTCCCCGAAGAGGAGAGGATGATGCAGCAAAGTAGCGTAAGTATTTTCCTCAGTTTTTGAGAACAAAGGTATCAATCTAGTAGGAGACCATGCACAAGTCCCTTGTACCTACACAAAACGATAACTACTCGCAACCAACGCGATTAGGGGTTGTCAATCCCTTCACGGTCACTTACGAGGGTGAGATCTGATAGAGATGATAAATAATATTTTTGGTATTTTTGATAGATAGATGCGAAGTAAAAAGTAAAAGGCAAACTAAAACAAAGCAAGTAAATAAAGCGATAGAGATTGATATGATGAGAATAGACCCGGGGGCCATAGGTTTCACTAGTGGCTTCTCTCAAGAGCATAGATATTCTATGGTGGGTGAACAAATTACTGTTGAGCAATTGACAGAATTGAGCATAGTTATGAGTATATCTAGGCAATGATCATGTATATAGGCATCACGTCCAAAACAAGTAGATCGAAATGATTCTGCATCTACTACTATTACTCCACTCATTGACCGCTATCCAGCATGCATCTAGAGTATTAAGTTAAAAACAGAGTAACACCTTAAGCAAGATGACATGATGTAGAGGGATAAATTCATGCAATATGATAAAAACCCCATCTTGTTATCCTCGATGGCAACAATACAATACGTGTCTTGCAACCCTTTCTGTCACTGGGTAAGAACACCGCAAGATTGAACCCAAAGCTAAGCACTTCTCCCATTGCAAGAACTACCAATCTAGTTGGCCAAACCAAAAAGGATAATTCGAAGAGACATGCAAAGATAACTCAATCATACATAAAAGAATTCAGAGAAGAATCAAATATTTTCCATAGATAATACTGGATCATAAACCCACAATTCATCGGTCTCAACAAACACACCACAAAAAGAAGATTACATCGAATAGATCTCCATGAGAGAGGGGGAGAACATTGTATTGAGATCCAAAAAGAGAGAAGAAGCCATCTAGCTACTAGCTATGGACCCGAAGGTCTGAAGTAAACTACTCACACTTCATCGGAGGGGCTATGGTGTTGATGTAGAAGCCCTCCATGGTGGATGCCCCCTCCGGCGGAGCTCCGGAACAGGCCCCAAGATGGGATCTCGTGGATACAGAAGGTTGTGGTAGTGGAATTAGGTTTTTGGCTCCTGTTCTGATCGTTTGGGGATACGTAGGTATACATAGGAGGAAGGAGTACGTCGGTGGAGCAACAAGGGGCCCACGAGGTAGGGGGGCGCGCCCAGGGGGGGAGGGCGCGCCCCCACCCTCGTGACCGCCTCTTTTGTTCCTTGGAGCAGGGTCCAAGTCTCCTGAATCACGTTCTGTGAGAAAATCACGTTCCCGAAGATTTCATTCTGTTTGGACTCAGTTTGATATTCCGTTTCTTCGAAACACTGAAATAGGCAAAAAAACAGCAATTCTGGGCTGGGCCTCCGGTTAATAGGTTAGTCTCGAAAATAATATAAAAGTGGAAAATAAAGCCCATTATAGTCCAAAACAGTAGATAAAGTAGCATGGAGCAATCAAAAATTATAGATACGTTGGAGACGTATCAGGCATCCCCAAGCTTAATTCCTACTCGTCCTCGAGTAGGTAAATGATAAAAAAAGAATTTTTGATGTGGAGTGATACTTTGGCATAATTTCAATATAAATCTTCTTAATTGTGATATGAATATTCAGATTCGAAAGATTCAAGACAAAAGTTCACATTGACACAAAAATAATAATACTTCAATCATACTTATCAAAGCAATCATGTCTTCTCAAAATAGCATGGCAAAAGAAAGTTCATCCCTACAAAATCATATAGTTAGGCTATGCTTCATTTTCGTCACACAAAGATGTTCCCAACTTCTATACCCCCGATGACAAGCCAAGCATTGTTTCATACTCAAATAATCTCAAACTTTTTCAACCTTCACGCAATACATGAGCGCGAGCCATGGATATAGCACTATGGGTGGAATAGAATATGATGATGGGGATTGTGTGGAGAAGACAAAAAGGGAGAAAGTCTCACATTGACGAGGCTAATTAACGGGCTATGGTGATGCCCATCAATTGATGTCAACATGAGGAGTAGGGATTGCCATGCAACGGATGCACTAGAGCTATGAATGCTCAACAAAAGAAACTAAGTGGGTGTGCATCCAACTTGCTTGCTCACTAAGACCTAGGGCATTTTGAAGAAGCCCATCATTGGAATATACAAGCCAAGTTCTATAATGAAAAATTCCCACTAGTATATGAAAGTGACAAAATGAGAGACTCTCTATCATGAAGATCTTGGTGCTACTTTGAAGCACAATATGTGAGACTCACTACATGAAGAACAAAGGTGCTACTTTGAAGCACAAGTGTGGAAAAAGAGATAGTAGCATTGTCCCTTCTCTCTTTTTCTCTCATTTTTTTATTTGGGCCTTTTTTGGCCTCCCCCTTCTTTTTCGTCCGGAGTCTCATCCCGACTTGTGGGGGAATCATAGTCTCCATCATCCTTTCCTCACTTTGGGACAATGCTCTAATAATGATGATCATCACACTTTTATTTTTCTTACAACTCAACAATTACAACTCGATACTTAGAACAAAGTATGACTCTATATGAATGCCTCCGGCGGTGTACCGGGATGGTTCAATGAATCAAGAGTGACACGTATGAAAAATAATGCATGGTGGCTTTGCCACAAATACGATGTCAACGACATGATCATGCGATGGCAATATGACAAAAGTAATGTAGGTCATGATGATGATGGAACTTGCATGGCAATATATCTCGGAATGGCTATGGAAATGCCATAATAGGTAGGTATGGTGGTTGTTTTGAGGAAGATATAAGGTGGGTGTATGATACTGGCGAAAAGTGGGCGATATTAGAGAGGCTAGCAAAGGCGGAAAGGTGAGAGTGCATATAATCCATGGACTCAACATTAGTCAAAAGAACTCATATACTTATTGCAAAAATTTAGAAGCCATCAAAAATTCAAGTACTACGCGCATGCTCCTAGGGGGATAGATTGGTAGGAAAAGACCATCGCTCGTCCCCGACCGCCACTCATAAGGATGCACAAGCCAGGTACACTTCATGTTTCAAATTTGTTACACAACTTTAACCATACGTGCATGCTACGGGACTTGCAAACTTCAACACAAGCATTTCTCAAATTCACAATCACCCAACTAGCATGACTTTGATATTATCACCTCCATATCTCAAAACAATTATCAAGCATCAAACTTATCTTAGTATTCTATTTACTAAAAAGAAAGTTTCACATATCTTGAACACTAAGTATATTAACATTAAGCAAACTACAATGCTATTAATGACTCTCAAAATAATCTAAGTGAAGCATGAGAGATCAAAAGTTTCTTTAAAACAAATCCACCACGGTGCTCTAAAAAATCTAAGTGAAGCACTAGAGCAAAAATTATCACGCTCAAAAGATATAAGTGAAGCACATAGAGTATTCTATCAAATTCCAATTCATGTATGGCTCTATCAAAAGGTGTGTACAGCAAGGATGATTGTGGTAAACTAACAAGCAAAGACGCAAATAATACAATACGCTCCAAGCAAAACACATATCATGTGGTGAATAAAAATATAGCTCCAAGTAAATTACCGATGGAAGTGGACGAAAGAGGGGATGCCTTCCGGGGCATCCCCAAGCTTTGACTTTTTGGTGTCCTTGGATTATCTTGGGGGTGCCATGGGCATCCCCAAGCTTAGGCTCTTGCCACTCCTTGTTCCATAATCCATCAAAAGAATTCACCCAAAACTTGAAAACTTCAGAACACAAAACTCAACAGAAATCTCGTGAGCTCCGTTAGAGAAAGAAAACAAAAGACTACTTCAAGGTACTGTAATGAACCCATTCTTTATTTATATTGGTGTTAAACCTACTGTATTCCAACTTCTCTATGGTTTATAAACTATTTTACTAGCCATAGATTCATCAAAATAAGCAAACAACATACACAAAACAGAATCTGTCAAAAACAGAACAGTCTGTAGCAATCTGTAACTAACGCAAACTTCTGGAACTCTAAAAATTCTACCAAAATAGGAAGTCCTGGAAAATTTGTTTATTGAACAGAAGCAAAAAGAATCAACGCAAAAGAACGTTCCTGTGATTTAACAAAATTATATTCGTGCGTGTAAAGTTTCTGTTTTTCAGCAGAATCAAATCAACTATCATCGTAGGTTATCCTATAGGTTCTACTTGGCAGAAACACTAATTAAAAGATAAAACCACATACAAACAGAGGATAAATATTGGTGAAGAAACCACACTTCTATAAAGTATATAAGTGTACTATATTAAGTAAAACAGTAGCAAAAACGATTATTTGAATGCCTTTTATAATTAATAAAATGTCATACTAAGTTATTTGGGGTTTAGACTTTTTGTGACTGTGGACTAAGTTGAAAATTTTAGATACTAAGTGTATATTTTACTAAAATAAATTGCAACTAAACCAAAACAGGAAAGAATAAATAAAAAGAAAAGAAATAAAACAAAACAAAACAAAAAGGACACCCCCCCCCCCCCCCCGCGCTGGGCCTTAGCCCAGCTGGCCATCCAACCAGGCCGGCCCACCACGGCGCCCTACTAGGCCACCCGACCCCCCTGGTCAAACCCTAACCCCATCCCAGTCCCCACTCGCCCCCACGTCTCTCCCTCGTTCCCCCCGTTTTGGATCTGGATCGGGCGCCCCTCACCTCACCTCCCCGCTTGACGGCGCCTCCCATCGCACCGACCGCGTCGCCCCCGGATTGCTGTTGCCTCCCTCGCCCTCCTCTCCCTTGCGCGACACCACGTGAAGCCGTGGCCACGCCTCATCGCCGCCCCGACGCTGCCGCCCGAGGACCTCGCCGGAGCTCCCTCGACGGTCTGCTTCCTCCTCCTCGCCGGCCTGCCTCCACTTCATCCGTGTCGCCCCGACGACCTCCTCGCCCCCCCGCTGCCCCGTCCCTACAAATCCCGGTGAGGCCACGACCTTCGCCCTCCTCCTTCCCCTGTCCCCGCGCCGCCCGCGCCTCCCTCGGTGCGCCACCGCGCGCACACACGCCCGCGGCCTCCTTCCAGTGCGCGCCCACCGTGGCCGCGCCCCTGTTGGTCACCGCCGACCCCGCACCGCCCCGCCTAGCCAGGGCTACGCACGGCCACGCCCCTCCTCGCCTCATCGTCGACGGCCGTGCGCCCTGGAGCTCTGCTCCGCCCCTGATCCCCGTCTTCGCCGCCGCAGCTCGCGCACCCCGCCCTCGGCCTCGTTGCCGCTGCGGCCTGGGGGCCTCGCCGTGCCGCCCCCGCGCGCTGGTCGCCGCTCAGGCTTTGGCCACACCCGCGGCGCCCGTCGCCGGGTTCGCGCGCATGCCCGAACCGCTCGGGCTGGTGCCCGACACCCGTTGCGCCCGCTAACCCGCATTGGCCCAATGGCCCTATGACAAACGGGGCCCAACCCAGAACGTTTTAAGAAAAATAAAAAAATAAAATAAAAATGAATTAATAAAATTTATAATTAAGTAATTAATTAAATTAAATAATCCTAATTAATTAATCTAATTAACCAGTTAATTTAATTAAACAGTAATTAGTTTAACCTAAACCCTAATCAACCTAATAATGTATGACAGGTGGGTCCCACTGGGCCCACACGTCAGTTTGACCAGTCAACACCTCTGTTGACTGCTGATGTCATGCTGATGTCATGATGACATCAGCAAACACTATTTTGGATAATGTTGAATTAAATTAAATTAATTAAAATTCTAAAAATGGTTTAAATCTTTTAAAATTAATATAAAATAAATCGTAGCTCGGATGGAAAAACTTTGTACATGAAAGTTGCTCAGAACGACGATACAAATCCAGATACGCAGCCCGTTTGTCCGCCACGCGTCCCTAGCATAGTGAACCTGCAACATCTCACCTCCGGTTCATCTGACCGAAAACGTGAAACACCGGGGATACTTTCCCGGATGTTTCCCCCTTTCGCCGGTATCACCTACTACGGCATTAGGGCACACCGGACACCGCGTATTGCCTTGTTACACTTTGTGATTCTTTGATTGCTCTGTTATTTATTATGTTCCCCCTCCATTACTTCTTTCCGGTAGAACCCGAGACTGTCGGCGCCCCCAGTTCGACTACGGAGTTGACGCCCCCTTCTTCTTGCCAGAGCAACCAGGCAAGCCCCCCCTTGATCACCAGATATCGCCTATTCTTCTCTATACTGCTTGCATTAGAGTAGTGTAGCATGTTACTGTTCGGTTACTCCTATTCTGTTGCATAGCCTGTCATTGTTGCTACAGTCATTGATACCTTACCCGCAATCCTAAATGCTTAGTATAGGATGCTAGTTTATCATCATTGGCCCTACACTCTTGTCAGTCTGCCTTGCTATACTATCGGGCCGTGATCACTTGGGAGGTGATCACGGGTATATACTACATACATACATACTATACAGATGGTGACTAAAGTCGGGTCAGCTTGTTGAGTACCCGCAAGTGATTCCGATGTGGGGGCTGAAAGGACAGGTGGCTTCATCCCGGTAGAGGTGGGCCTGGGTTCCCGACGGCCCCCGACTGTTACTTTGTGGCAGAGCGACAGGGCAGGTTGAGACCACCTAGGAGAGAGGTGGCCTGGCCTTGGTCGGCGTTCGCGGATACTTAACATGCTTAACGAGATCTGGGTATTTGATCTGAGTCTGGCCATTTGGTCTATACGCACTAACCATCTACGCGGGAGTAGTTATGGGTATCCCGGCGTCGTGGTATCAGCCGAAGCCTTCGTGACGTCAGCGACTGAGCGGCGCGCGCCAGATTGGACCACGTAATGTGACTTCCTTAGTAATGGAGGTTGCTAGGTCTGCGTCCGGCCGCCCACGCAACGTGCAGGTGTGCAATGGGCGATGGGCCCAGACCCCTGCGCGCATAGGATTTAGACCGGCGTGCTGACCTCTCTGTTGTGCCTAGGTGGGACTGCGACGTGTTGATCTTCCGAGGCCGGGCATGACCCAGGAAAGTGTGTCCGGCCAAATGGGATCGAGCGTGTTGGGTTATGTGGTGCACCCCTACAGGGAAGTTTATCTATTCGAATAGCCGTGTCCCTCGGTAAAAGGATGACCCGGAGTTGTACCTTGACCTTATGACAACTAGAACCGGATACTTAATAAAACACACCCTTCCAAGTGCCAGATACAACCCGGTGATCGCTCTCTAACATGGCAACGAGGAGAGGATCGCCGGGTAGGATTATGCTATGCGATGCTACTTGGAGGACTTCAATCTACTCTCTTCTACATGCTGCAAGACGGAGGCTGCCAGAAGCGTAGTCTTCGATAGGATTAGCTATCCCCCTCTTATTCTGGCAATCTGCAGTTCAGTCCACTGATATGGCCCCTTTACACATATACCCATGCATATGTAGTGTAGCTCCTTGCTTGCGAGTACTTTGGATGAGTACTCACGGTTGCTTTCTCCCCCCTTTTCCCCCTTTCCTTTCTTTCTGGTTGTCGCAACTAGATGCTGGAGTCCAGGAGCCAGACGCCACCATCGACGACGACTCTTACTACACTGGAGGTGCCTACTACTACGTGCGGGCCGCTGACGACGACCAAGAGTAGTTTAGGGAGGATCCCAGGCAGGAGGCCTGCGCCTCTTTCGATCTGTATCCCAGTTTGTGCTAGCCTTCTTAAGGCAAACTTGTTGCTTCCGCTGATATTGTTGCTTCCGCTGACTCGTCTATGATCGAGCACTTGTATTCGAGCCCTTGAGGCCCCTGGCTTGTATTATGAGGCTTGTATGACTTATTTTATTTTTAGAGTTGTGTTGTGATATCTTCCCGTGAGTCCCTGATCTTGATCGTACACATTTGCATGTATGATTAGTGTATGATTGAATCAGGGGCGTCACAGGGAAGGTGGTCGACCCTATCCCGCAGCTCAACCATGATTTCTTGGCCATTGCCGAGACGAGCCACTACGTTCCGCTGCATTGCCGGGCCGCCATCCGCAACACCATCGTCGGGCTGCTTCATGAATCCAAGCTGTTCACCATCGAGGTTAGCGATCATCCCTTTGGCATTGGGATTTTTGGATTTGTGGACAATTTCATGAGGGATATTGCTGTCAACACTCCTATTGAACTTGAGGATGAAGATTTGCCTGTCAGTTTTGTTCCGCATAATGAAGCTCTGAACAGACGCACCACCTCTTTTGGCCCTAAAGTTTGGCTCATGTTTTTTGGCTTTCCGTATGATTATCAGACTGATTACTATCTTACCAAAGCTCTGGGTGGTTATGGATCTTTAGTTTCCTGGTACAATCCGAGACAAGATCGGCATTTCATTATACTTAAGGCTCGGGTGATCCGTTTGCACCTAATCCCGAAGAGCTTCATTGTCTGGCAATTGGGTGGGGCTCGAGACTGCTGGACTCTGCAGGTCACTATCTTGCGCCACAATGACTGGAACGGGATGCTTCCTGAGGTCTCGCTCACTGACGAAGAACCCCCTCCTTTGGATGGTAACCCACATCCTTAGTTTGGTCATGAGCTTACTGCAGAGCACTTGTACCGGCAGCAGGTTCACAACTGGCTAGTTCAGAATGCTGTGCCGCAAGCTGCCAACCACGGTCCCAATGCTGCTGCCGATAATCCAAATCAGGTGAATGTTGGCTGGGGTGTTTGGCCTGCTCCTCCTGCTTCGCCACTGCCTGCACTTCCACCTCATCTTGTTAATTACCAGGCTTGGCTAGCTGTCCAAGGCTTGACGGTTCAACATGGCATTGTGCTGGAAAATAACAATTCTGACAGTCCTACTGAAGCCTGGAATGATTGAGGGAGTCCTGGATTAAGGGGTCCTCGGATAGCTGGACTATATACTTTGGCCGGACTGTTGGACTATGAAGATACAAGATTGAAGACTTCGTCCCGTGTCCGGATGGGACTCTCCTTTGCGTGGAAGGCAAGCTTGGATATTCGGATGTGTAGATTTCCTTCTCTGTAACCAACTCTGCGTAACCCTAGCCCCCTCCGGTCTATATAAACCGGAGGGTTTAGTCCGTAGGACGACAACAATCATAATCATAGGCTAGCTTCTAGGCTTTAGCCTCTACGATCTCGTGGTAGATCAACTCTTGTAATACTCATATCATCAAGATCAATCAAGCAGGAAGTAGGGTATTACCTCCATCGAGAGGGCCCGAACCTGAGTAAAACATCGTGTCCCCTGCCTCCTATTACCATTAGCCTTAGACGCACAGTTCGGGACCCCCTACCTGAGATCCGCCGGTTTTGACACCGACACTGGTGCTTTCATTGAGAGTTCCACTGTGCCGTCGCTGTAAAGGCTTGATGGCCCCTTCGATCATCTTCAACGATGCGGTCCAGGGGGAGGTTTTCCTTCCTGGACAGATCTTCGTATTCAGCGGCTTCGTACTGCGGGCCAACTCACTTGGCCATCTGGAGCAGATCGATAGCTACGCCCCTGGCCATCAGGTCAGGTTTGGAAGCTTAAACTATACTGCCGACATCCATGGAGACTTGATCTTCGACGGATTCGAGCCCATGACAGGTGTGCCGAACAGTCACGATGGACATGATTTTGATCTGCCGTCGGACAACATTAGGGAGATCGCACTCGCGTTGGCACCGGGAATCAATCGGAAGCAGATCGTGCCTTCCGAGGACGGGTGGATGGACCCCGCCACGGAGGCCGCACCCTCATCGGCGTCAAAGCCGAACACTTATCCCACCTCCTTTGAGAGTGGCATCATCGGACCCCCGGACTCTTCCCTGGTTGCAGGATCCAAACCGCGTGCGTCCGTGCCTATCGAATCAGATTGGGCAGCCGTCATGGAGTTCACCGCCGCGGATATTTTTCACCACTCACCCTTGGGTGATGTACTGAACTCATTAAGGTCTCTGTCCTTGTCAGGAGACTCTTGGCCGAACTATGTCCGGCTCGAGTGGGGAGCGGACGACGAAGAAATTCATCCCCCACCCACCACCCACTTTATAGCCACTGTCAATGACTTAACCGACATGCTTGACTTCGACTCCGAAGACATCGATGGTATGGACGGCGATGCAGGAGAAGAACAGGAACCACCGCCTATAGGACGCTGGACCGCCACCCCCTCATATGATATTTATATGGTGGATACCCCTAAAGAAAACAATGGCGATGAGGCAACGAAAGATAACCCCTTGGGGTAGCAATCTAGACAACAACGTCATCGGCGCCGCTCCAAGCCCCACCATAGCAAAAATAGTGATACTGACACAAGGGATAACAATCCGGATGGTGCCGAAGACGAATACAACCCTGCCCAGGCAGGCTTCGAGCAGGCCGAGCAAGAGGAGGGGCAAGCTAGCCCTAAAGAACAGGCAACTGATGGAGAATCAGAGGACGATAACTACATGCCTCTCTCCGAAGACAAGGTGAGCCTTGGCAACAAAGAATTCATCGTGCCTGAGGATCCCGTCGAGCAAGAGCGCTTCAAACATCGGCTTATAGCCACTGCAAAAAGCCTGAAGAAAAAGCAACAACAACTTGAAGCTGATCAGGATCTGCTAATGGACAGATGGACCGAGGTCCTGGCTACCGAGGAATACGGACTCGAGCGCCCTAGCAAAAGCTACCCAAAGCGCAGGCTGCTACGTCAACTCGAGGAGGAGGCCTTAAAGCCCACGCTACCAGTGCATGATGCGGCTGACCGGCCACCCCGTGGCCGCGACAAAGTGGCTTACCAGCCCGAGTCCAGACCGCACCCTGTCGCTAATCAAATGATAATACTAAGGCCCGAGGCTACACGAAGGACCTGTGAGAAGTATTGGAAAACAAAGCAGGACAGTCAAGATCGATCTACGGATCACGGGGGCGCGCCACAAGATGTGATGATGACTGTAACGCCGGATACAATAAACAAAAGTCCGGTCGAGCCGAATACAATAGACCGGACTCATTGGAACTACATCGGGATGTAGCCCGGCATAGAGGCGCCGCACACCCCCTATGCTTCACTGATGAAGTTATGGATCATGAATTCCCAGAAGGGTTTAAACCCGTAAATATTGAATCATACGATGGCACAACAGACCCTGCAGTATGGATCAAAGACTTTCTTCTCCACATCCACATGGCCCGCGGCGATGACTTACATGCCATAAAGTACCTACCACTTAAGCTCAAAGGACCGGCTAGGCATTGGCTTAATAGCCTGCCAGCAAGCTCCATTGGCAGTTGGGAGGATCTGGAAGACGCATTCCTCGATAACTTCCAGGGCACTTACGTGCGACCACCAGATGCTGATGACTTAAGTCACATAACCCAGCAGCTCGGAGAGTCAGCCAAGAAATTATGGACTCGGTTCCTAACCGAAAAGAACCAAATTGTCGACTGTCCGAATGCCGAAGCCTTAGCGGCCTTCAAGCATAACATCCGAGACGAATGGCTCGCCCGACATCTCGGCCAAGAGAAGCCAAAGTCCATGGCATCCCTCACGACACTCATGACCCGCTTCTACGCAGGCGAGGACAGCTACCTGGCTCGCAGCAATGTCACACCCAAAAACTCAGGCGATTTAGACGCCAGGGATACTAACGGCAAGCTGCAATGGAATAGACACAAACGCCACAATAATACCGACAACGTCGAAGACACAATAGTCAATGCTGGATTCAGAGGCTTTAAATCCGGACAGCGGAAAAAGCCATTCAAGAGAAACGGTCCGGGCTCGTCCAGTTTGGACCGCATACTCGATCGCTCATGTCAAATTCATGGCACCCCTGATAAACCAGCCAACCACACTAACAGAGAATGCTGGGTGTTTAAACAGGCCGGCAAGTTGAATGCCAAAAACAAGGAAAAGGGGCTGCATAGCGACGACGATGAAGAGCCCCGACCGCCGAATACGGGAGGACAGAAGAAATTCCCTCCCCAGGTGAAAACAGTGAATATGATATACGCAACCCATATTCCCAAGCGGGAACGGAAGCATGCACTAAGGGACATCTACGCGATGGAGCCAGTCACCCCAAAATTTAACCCATGGTCCTCTTGTCCGATCACTTCCGATCGCAAGGACCATCCTACCAGTATCCGTCATGGCGGTTCGTCTGCATTGGTCCTTGACCCCATCATCAACGGATTCCATCTCACACGAGTCCTCATGGACGGCGGCAGCAGCCTGAATCTGCTCTATCAGGACACAGTGCGCAAAATGGGCATTGACCCCTCAAGGATCAAGCCCACAAAAACCACCTTCAAGGGTGTCATACCCGGTGTAGAGGCCTGTTACACGGGCTCAATCACACTAGAAGTTGTCTTCGGATCTCCGGACAATTTTCGGAGCGAGGAGCTAATCTTCGACATCGTCCCCTTCCGCAGCGGCTATCATGCACTGCTCGGACGAACCGCATTTGCCAAATTTAATGCGGTACCACATTATGCATATCTCAAGCTCAAAATGCCGGGACCTCGCGGGGTTATTACAGTTAATGGAAACACAGAGCGCTCGCTTCGTACGGAGGAGCACACTGCGGCCCTTGCAGCGGAAGTACAAAACAGCCTTCTTAGGCAAACAACCAACTCGGTGATAAAAAACCCGGATACCGCCAAGCGAGTCCGGAGTACTCCGCTACAGGATCGTCCGGCACGACCAGAGCTCGACTAGAAATTCGGCCTCCGCCCTAATCCCAGCAAAGCGGCGACATTCGTGCCACGCATACATAACTACGCACTTAAAATACCGTGGGCATAGGCGGAGGCACGACCATGACACGGTCCATAATGCGACTCGACCGCCCCAGGACACGCTCATTTTTGCACCCCTTTTTCTTTCAGGTCCCTACCTTCAGGAGGCTCTTCCGAAAGACCAGCTATCGGACACATAGCGGGACAGACACACCACGAGGACAAGAAGCTTTGGCATGCAAAGGAATCCTCAGGTGGTCTCTGATAACAATCGTTATACCTGTTTTACATAATCGCATACCGCCCGCCCCTAGTTAGGATGTGTCAAACAGTCCTATTTTGCTTATCGCACTACTTGTATATGTATGCTTTGATGTATCATTTCAATAGGAAAATAGTATACAACATCAACTTGCTATTAAGTTTATTTGCCCCTTTTTCTTTACTACTTATTTATTATACCCGTGCATTTTGGCACGACCAGTCTGCCAGGGGCTTCGGTACCCCATAACCTGGCAAGACAAGTACGAACACTTTTGACAGTGCGGCACCCCAAACTTATAGCACCATATGCATCAACTCCGAATCATGTCTTGGGTCAATAGTTGGGTTTGCCCGGCTCCTATGTTTTGGTACCTTACGTTCCGCTATATCAGCTAAGATAGCGCAGGGAGAACTACTGCGATTGTGTCCCGGTTCTTCCGGATAAGCACCTCAGTAGAGAAAGCCGAAAACTAACTGTCATGATAAGGCGAGAGCTGGTCGTTGTTCGAGAGGTCTCAAATATTTAAAGATTTTTTTCGCGTCAAGCGAGGAATCGGCCTCGTCCGATTTAGGCATGCATAGCACCCCAAGTCCGGCTTTCCGAATACCAGGGGCTTCGCCAAAATTTAAAATTGTAGACTTCTATGGCTAAGTGAGGGCGATAAAGCCGTATAGTCTGATTGCCTCGTTCGTGGCGCTAAACACCTCCTTAAAAGGACGAAAAACTTGGATAAAGAGTGTTTATACTTATCCCGAACACCCCAGTACTAGTTACATGGGGACGGAAGCCGACGACTGGCCAACTCTCAAGAATTTTTAAAACGGCCGCACAGAAGGTAATATTTTAAATTAACAAGCGCTACATAGCGCACATGAACTGGTTTTCATAATACAGGATGACATGATTACATTCATTCAAATATCACATCCTTCGTACATTGATCCGCCACAAGGCGGGCACCCTTAATGACATTGTCATAGTACTGTTCGGGGTGGCGATGTTCCTTGCCCTTCGGCGGCCCCACCGTCACCAGCTTCTCGGCGTCCATCTTCCCCCAGTGCACCTTCGCACGGGCCAAAGCCCTGCGTGCACCCTCAATACAGACGGACCGCTTAACGACTTCAAGCCGTGGACAGGCATTCACCATCCGCTTGATAGAGCCGAAGTAGCTGCTGGGTAGGGGCTCGCCAGGCCACAGCCAGACTATGAAGTCCTTCATGGCCAGTTCGGCCGCCTTGTGGAGTTCGACCAACTGCTTTAGCTGGTCGCTCAAGGAAATTGGGTGTTCGGCCCCAATATACTGGGACCAAAACAGCTTCTCCGTCGAGCTCCCCTCCTCAGCCCGGTAGAACTCTGCAGCATCAGAGACGCTGCGCGGCAAATCTGCGAATGCTCCTGGAGAGCTCCGAATTCGGGTAAGTAAAAGGAAAGTCTCCTCCACATGCTTGCTTTGCATAATGAAAGCCTTACTCGCAGCTATCTTCTTGGCCGCCTCAATTTCCTGGAGGGCCTTCTGGGCTTCGGCCTTAGCGTCTAGTGCGATCTGACGGGCCTTCGCAAGCTCCAACTCTTGCGTCTTGGAGTCACGCTCCAAGGACTCAAATTTTTTGATGAAGTCCTAAAGGTCTTGCTGGACCTCATCAACTCGCGCCGCTTGTTTTTCGCGCTCGGTACGCTCCTTGGCCGCTTTGCTTTCGGCCTCGGACAGTGCGTTCTTGAGGGACGCCACTTCGGTCGCGGCCCCTAGTAAAACCCATCATGCTTCTATTAGCATCAACGATGTTTTCCTTTGAATATAACACTCAGACGGGGTATTACTTACCTTTGTTCTCCTCGAGCTGCCTCCTCACGAGGCCGAGCTCTTCTTCGGCCTGCCCAAGGCTCTGCCTCAGTCTGGCGACCTTCGCAGTGGCAGCGGTGGCGGCCAGCAGTGACGCCTGCTTATTCACAAAGACATAATATGATTAGACTCCTGGGAAAACATGTTTGATCCTCTGTTCGTCTTTTCTTCCCAAACACCAAACAGAGTATCAGGGGCTACTGTCTGTACTATGATACTCTCTTATAACTTAAAATACTTACCTCAAAGCCTGCCAGGAGGCTGGCGCAGGCTTTGGGCAATCCACTTTTCATGGACTGGACCTTCGCAATCACCGTATTGATAATAGTACGGTGTCCTTCATCAAGGGAAGCGCTTCCACAAAGTTATCCGACGCCTCTGGATGGGCAGAGGTCATCGGCACAGACGGCTCGCCCCCCTTGACGGGCGGCTGCTTGTCTGAATCCGGAACCACTGGAGGTTCTGGCGCAGTATCCGGCTGGGGGCCAAGCCTACTACGGCCCCCCTCATTCGAATCCATGGGGATCTTCCCCATGAGCCTAGCATCGGGAGTCTCGCCTTGAGGCATCTCCAGGACTACCTCCTCCTGGCCCGACATCCTTTGAGATAACACCTCGGTGTCATCCGCAGGCCGGGGGGTAGAAGCCGTTGGGAGCGAATAGCTATTCATCTCCGACGAACTCAAGGACCCATCAGAGGAGGGCAAGTCGATGTGGGCTTTGGGCGGACTGCACAAGCAAGTCTCGACATAGTAAGTAAAGCTAAAAACATGCAAAGGGTGTTATGGCATCTGGATACTTATGACTTCGCCAGGGGCTTGGCCCTGGGTAGCCATTCCTCCTCGCTGTAGGCGGCGGTTGTATAGTGGTCCGGTGGGAGAGTCCTTCCCCTCTTGGACCCTTCGGCCTCCTGGGATGGGGCGACCTTCCTTTTCTTCTCCCCCTCGTTCCGGGGAGAGGTTTTTCCTCTTCCTCCTCCTCGTTGTCGTTGGAGGAGTGCGCCTTGGTGTCTTCGAACGATGAGTCCGGCACCACATTGCACCGGAGACTTTTTCTGGTCCCCACGATCTTCTTCTTGGCCTTCTTCTCCGGCACCTTGTAAGGCGCTAGAACCAGCATCTCCGTCAGGAGAGCGGTTACTGGATCTTCAGGCAACGGAGCCGGACAGTCGATCCGCTCCGCCATCTCCACATATTCCTGTTAGATCGGTGCGGTGGCTTAAGTTCCTCCCACGAATATACTGAGGAAAGGCACATCTTGCAAAATGTAGAATGCTTACCGCATTGGCGTGGCGCTTGGCGCTGAGTCTGCGGTCCTTGGAAGTGGGAGGAGGGACTTCGCTGGACTTGAACAACACCTTCCAGACGTCTTTGTGCATCGTGTCAAAGAGCTCTTGCAGTGTCCGGTATTGGACCGCGTCGAACTGCCACATGTTGAATGCCCATCTTTGACACGGGAGAATCCGGCGAAATAGCATGACCTGGACCACGTTGACAAGCTTGATATTCTTGGTTATTGAGGGAGTCCTGGATTAGGGGGTATCCAGACAACCGGACTGTGTACAACGTCCGGACTATTGAAGCGTGGAGATACAAGACTCAAGACTTCGGCCCATGTCCGGATGGGACTTTCCTTGGCGTGGAAGGCAAGCTTGGCGATCCGGATATTATATTTCCTTCCTTGTAGCTGACTCCATGTAAACCCTAGCCCTCTCCGATGTCTATATAAATCGAAGAGGTTGGTCCTTAGAAGGCTGATCACAATTACATTCATACCATCATAGGCTAGCTCCTAGGGTTTAGCCTCTACGATCTCGTGGTAGATCTACTCTTGTACTACCCATATCATCAATATTAATCAAGCAGGAAGTAGGGTTTTACCTCCATTAAGAGGGCCCGAACCTGGGTAAACATCTGTGTCCCTTACTTCTTGTTACCATCAGCCTTGACGCACAGATCGGGACCCCCTACCCGAGATCCGCCGGTTTTGACACCGACATTGGTGCTTTCATTGAGAGTTCCTATGTGATGTCGCCGTCAGGCTCGATGGCTCCTTCAATCGTCATTAACGATGCTGTCCAGGGTGAGACTCCCCCCCCCCAGACAGATCTTCGTGTTCGGCGGCTTCGCGCTGCGGGCCAATTCGCTTGGCCACTTAGAGCAGATTGATAGCTATGCCCCCGGCCATCAAATAAGGTTCAGAAACCTGAACTACATGCTAGATATCCGTGGAGACTTGATCTTTGACAAATTCGGTCCAGCGCCAGAAACGCCGAACAGTCGCGATGAGCATGGCTTAGACCTGCTGTCAGACGTCGCTCAGGATATCGTCCCTGCAGAAGCCTCGGATATAGGTCCAGGACAGGTTGCTTCGCCTAAGGACGTAGGGCTAGTGTCACGCCCAATATGCGATACTATCCTAAAGAGACTCGAAGGTCCCACCAAGGATAGAACTGCATATTGACACGCTTTGCAAGGTGGATATCATTACATCAACATTACATAATAGATGGGGATACATACAAAAGGCATACAATGCCACAAGAATACATCAACACAATACATAAGAGCAACATCCGACTACAGATGAAACACAAACAGACACTCAAACGACATCCACCCTGCTAGCCCAAGCTGCCGACCTGGAACCTATCCCCTGATCGAAGAAGAAGTAGAAGAAGAACTCCAAAACAAGCAAACATCGCTCTCGCGTCATGATCATCGCAAAACCTGTACTTGCAACTGTTGTTGTAGTAATCTGTGAGCCACGAGGACTCAGCAATCCCATTACCATGGGTATCAAGACTAGCAAAGCTTAATGGGTAAGGAAGGGGTAAGGTGGTGAGGTTGCAGCAGCGACTAAGCATGATATGGTGGCTAACATATGCAAATAAGAGCGAGAAGAGAGCAAACAGAATGGTCGTGAAGCTAGCAATGATCAAGAGGTGATCCTGAACTCCTGCTTACGTCAAACATAACCCAAAACCGTGTTCACTTCCCGAAGTCCGCCGAAAAGAGACCATCACGGCTACACACACGGTTGATGCGTTTTAATTCGGATCTGGTGTCGAGTTATCTACAACCGGACATTAACAAATTCCCATCTGCCACATAACTGCGGGCACGGCTTTCAAAAGATAACACCCTGCAGGGGTGTCCCAACTTAGCCCATGATAAGCTCTCGCGATCAACAAAGGATATTCCTTCTCCCAGGAAGACCCGATCAGTCTCGGAATCCCGGTTTACAAGACATTTCGACAATGGTAAAACAAGACCAGCAAAGCCGCCCGATGCGCCGACAATCCCGATAGGAGCTGCACATATCTCGTTCTCAGGGAAACACCGGATGAGACAGGCTACGAGTAAAACCAGACCTCGAGTTTCCCCGAGGGGGTCCTGCAGGCGGCTCGGTTCGGACCAGCACTTAGACAAGCACTGGCCCGGGGGGCTAAAATAAAGATGACCCTTGGGTTGACCGACCCAAGGAAGGGTATAGGTGGTGGTGAGGCAAATGGTAAAACCAAGGTTGGGCCTTGCTAGACAAGTTTTATTCAAAGCGAACTGTCAAGGGGGTCCCATAAATCACCCAACCACGTTAGGGACGCAAAATCCGGGAACATAACACCGGTATGACGGAAACTAGGGCGGCAAGAGTGGAACAAAACACCAGGCGTAAGGCCGAGCCTTCCACCCTTTACCAAGTGTATAGATGCATTAATTAAATAAGAGGTATTGTGATATCCCAACATAAACTGTCCATCATGGAGCAATCTTCAACTTCACCTGCAACTAACAACGCTATAAGAGGGGCTGAGCAAAGCAGTAACATAGCCAAACAACGGTTTGCTAGGAAGGGTGAAAAAGGTTAGAGGCTGACATGGCAATTTGGGAGGCTTGAAAAGCAAAAGATAGGTAGCGCAGCATAGCATAGCAATGATAGTAGTGAGATCCAAGGTGACGGTCATCTTGCCTGAAATCCCGCTAGGAAGAAGAACGAGTCCATGAAGAAGATGAAGCAACATAGTCGAACGAATCCTCACAATCGCAACATTACCGGAACTAAGAAGCAACACCGGAAAGAAACAAACAACATGGTAAATGCACAAACATAAACATGGCATGATGCACAAACAAGTATGATGCATGTCCGGTTTAATGAGGCATGGCATGGAAAAGTGCAACAAACAATAGTACAAGTTAAGTGGAGCTCAATATGCAACGAGTTGCATATTGACAAAACACCACATGGACATATTTAGTTTAATCTCGTATAAGCTACCAAACAATATTAAATATTGTTAAACATGGCAAGAGGTGAAGCATAAGTAAACTAACTATTTAGGCAAGTTTAAATGAGCTGAACAACAAACAACAATTCCGGAAAATCCCCATATGCATATTTCGAATTTGGTACTGTTCTGCCCTAAACACAATTTTAATGATGTTAAACAGCAAAATGAAGTGCAGCATGTTGAACTAGGCATTTTTCTACCCCATTTACATATAAAGTTTATTTAAAACCGAGCTACGGTTATTTAGTTATGAAATAAATCATTTTAGCATGGTATTTATGCAAAATTAAATAAACAGCAAGTTAAACATTTTAAACATGGATGAAAGTGGCATATTATTAATCTACGCAAAATTCTAAGCATTTTACATGTATAAATTATTTTAATCCGATGCACGGTTAATGAGTTATTATATGCATGATGCTTATCGGTTTTTCTGCAAATCTGTAATTTCTGGAATAATGCTAAAATCGTAGACAGGGGAAAAAACTACATCAGGCCGAATCTGGCAGGGCCAATAGTGTATAGGAGAAGGGGTGTACGGGCTGCTCACCCATGGGCCAAGACCCAGGTCGGCTGGGCAAAGGAGGGCCGGCGCGCTGGACGTGGCACTCGTCCATGCTGGCGCTGGACCAAGTCAACGGGAACGGGCGCTCGCATTCGTCTTCGATACAAAGGAAGCAGGGCATGGCGGCATGGTTAGACAGCGACGAGGCAGCCGCGGAGGGTGGGACTGGCCGGCGACGAGGGCGCGCGGGAGCCGACCGGATCCGATGCCAGGGCGATGGTGGAGCTTGATTCCCGGCGGCGCCGGCGACTGCACAAGGGCGGCGTCGGACGTTCTCTATTCGAACGACAGAGAGTTTCAGAGAAAGAAAAAGAGCTCGGGGAAGGAAAGAAAGGGAGGCCGTGAAGGACCTGATCTGGAGGCCAGCAGGCGACCCACGCGCGAGGCGGGCGCAGTCAACGCGCGGAATCGAGCGGGACGAGCGAAGCCTCTCTGCTCGATGCAGAGCGAGCAGAGGCCGGGGCGCTGGGACTGGCGAAGACTCCGGCAAGTGAGGACGTGGCGGGTCGGCGAGGAGGCGATGGCTCAGGCAGGGAAGGGCGGCTGGTCTCGGAGCAACTGGGCGACGACCATGGCGTTGGGTCCCTGCTAGAGAAGGAAGAGGCGAGAGAGGTTAGAGAGGTTGAGAGAGAGAGGAGCACGGGGAGCAAAAGAAGAGAAGGCAAGGGCGTGGCGACCTGATGCAGTGGGTGGTGGCTCCGGTGAGACCCGGTCGCCGGTGGCCAGGCGAGGCGAGGAGGAGGGCGACGATGCAAAGATGGAGGTCGAACGGTGGCGCCATGGCGCTCCTGTACAGAGAAGGAGAGAAAGAGAGATTTGAGAGACCAAGAGAAGAAAATGGGAGGAACCCAAGAGAAACAACGGAGCATGCAGGGGAGCAGGACAGCCTGCTGGAGGTGGCTCCTGCTCGCCGGAGAAGCGGGAACTGCTGCGCAGGAGGAGCTCGGGGCTCGGGCGCGCGAGGCTGTGGATGTGGTGGCTCGGCAGGAGGAGAAGGAGGCTGCAGCGATTGGGCGGCGCTGAGAATTAGGAAGGAGGGACTGGCTGTCTGGATCGGGGAAGGGAAAGGTTGCGGCTGGTTGGGCAGATTGGTGGATCGGGAGGGATCCGAAGGGAGGTGGAGGCTGGTCGGGGAAGGATCCCGAGGAACAGGGGAGTGTGGGTGGCGGCGCAAGGGGGAATAGAGTTAGGTTAGGGTTTGACTGATTTGGTATGAAGTGGTCTATAAATAGCGAAAACAGACTAAGGTTGGACCCTTCGATCGTAATCAGACGATCGAGAATAAATAGTCCAAGGAGTTCAAATGAGAAAACGAAGATGTTTTATAGATGTTAGGAGATGATCTGAATGCAACGGTGATGACTGAGCGGTTCAGGTTCGGGGCTAGTTTCGGACGCACACGAGGGGGCTACGAGCTGGCAAGAGAGGTTAGGTGGTCACAGTCAAGAGGGAAGCGAAAACCCGATTAGTCTCGGAAAGGTCAACGAAAGCAAGGGGGGACGCGGCAACTACGAATGGGTGCAAGCTTTAAGAAAAAAATGCCGATGCAATGCGCACGAAGCTATGAGATGAGACATGACATGAACAAAATGCAAAACAAAAGACAAAAACCCAACCACGAAGGAAATATCATATCGCATCTCCGGAAAAGGCAAGAGTTGGAGTTACGAATATGGAGAGTTGTATCTGGGGCGTTACAACACTCCACCACTACGAGAGGATCTCGTCCCGAGATCTAGGATGGCACCGGAGGGAAAAGGAAGAGGACGATAAGAGGTAACTAAATTGCTTCTTTGACGAACGAGTGAAACCACGAACCTTGAGAGGTTGAGCAATTTAAAAGAAAGAGTGCAACAGAGATGAATGATATTGCAAACAATCCATTAGAAAAGAGGAACAAGGAGTATTACGAGAACTTGAAGGTTGCAAAGACATGAATCAAGAGTTTAATGGACAAGATAGAATTCGAAACCACTCCGGTTAAAACAAGATGAGAGAGGGGAAGAATTCGGGCAGCACTCCGGTTGAACATGGAAGGAATAGAACATGAACTTGAGAAGATGGGATGATGCTTGATGAAAAACAACAACACACTGCCTCCGGAACTATTGAAAGAATGGCACAATGGGTAAGAAGAATTTCAAACGGCACTCAGGTTGAAAAGAGAGGCAAAATTTGATAAGATGAAAGAACTTGAATGAGAACACAACACTCCGGTTGAAAGGAAAAGCAAGGAAAGAAAATGATCTTGACAAAACGAGATAATGAGTCGAAGAGAGTAACATCACAATGCCTCTGGAAGAAATAATAGAAGATAGATCATTGGAATAAAAGAATGGAGAAGAAAATGCCAACTTGTGCCACAAATGAGCTTGGAAAGCACCCTTCCAAGATGGTTATAATGGAGTTGTTGCAAAACCAACAACGAAAAGAATAAGCTTGTAGTGGGCTTATGGAAAACGTCTCAAGACTATGAGGTGACATTCTGCCACTAACGAAAACAATTGCTTGCTTTGAGATCAACGAAGAGATGAAAACTTCTTCCACCAAGAGGATAAAGAGCAAGCTTGGGTCATGCATAATCACCACAAATAGCACCAACCCTTAAGGAAAGGCTTTAGGTGAAATCTGACACAAGATAACTCCAACGAAGAATTTGATTGGTCGAAAAGATCTCTTGAACAAAGAGAAAATGATGGATTTAAATATCTCATTCCTGACAACCTGTGAATCATGAAACACGAGGAGAAATTGCCAAGAGTGACATAACACCATCACAAGAGATAAGGTAGAAAGAATTGCACTTTGGAATGCAAGATGAAGAATACTTGAGCTCCTCAAATCAAAACATGTGTTGAGCACCATGTTTAAATTTGAGTATAGCTTGGTGGTTCATAACTTCAAGAGATATCTTGAAGAACAATTGAAGAATGAAAAGAATCCTTGACGAACCACCATGTAGAGCCTCAATGAAGAACTCCGGTAATAAAAGGATGATACAAAGAAAGAGAAGTTGAAAACACAAGGTGAAGCCTTGCAATGATTTAGATGGATCTTCACGACGAGATAAAGCGAAAAACTTGGAACTTCGGAAAAAAAAAGATGAAGCATCTCGAACCGAGAAACGTGACATGATGAACAACTCTGGAAAGAAGAAACTAGATCACTTGGATGAAACAATAATAAGAATTACGTTATGCGTATCCTTCACCAATTTAAATTGATGACAAGCAACGGATTTGGCATACTACTTATTCTCATAGAAAGGATTAAGAGAGATATAGCGCAAAACTTGAGAAGGTATTGATGGAACCACCGGTGGGATTTGGAAACAACGAATAATTGATATGATAAGGAAGGAACTGAAATCTTGAACGAACCACCATAAGAATTGAAAATGAAAGTAGCAAAGGCACAATTCACCGGAAAGAATGAAGATACTTGAGGGGATTTAGATACAAGTGAACGAAGAGATCATGAGCTTATTAGGGAATACTTGAATGATGCACCGGTAGAATATGGAGAAGGAGAGCTAAAAGCTGAGAATGAATAAACCCGAAATGATGGCTTCCGTAGGAATAAAATGGAAAGAACTCACGAAATGCCCCGGGTGGTAAGAAAAGAATTGTCACAATCAAAACAATTAGGAGGATATCATGAAGCTAGAACCATGAATATTCAAGAGAATGGACCAAGATTTAAGAGAAATCCTTCTTCGGTCTTCAAATGTTGAGAATGACGATGAGAACAACCATGAATTGTTGAGATACTCCGGGAGAATTAAAAGAGGAAAGGTTGAGCCAAAGATGAAAAGAATTTGAAAACGACCTTGGAGAAGGCATGTGACTGATGAAAATTCATTCTTACGTCAAACTTGGAAATGAATTTGAGAATCGCTCCTGATAATTCGAAGAGTCAAGTAAGATCCTGGGAAAAGACCTGTGGGTTAGGGCCCACTCAAAAGAAAACACCATTGAAAATGATTTTAAAGAGAGATTGCACCGGTTGAATTAAATGGCTTGAATGAGATAACAATCTCCAAATGGCTTGAATGGATTAAGAATGGAAACACAAATCTTCCGAGATATCTTCAACACTCTGGAACGAATGAACAACAAGAGGTGAGTGATTGAGAGGTGCACTGGCATGAGAAAGCATTTGACACGAGGAAAGGAATATGATCAACACTGAAAGCTTGAAATTAATCCACCGGAGAAGAATACGAGAATGAAGAATGATGAACTTGAAGCTCCGTTAGTATCTTCCTGAGAATCACCGGATAAGAACATTGATTGAAAAGAGTGAAGAGACTTCACATGAATAAATGGATACTTGATTAAAATATATGAGTCCTTGCAGAAAAGGGTGGGAGGGTGGCTAAAAACAAAGACAACTTGGGATGAACGAAACAAACACCGTTGAGAAAACTTAGAATTGATCTTGCGGATGGGGAGAATGATGGGATCAACTCGAAGAGAAGCGCACTGGTTGGAAAAGAATTAACATGACAACCTCAATGATAAAAAAGGATTAGTATTCACATAGCAATATGAGAACACCGTTTAGGAAAGGTATGGATTCAACATTTGACTTCGAAGCAACTCTAATACCACAAATAAAATAAAACAAAGGATTTGGCTTGCAGAATAAGTCGGAACAAATACATATGATAGAGATTTACCCAATCCCATATCATGCATCTGTCAGAAAGATATTCTAGGAGCTACTTGAATTCCCACCTAAAAAAACTCCCGAAACTTTCTGGTTATGCAATCTGGTGTTGGGGATACAGGGGAAGCAATATATCTCACCCAAACTAACAATCCCTACATCCAGCTGTATCCATCCATCAACACATAACCAAGAAAACTCCGGAAATCGTGTACCTCAACCTTCTAAAAGCATCCGTCAAAAGAGCTATGGCAATACTCCCGAACTCCCCAGTACTGGGTGGCGTCGAGGTTATCTCACCAACAACTGCATAAAAGAGATTTTCGATGTCGGCAAAACTCAGGTATTCCAGAACTGCAACGATAAAATTATGACGACAACACCTCGGAGCTCAACTCCCCGGGACACTGCCACAACCCCTAAATGTCAGGAGGCACCAAGAACAATGTTCTCGTCATAAGAATATCGGAACGATCCCAAGATACCCGCGTGATCCTAAATTTTTTTAGTGAAATTTGAGGAGAGGAAAGTCAAAACATCTACGCTAGGAGACCTCACCAGAGCGACGAAGGGGCTGAGGAGTAAAAAGAATCCTACTCTCCGATATATATAATCCTAAGACTCAAAATAGTTTTCCTCTAGACTCAACAACGGCCAACAATCAAGGGGGCTCCTATGGTCGGTCGAGGCTCTCATACCAACTTGTCACGCCCAATATGCGATACTATCCTAAAGAGACTCGAAGGTCCCACCAAGGATAGAACCGCATATTGACACGCTTTGCAAGGTTGATATCATTACATCAACATTACATAATAGACGGGGATACATACAAAAGGCATACAATGCCACAAGAATACATCAACACAATACATAAGAGCAACATCCGACTACGGATGAAACACAAACAGAAACTCAAACGACATCCATCCTGCTAGCCCAGGCTGCCGACCTAGAACCTATCCCCTGATCGAAGAAGAAGCAGAAGAAGAACTCCAAAACAAGCAAACATCGCTCTCGCGTCATGATCATCGCAAAACCTGTACCTGCAACTGTTGTTGTAGTAATCTGTGAGCCACGAGGACTCAGCAATCCCATTACCATGGGTATCAAGACTAGCAAAGCTTAATGGGTAAGGAAGGGGTAAGGTGGTGAGGTTGCAACAGCGACTAAGCATGATATGGTGGCTAACATACGCAAATAAGAGCGAGAAGGGAGCAAACGAAACGGTCGTGAAGCTAGCAATGATCAAGAGGTGATCCTGAACTCCTGCTTACGTCGAACATAACCCAAAATCGTGTTCACTTCCCGGACTCCGCCGAAAAGAGACCATCACGGCTACACACATGGTTGATGCGTTTTAATTCGGATCTGGTGTCGAGTTATCTACAACCGGACATTAACAAATTCCCATCTGCCACATAACCGCGGGCACGGCTTTCGAAAGATAATACCCTGCAGGGGTGTTCCAACTTAGCCCATGATAAGCTCTCGCGATCAACGAAGGATATTCCTTCTCCCAGGAAGACCCGATCAGTCTCGGAATCCCGGTTTACAAGACATTTCGACAATGGTAAAACAAGACCAGCAAAGCCGCCCGATGCACCGACAATCCCGATAGGAGCTGCACATATCTCGTTCTTAGGGAAACACCGGATGAGACAGGCTACGAGTAAAACCAGACCTCGAGTTTCCCCGAGGGGGCCCCACAGGCGGCTCTGTTCGGACCAGCACTTAGACAAGCACTGTCCCGGGGGGCTAAAATAAAGATGACCCTTGGGTTGGCCGACCCAAGGGAAGGGTATAGGTGGTGGTGAGGCAAATGGTAAAACCAAGGTTGGGCCTTGCTGGACAAGTTTTATTCAAAGCGAACTATCAAGGGGGTTCCATAAATCACCCAACCGCGTTAGGGACGCAAAATCCAGGAACATAACACCGGTATGACGGAAACTAGGGTGACAAGAGTGGAACAAAACACCAGGCATAAGGCCGAGCCTTCCACCCTTTACCAAGTGTATAGATGCATTAATTAAATAAGAGGTATTGTGATATCCCAACATAAACTGTCCATCATGGAGCAATCTTCAACTTCACCTGCAACTAACAATGCTATAAGAGGGGCTGAGCAAAGCGGTAACATAGCCAAACAACGGTGTGCTAGGAAGGGTGAAAAAGGTTAGAGGCTGACATGGCAATTTGGGAGGCTTGAAGAGCAAAAGATAGGTAGCGCAGCATAGCGATAGAACGAAGCAACTAGCATAGCAATGATAGTAGTGAGATCCAAGGTGATGGTCATCTTGCCTAAAATCCCGCTAGGAAGAAGAACGAGTCCATGAAGAAGATGAAGCAACGTAGTCGAACGAATCCTCACAATCGCAACATTACCGGAACTAAGAAGCAACACTGGAAAGAAACAAACAACATGGTAAATGCACAAACATAAACATGGCATGATGCACAAACAAGTATGATGCATGTCCGGTTTAATGAGGCATGGCATGGCAAAGTGCAACAAACAATACTACAAGTTAAGTGGAGCTCAATATGCAACGAGTTGCATATTGATAAAACACCACATGGACATATTTAGTTTAATCTCGTATAAGCTACCAAACAATATTAAATGTTGTTAAACATGGCAAGAGGTGAAGCATAAGTAAACTAACTATTTAGGCAAGTTTAAATGAGGCCGGAACAACAAACAACAATTCCAGAAAATCCCCATATGCATATTTCGAATTTGGTACTGTTCTGCCCTAAACACAATTTTAATGATGTTAAACAGCAAAATGAAGCGCACCATGTTAAACTAGGCATTTTCTACCCCATTTACATATAAAGTTTATTTAAAACCGAGCTACGGTTATTCAGTTATGAAATAAATCATTTTAGCATGGTATTTATGCAAAATTAAATAAACAGCAAGTTGAAACATTTTAAACATGGATGAAAGTGGCATATTATTAATCTACACAAAATTCTTAGCATTTTACATGTCTAAATTATTTTAATCCGATGCAAGGTTAATGAGTTATTATATGCATGATGCTTCGGGGTTTTTCTGCAAATCTGTAATCTCTGGAATAATGCTAAAATCGTAGACAGGGGAAAAAATTACATCGGGCCGAATCTGGCTAGGCCAACAGTGTACAGGAGAAGGGGTGTACGGGCTGCTCACCCATGGGCCAAGACCCAGGTCGGCTGGGCAGAGGAGGGCCGGCGCGCTGGACGTGGCACCAAGTCAACGGGAACGGGCGCTCGCATTCGTCTTCGATATAGAGGAAGCAGGGCGCGGCGACATGGTTGGACAGCGGCGAGGCAGCCGCGGAGGGTGGGACTGGCCGGCGACGAGGGCGCGCGGGAGCCGACCGGATCCGATGCCATGGCGATGGTGGAGCTTGATTCCTGGCAGCGCCGACGACTGCACAAGGGCGGCGTCGGACGTTCTCTGTTCCAACAACAGAGAGTTTCAGAGAAAGAAAAAGAGCTCGGGGAAGGAAAGAGAGGGAGGCCGTGAAAGACCTGATCTGGAGGCCAGCAGGCGACCCACGCGCGAGGCGGGCGCAGTCAACGCGCGGAATCGAGCGGGACGGGCGAAGCCTCTCTGCTCGATGTAGAGCGAGCAGAGGCCGGGGCGCTGGGACTGGCGAAGACTCCGGCAAGCGAGGACGGGGCGGGTCGGAGAGGAGGCGAAGGCTCAGGCAGGGAAGGGCAGCTGGTCTCGGAGCAACGGGGTGACGACCATGGCGTTGGGTCCCTGCTAGAGAAGGAAGAGGCGAGAGAGGTTAGAGAGGATGAGAGAGAGGAGCACGGGGAGCAAAAGAAGAGAAGGCAAAGGCGTGGCGACCTGATGCAGCGGGTGGTGGCTCCGGCGAGACCCGGTCGCCGGTGGCCAGGCGAGGCGAGGAGGAGGGCGACGACGCGAAGATGGAGGTCGAACGGTGGCGCCATGGCGCTCCTGTACAGAGAAGGAGAGAAAGAGAGATTTGAGAGACCAAGAGAAGAAAACGGGAGGAACCCAAGAGAAACAACGGAGCACGCAGGGGAGCGGGACAGCCTGCTGGAGGTGGCTCCTGCTCGCCGGAGATGCGGGAACTGCTACGCAGGAGGAGCTCGGGGCTCGGGCGCGCGAGGCTGCGGACATGGTGGCTCGGCAGGAGGAGAAGGAGGCTGCAGCGATTGGGCGGTGCTGAGAATTAGGAAGGAGGGACTAGCTGTCTGGATCGGGGAAGGGGAAGGTTGCGGCTGGTCGGGCAGATTGGTGGATCGGGAGGGATCCCAAGGGAGGTGGAGGCTTGTCGGGGAAGGATCCCGAGGATCAGGGGAGTGTGGGTGGTGGCACAAGGGGGAATAGAGTTAGGTTAGGGTTTGACTGATTTGGTATGAAGTGGTCTATAAATAGCGAAAACAGACTAAGGTTGGACCCTTCGATCGTAATCAGACGATCGAGAATAAATAGTCCAGGGAGTTCAAATGAGAAAACGAAGATGTTTTATAGATGTTAGGAGATGATCTGAATGCAATGGTGATGACTGAGCGGTTCGGGTTCGGGGCAAGTTTCGGACGCATGCGAGGGGGCTGCGAGCTGGCAAGAGAGGTTAGGTGGTCACGGTCAAGAGGGAAGCGAAAACCCGATTAGTCTCGGAACGGTCAAAGAAAGCAAGGGGGGACGCGACAACTACGAATGGGTGCAAGCTTTAAGAAAACAATGCCGATGCAATGCGCACGAAGCTATGAGATGAGACATGACATGAACAAAATGCAAAACAAAAGACAAAAACCCAACCAGGAAGGAAATATCATATCGCATCTCCGGAAAAGGCAAGAGTTGGGGTTACGAATATGGAAAGTTGTATTCGGGGCATTACAGCTAGACCCCGCCCCGCAGGCCGTACCTTCATCGGAGATGGAGCCGAACACATGTTACACCTCTGAGGTAACCTATGACTCCGGACCCCCGGATTCATATCCGGACACAGGTTCCAGTCCGCGCGCCCCCGAGCCCGCCGATCCTGGTTGGGCTCCGGTGATGGAGCTCACCGCGGCGGAGGTTTTTCAGCACTCACCCTTTGGCAACATGCTGGACTTATTGAAGTCTCTCTCCTTGTCAGGAGACTCCAGGCCGAACTATGTACGACTCGAGTGGGAAGCAGACAACGACGAAATTCGTTGCCCACCCACCACCCACTTCATTGCCACGATCGATGATCTAACAGACGTGCTTGACTTCGACCCCGAAGACATCGATGGTATGGACGACGATGTAGGAGAATCACAGGAGCCACCACTCACCGGGCGGTGGACGGCCACCTCCTCATAATATATATATATATGGTGGACACTCCAACGGAAACTAGTGGTGGCCAGGCAACGGAGGACAACCCCTCAGGAAGAAAGGCAAAACATGTGCGTTATCGGTACCACTCCAAACCCCTCCACACCAAAAACGGCCCCGGAAATGAGAGCAGTCCGGACGGTGCCAAAAAGGAATACAACCCAAGTCAGCCTACACCTAAGCAGGCCGGACCAATGACGACGGGATACTGGGAGAGGGACAATCACACACCCCCCTCCAACGACGAGGCAAGCCTCGGCAACGACAAATTCGGTGTACCAGAGGACCCAGGGGAACAAGTTTGCTTCAAGCGACGGCTCATGGCTACAGCAAGGAGCCTGCAAAGGAAACAAGAGCAGCTCACAGCTGACCAAGATGCGCTAGAGGATAGGTGGACCAAGATACTGGCCGCCGAAAAATACGAACTCGAGAGCCCCAATAAAGGGCACACACGACACAACTGGCTACCTCAACTCGAGCAGGAAAACCACGGGCACGCACACAGACACCCACGCATTAGTACGGTCCAAGGCGGCAAGCAGCAGATACGAAGAGGCACCCTCAGACCTCTGCATAAAGGTCATTAACATCAAGACAAGGAAGCTGGTGCCAAGTCCGGCAATGCTCAGTCCGACAAACAGGCAAAGAGCAGCACAAGCCTACTCGACCAAATGTACACGCTAGATCAGCCGTGTGAAATTCACGGTACCCCGAGAAGGACGGTAAAGCATACCAATAGAGAATGCAGGATTCTCAAAACAAAGCAGCTGGTCGCACGCCAGAAGCAATAAAGGGGAGATGCCTCGTCAAGAACCCCCCCAAAGCGTAACAGTACGGCCGACCGCCCAGGAGCACCTAAACCACGGCAAGTTAATTGCAGTGCCTCTAGACCTAGTAATCCGGGGGCTCCATAACACACAAAGCCCACAAGGGTATGACGCCACGGAAAACATCTCCTAAAAGATGTAAGGCGCAAAGGACAAGTTCTGTTGGCCCACCACTCTAAACGGTTGCCTTCGGACCATCCAAAAATGCTACGCCAAAGAATAAATCCTCGGCATCTTCCCATACAATAGCTTACCGTATGCTAACGGGGAAAACCACGTCAACTAGATTCTACGTGGTAAATTACCCAGGCCAACCATCCGGACATCCACTACGGAGTCCGTACTACCTCACAGTCTAACAACTGGGCACACCAGGGCCCGATTAGGGACCCTGGGAGCAACAACAAGAGGACACCTAGCTGTCTTCAAGCATTTCGCATTTGCAAACTAACGATTGACGCAGAATAGAACTGGCGGCATGGAATTATCCCGTACACACAAAGGAAGGAACATGCAGGTAGAAGGCAGTTCGGATTCATTCTCGACCCACTCACAGCCCCCTCCAGTCTGGCCATAACAGGTTCCGTCAAACAACACCTCTTTCCATACATCATACTAATATGCATAGACATAAAATTCTACTACAATGCGTAAATAGCAATTACCGGCTGTCATCTATCGCCGACGCCTCTGTGCTGAAAATGAAAGCCACGCTCCGCGTTCGCCTGGTTGCACCAGGGGCTCCACAGTACGGCAAGCAAGTCCGACCACCTTTTCGGTCGTTCGGCACCCCGAACTTATAGCACTATATGCATCTGCTCCGAATCATGTCTTGGGTCATTGGTTGGGTTTGCCCGGCTCCCATGTTTTGGTACCTTATGTTCCGTTCTATCGGCTAAGGTAGCGCTGGGAGAACTACTGCGATTGTGTCCCGGTTCAGCCAGATGAGCACCTTAGTAGAGAAAGCCGAAAACCGACTATCATGATGAAGCAAGAGCCGGTCCGCTGTTCGAGAGGTCATAAAATCCCTAAAGATTTATTCCGCATAACGCCATCATAAATGCTAAGTGCGACGGATCGGTCTTCTGATCAGGCGCCAATAGAGCCCCTAGTTCGGCCTTCCGAACACTAGGGGCTGCGCCGACCATACTCAAATTCCTATGGCTAAGTGAGAGTAATAAAGCCCTATAGTCCGATTGCCTGGTTCACGGAAAGATACACCTCCTTAAAAGGACCCAACTGTGGGATAAAGAGCGTTCAGATATATCCCGAACACTCCTGTATCCTTTTTATGAGGGGGCAGAAGCCGATGGCTGGCCAACTCCCAGAATTTGCATACAATAAACAGCCGCACAGGAAGAACATATGTTCAAATAAAACAGGCAATATATAACAAACATGCCATTATCCCATATTACAACAAGTGGCATAGATGCCCTTAGGGAAATATGATGTCTTTAGTACACTTGTCCGCCACAAGGCGGGCCCCTTTCATCACACCTTCATAATACAGCTCGGGCTTGCGGTGTTCCTTACCCTCCGGCGGCCCCTCAGTGATCAGCTTTTCCGCGTCAAGCCTCCCCCAATGCACTTTCGCATGGGCAAATGCCATACGTGCGCCTTCTATGCAGACTGATCGCTTGATAGCATCTAGCCGAGGACAGGCGCCCATGATCCGCTTGACGAGTGCGAAGTAGCTGCTTGGAATCGGATCCGCATGCCACAGCCGGACAACTAAGTCCTTCATGGCTAGTTCGGCCTCCTGGTGCAGTTTGATCAGCTGTTTCATCTGATCGATAAATGGCACCGGATAGTTCGGCGCCAGATACTGCGACCAGAAATCCCTCTCCGCAGTCTTGTTCTCCTCGATGCGATAGAATTGAGCAGCATCTGATATGCTGCAAGGAAGATCCGCAAAAGCCCCTGGAAAAATAAGAATTCAGCCTGCCGCTTGGATTCTTCACATTCTAACATACACGAAGCTAAGAATACAGAAGGACTTACCAGCCGCAACTTTTCGGGCCTCCTAAATGTCCTCGAGAGCTTGGGCGAGCTCAGATTCTTTCCCTTTTAGACTCTGCTCCAAGCTCTCGCTTTTCTTCACAGCTTCCTGGAGCTCCCGCTCAGCGGCGATAACCCTGGCCTCGTGTTTTTCACGAAGCGCCTGTTCGGCCTCAGCCATCTTGTTGGCATCAGCCAAAGCTTTCTTTAGTGCCTCATATTTGGCAGACGCTCCTAGAGCACACAATACTAATTTTTTTTATTCTGCACAACCATTCGTTCGTGCCAACTCCAAGACAAATGTTTTCAACATACCTTGCTTGTCTTCCAGTTGCTTCCTCACATGGCCAAGTTCTTCCTTGGACCGCGCAAGGTTTTGCTTCAGTTCGGACACTTCCGCCTCGAAAGCGGAAGTCCTCTCTGCGGATGCCTGTTTTGACACCAAAGGGTATATGTCATTTACACAGGCTCCTGCGAAGGCAGGGGGTTTGATCCCCTGCCCGGCTCTGTCTCCTTCGCCGGATAGTGTATCAGGGGCTACTACTTATATTATGACAATTCCTTAAGGGTTTCCTAGGAGACATACATCAAAAGCCTTTATAAGACTAAGGCAGGATGCGTTCAGCCCGCTCTCGGCGGACTGAATCCTTTCAACCACCTCACCCACAAGGGCCGATGCTCGTCTACAATAGATGTGTTCCTCAACGCTGTCAATAGACCGCCAGGCAACTCTGCTTGAACAGAGGACGCCGGCGGTGTAGGCTGGCCCCCCGCCATCAGGGGGGCTGCTTGCTCGATCCCAGAACCCTAGAGGTCCCGGGGGCCGTATCCATCCTTGCGTGTTCGGCACCAGGAATATGTCCTCCCTGGTCCGGGTCTTGTCGAGATGACACCTCGGTGTCGCGCCCAGACTTGGGGGAAGGGGCCTGCGGAGGCGTCTCACTCGCCAAAGCGTCCGAGTCCAGTGAATCCTCCAACGAGGACTGGCCAGCGCAGGACCTTGCCGGACTGTGCAATATGTAGGCAACAATCAAAACCACTATACCCAAAAAAAAAACAATCCCGGACGCATATGTGTGTCCGGATACTTACGACTTCTCCACGGGCTGGGCCCTGGGATCCCACTCCGGGCTGCTATCGGCGGCCGTGGGGGATGCCCCTCGGAGGGAATGTTTCCCCCTCTTGGGCGATCCGGCGTCTAGAGATGCGGAGGCCATCCTTTTCCTCCCACCATCAGAGTGAGGCTCATCCTCCTCTGCTTCCTCCTCTTCGTCCTCGGACGAAGGATTGTCGCTGGAGTCTTTGGATCTGGCGTCCGAAACCTCGCGACGGCGAAGGCCACCCCGGGTCTTGTTGACCTTCTTGGAGGCCTCCTTCTTTGGCGCCTTGTAAGGCGCGAGGACCAACATCTTCGTCAGAAGAGGTCTGGCCGGTTCCTCCGGCAGGGGTGCTGGACAATGTAGCCGCTCCACCTTCTTTACCCATCACTGAGGTTGCAATGAAATACGATTAGGGTGTCTCCCGCATGATGTGCCAATTAAAGCACGAATAGACAGAGTGTGGCTGTGACTTACCAAGCTGGGAGAATGGGATGATTGATACCCACGGTCGTCGGCGGGGCCCGGCCACGATTTGCCGGACTTAAAGAGCACCTTCCAGATATCCTTGTGGGTGGAGTCGTAAAGCTCCTGAAGGGTTTGGTGCTCGACTGGATCGAACTCCCATAGGGTACAAGCTCGGCGCTGACAAGGGAGAACCAGGCGAACTAGCATCACCTGGACTATGTCGACGAGTTTGACGTCCCTATCGATCACGCCCTGGATGCGTGTCTGGAGCAATAACAGCTCGTCGGACGAGCACCAGTTCGGGCCCTTCTCGGGCCAGGACGTGAGCCGCAGTGGAGCTCCAGATCTGAACTCTGGAGCTGCCGCCCACTTCTTGCCGCATGGTTTGGTGATATAGAACCACTGCTGCTGCCACTCCTTGATGGAGTCGTTGAAAGTGCCTTTCGGCCAGACAGCCTTGGGCATCTTGCTTACCATGGCGCCGCTGCACTCGGCATGTTCGCCACTCACCACCTTGGGCTTCACATTGAAAATCTTCAGCCATAGGCCGAAGTGAGGTGGGATCCAGAGAAAAGCCTCGCACACGACGATGAACGTCGAGATATTGAGGAAGGAGTTGGGGGAAAGATCATGAAAATCGATCCCGTAGTAGTACATGACTCCCTGAACGAACGGGTGAAGGGGAAACCCGAGCCCATGGACGAAATGGGGAAGGAACACGACTCTCTCATGAGATTCCGGAGTAGGGACGACCTGTCCCGCCGGGGGAAGACGGTGGCCGATCTTCTGGGCCAGATACCCGGCTCCCCGGAGCTTCTTGATGTCCTTCTCCTGGATAGTTGAGGCCATCCATTTGCCTCCTGCTCCGGACATCTTCAGCGAACTTCCCTTCGGTGGGGGAGAAGAGTGCTTGGGCGTTAGGGCTCGCACAAAGGGGAATGAGCTAGCAGGAGAAGGAGGCGTGGGTAAAAGAGAAAGGAACCTGACCTCCTTATAAAGGCGATAAAGGCTTTTTGTGCTTCCCTACTTGCCTGGTGGAACCCGTCCACCTCCCGCTCGCCGCAATTAGCGGCATAGTTAGATTACCCATGCCCGTATTGATGAGAATCCCGTAATAAGGGGACACGATCTCGGCTTTGACAAGACGTGTCACAGAAACCGCCTCGTGATATGCGTTGTAGCTGGTTGTGGGGAAACGGTTTGAATAGTGATCCAACCGTAATAACATGTCACGTAATCAGAAAAAGTTGTCAGCAGATTGCATTTGTGAAATATCATTCTCTCTACGGTGGTATGTGAAGATCATCTTGCGGATCCGGACACGGTCTACGTGTTCGATAACCATTTTGGAGTATTTGGAGGAGGAACCCGCCTTGCAATGCCGAAGACAATACTGCGCGCCGGACTCATCGTCATTGAAGTCTGGTTCAGGGGCTACTGAGGGAGTCCTGGATTAGGGGGTATCCGGACAGCCGGACTGTGTACAACGTCCGGACTATTGAAGCATGGAGATAAAAGACTCAAGACTTTGGCCCGTGTCCGGATGGGACTTTCCTTGGCGTGGAAGGCAAGCTTGGCGATCCGGATATTATATTTCCTTCCTTGTAACCGACTCCATGTAAACCCTAGCCCTCTCCGGTGTCTATATAAATCGGAGAGGTTGGTCCTTAGAAGGCCGATCACAGTTACATTCATACCATCATAGGCTAGCTCCTAGGGTTTAGCCTCTACGATCTCGTGGTAGATCTACTCTTGTACTACCCATATCATCAATATTAATCAAGCAGGAAGTAGGGTTTTACCTCCATCGAGAGGGCCCGAACCTGGGTAAACATCTGTGTCCCTTACTTCTTGTTACCATCAGCCTTGACGCACAGATCGGGACCCCCTACCCGAGATCCGCCGGTTTTGACACCGACAGTTATCATATTCTTGACGCAGTTCTGGAGTCCGGTCAGCTCCGTGGATGCACCCTAGGCTAGGCCCTTCCTCTTCCAGGAAGTGAGCCGCATAGGGATGCCGGATCGGAATTCGAGGGCCGCCACCCAGTTGGCGTCGCGCGGCTTGGTGATGTAGAACCACCCCGATTGCCACCCCTTCACAGTATCCACAAAGGAGCCTTCGAGCCAGGTGACGCTGGGCATCTTGCCCACCATGGCGCCACCACACTCCGCTTGCTGGCCGACTACTATCTTCGGCTTCACGTTAATATCTTTAGCCAAAGGCCAAAGTGGGGCCTGATGCAGAGAAAAGCCTCGCACACGACGATAAACGCCAAGATGTTGAGGATGAATTTATGGGCCAGATCATGAAAATCCAGCCCGTAATAGAACAGGAGCCCGCGGACAAATGGTGGGGTCCCGAAGTCAGAATGATCTGCCCGCGTCCGGGAGCCGTTGTGCAATATCTGCGGCCAAGTATCCGGCCGCCCGGAGCTTCGTAATGTCCTCCTCCATCCACCCACTTGCCTCCCGCTCCGGACATGTTTGGCTGTGTGGAGAAGGTGAGATCTGGGGCACTGGAGCTTGAGTGTGCAAGAATGGATGAGCGAAGAAGGAAGGGGGCGTGGGTGAATGATGAGAATTCTTATCTCTTTATAAAGGCGGTAGAAGATATGCGCCTCCCCACTTGCCTGTTAAGATTGCTTATTTCCCAAGCGCCACGATTGATGGCGTGGTTGGATTACCCATACTCGTATTGATGATAATCCCGTGATAAGGGGACACGATCTCTGCTTCGACAAGACGTGTCAAGGAAACCGCCTCGCATTACGTGCAATGGCTAGTTGTGAAGAACAGTTCGAATAAATGACCGGTCCGTGGCATGATGTCATGCTATAGAAAGTTGTCAGCAGATTAGATTTGTGGAATATCGTGCTCTCTATGGTGGTATGTGGGATTTATTTCGCAAAGCCGGACACGATCCTTGTGTCCTAAATCTTCTGTGGAGTATTCGGAGAAGTAACCCGCCTTGCAATGCCGAAGACAATCTGCGCGCCGGACTCATCATCATTGAAGCCTGGTTCAGGGGCTACTGAGGGAGTCCTGGATTAAGGTGTCCTCGGACAGACGGACTATATACTTTGGCCGGACTGTTGGACTATGAAGATACAAGATTGAAGACTTCGTCCCGTGTCCGAATGGGACTCTCCTTTGCGTGGAATGCAAGCTTGGATATTCGGATGTGTAGATTTCCTTCTCTGTAACCGACTCTATGTAACCCTAGCCCACTCTGGTGTCTATATAAATCGGAGGGTTTAGGCCATAGGATGACAACAATCATAATCATAGGCTAGCATCTAGGGTTTAGCCTCTACGATCTCGTGGTAGATCAACTCTTGTAATACTCATATCATAGAGATCAATCAAGCAGGAAGTAGGGTATTACCTCCATCGAGAGGGCCCGAACCTGGGTAAAACATCATGTCCCCTGCCTCCTGTTACCATTAGCCTTAGACGCACAGTTCGGGACAGCCTACCCGATATCCGCCGGTTTTGACACTGACAATGATTCCATTACAGTCTCTGATGACAGTAGTTCAGAAGCTTCTGATGAGCTAGTTTTGGTTGTGATCCCCCACCAGCCACAATAACTGATGGAGCAGCCACCAGCCCAGGACCACCTTAACATCTCTGTGACTTTGCACCACCATGGGATCCAGTTTGCTCTGTCTGCTGAAGGAAATGATCTTTTTTCCTCGCTCATTGTTGAACCTGTCCCCCATCAACAGCTCAACATGTTTTTGTTCAATGCTCTGCACCCTCTTATTACTACTATTGGGCCCTGGAGGCATAGCTATGGCATGCGGGATATCACTACTGAAGTCTTTGTTCGTGTAGACTCCACTTCTTCAAGTTTACAGTTCTCTCAGTTGACTACGCCTATCACCACAGCCTCTTCAGTGATCATTTCAGAGCTGCCAATGAGGAGGAACCCCATGCTCCTATGGAAGCTGTTCCCCCCAGCACTGATGCTGGGCTTGCTGCACCTGTCACCACAACCTCTTCAATGATCATTTCTGTGCTGCCCGATGAGGAGGAACTCCCTGCTCCTATGGATGTTGTTCTCTCCAGCACTGATGATGGGCTTGCGTCTCATCCTGCCTTTGAAGCCAATCACTTTGCCGCTTCAAACTCTGAACGATTGGGCCTTGCTTCTGTTGAGACGGCTTTGGTTCCCACTGGTCCTCTGCTGACCCATGGCCGTCGCCCTCGTGCTCCAGCTCCAATCTCCACGACTGAAGTTCGACGCAGCAATCGTATCAACAAGTATAATGGCTTCTGTGTGCCCCCTCCATCTGATAATCGTGTGGTGCCTTATAAAGTCAAGCCTCGTGTGACCCCTATTGTGGCCTCCTCCTCCACGGCCATGGATGATGATCGTACGGCAATCCCTCCACCAACCTCTATTGCTACTCTCCAAGCCATTGGTGTTCATCACTGCGCTGTCCCTGCTAATGAGCTTACTGCTGAAGCTTTGCTATCTGCTCCACCCTCCCCTGAAGAATCATCGCAGGCAGGTACTTCTCAGACAGGTATTTCTCCGACAGAGGAGGGGGGCACTACTGCTTCGCCTAGCTCTGCTTGACAGAGTTTGTCTTTCAATGACTATTTTGCGTTGCTGGAACATTCTCTCATGAAACATTAGGGGTTTAAATTCTGAAGACAAGCAACTAGCTATTAATAACGCGATCAAGGCCAGTGGGTGTTCTATTGTCTATTTGCAAGAGACAAAAAAGACTTCTTTTGATCTTGCATTTATCAAATCTTGCTGCCCACATCAGTTTGACCAATTTGCTTATGTTCCCTCTCGTGGATCTTCTGGCAGCCTAGTTACTATCTGGAAAAGTTCTATGTTTATGGGAACTGTCATGTTTTCTGAATCTTATGCCTTGGTAGTTAACTTTGTCAGTACGTAGAGCTCTCAGAACTGGATACTGGCTAACATTTATGGTCCTTGCTCGGGTGAGGAACGTGACACATACACCACTTGGCTATATGAGCTAGATATCCTGAACATGAGCGACTGGCTTCCTCTTGGCGATTTCAATTATATCAGAGCACCTGATAACTATAATAAACCAGGCGGTAGCATTTTGGACACGACCACATTCAACGATATTATATGCTCACAAAAGTTAATTGAACTTCCTATTAAAGGCCGTGCTTACACATGGAGTAATATGCAACAAGATCCATTATTAGAACAACTCGACTAGTTCTTTACCTCTCTGCATTGGACTAATATCTACCCGAAGACGCTTGTTAAACCCCTTGGTAAGCCTGTCTCTGATCATATCCCTTGCGTTATCTCCATTGAGACAAAGATCCCTAGAAGTAAACTGTTTCAATTTGAGCCTTTTTGGATCTTGCACCTGGGCTTCATGGATTTGGTAAAGGATACCTGGTCAAAACCTGTTCGCTCTACAAATGCTGCAACTACTCTTTGCTGTTGATTTAAGGCCCTTCGATACGCCTTGAAAAACTGGAGTAAACACATTTCTTGCCTATCCATTGCTATTGAAAACTGTAATATAAGTCTGGATGATTTGGATGAACTTGAGAATAAATGTGTTTTGACGATCCCCGAGGCCAATTTTTGACAGATTCTCAAGAAACACCTCCTACGTCTCCTTCAATACCAAAATCAATACTGGAAAAAATGATGCACAATCTGTTGGATCAAGTTTGGAGACGAGAACATGAAATTTTTTCAAGCTGTGGACACCGAGCGTTATCGTAGAAATAACATTACTTGCCTCCATGACGAGGTTGGGAACCAGTTTGATGATCACCCGGCAAAAGAAGCTCCTTTGTTCCAAACCTATAAAGATCGGCTAGGTACAACGACACACTCTGAGATGAGATTTGATCTACCCACCATTATCCAAAGAGCTACCTGTCTCGATCAACTCACTGACCCTTTTACACATGCTGAAATTGACGATGTGGTGAAAGAGATGCCTGCTGATCGAGCCCCTGGCCCAGATGGTTTTAGTGGCTCTTTCCTCAAAGCTTGCTGGCCTATCATAAAACATGACTTCTACAATCTCTGCTCCCAATTCCATGATGGCACGCTTGATCTCACTAGCACCAATGATGGGCTAATCACTCTCATTCCAAAGGTGACCTCTCCTGAGTTGGTAAATGATTACCGCCCGATCACACTTCTCAACTGCTGTCTCAAGCTGATAACTAAGTTGCTGGCCAACAGGTTTCAACGAGTCATTCTGCATCTTGTCCACCGCAACCAATATGGTTTCATTAAGGGGCGCACCATACAGGATTGTTTGGCATGGTCGTTCCAATACATCCATCAGTGTCATGCTTCAAAGAGGAAAATTATCTTACTAAAGCTAGACTTTGCCAAGGTGTTTGACACCATCAACCATGATGGGGTTTAATGAAAAATGGATTGCATGGATCAAAACCATCTTTGGCTCTGGTCGCTCCTCGGTGTTGCTAAATGGTGTACCGGGTTGGCAATTTCACTGCCGTAGTGGAGTACGTCAAGGAGGTCTGCTCTCTCCCCTCATTTTTGTGCTTGATGCGGATCTGCTTTAGGCTGCTATCAATGATGCTTTCAGACAGGGTAAAATTGACCTGCCTTTTCCATGTGATACGATGAATGACTACCCGGTTATTCAATACGCCGACGACACCATCCTTGTACTGCCAGCGTGCCCCCGTCAAATCTCCCTAATCAAAGAGATTCTCACCGATTATGCATCCTCTATTGGGCTCAAAATCAACTTCCACAAATCCACATTGATACCCATCAACTTGGACGAAACGGAGACCATTGCTCTGGCTAACATATTTGGCTGTTATGTTGGCAGCATGCCTTTCACGTACCTGGGTCTTCTGCTTGGGACAACAAAACCAACGGTTCAAGACCTCATGCCCATCGTTTGCAGTGCTGAACGTCGTCTCACCCCAACTATTGCAATGATGTCGTACGGGGGTAAGCTCTCTTGGCTCAATGCTACAGTCACGTCCTTGCTGATTTATGCCATGTGCACCTTGCAAATACCTCCCAAGATTCTTGATATGCTTGAAAAAATCAGACGCCGGTGTCTTTGGACCCAAAAAACTGAGCATGGTGACAAGTGTAACTCCCTTGCTGCCTGGGATATGGTTTGCAAACCAAAAAAATGCGGAGGGCTGGGAGTGATCAACTTGAAAGTTCAAAATGAAGCCCTCCTCTTGAAATTTTTGCACAAATTCTATAACAAGAAGGATATCCCGTGGGTCAGCTTGATCTGGAATGCCTACTACTTTGATAAAGTACCACACGCCTCCGACCCAGTATGCTCTTTCTGGTGGCGTGACATTTTTAAACTCACGCCAAAATTCCATGGGGTTTCTAAAGTTACGGTGGTTGATGGGACGACAACGCTTTTTTTGGAAGGACCTCTGGCTGGATAACGTTATACTGGATTCTCACCCCCAAGCTTTTTCATTTGCGCTGCATGAAGACATCTCTGTCAAGCGTTTCTTGGAGAGCACGACACTGCATGAGAACTTCCATCTACCGCTCACGCCCCAAGCACTCGATGAATTGCGGGATCTCCAAGCTCTTTCCTTGCAAACCAATCGGACCACCTCGACCTCGGATATCTGGTTATACCTATGGGGCAAAGCTGATTTCAAGGCGTTGACTACTACAAGTTTTGCTTCCGAGAAGCCCGGGCCGACCACACCTTCAACATGCTTTGGCGACCTAAATGTACAATGAAGCTCAAGGTGTTCGGGTGGCTGCTCTTCCATGATCGTCTCAACATGCGCAATATGCTGAAAAGACGCCATTATAATACTGGAAATAACTATGACTGCCTCCTTTGTGGTCAACACGTTGAAGAAACGGTTGATCATATGATCTTCACGTGCCCCTTCAGCCGAGCCTGTTGGAGCAAGTTGCAAATCACGTGGCCCACGTTTAGCTCGCGATTGGAGGTAATTGGTGAGGTTAAGGCAGCCTGGCCTAACCAACTCTTTGTGGGAATTTTTATTACCGCTACCTGGAGTCTTTGGAAGGAAAGAAACAACAATCACTTCAAGGGGGGTGGCCCCTTCCATTCGATCTTGGATGGATAGATTCAAAAAATACTTTCGGCTTCTCGAACATAAGGTCAAAGAGGCACATATTGCCTCTGTGCTTGACTTCTGTAACTCTCTCTTGTAACTTTAACTTCTTCATTCTTAGCCGTGGGCATCCTTTGTAGGTGACCCCCCTTCTTTTGTACATACCACCCCACCATGTGACCACCCTATATATATGTGAGTAAAACAACAGTAGGAGCCTCTCCTACTATCTATTTTGTCAAAAAAAGACATAAGCTTAAACCCTAGTTTATGCATTGCTTCGTAAGGGGATGATTTGGATCCATATGTTTCATGTTATGGTTAGATTTATCTTAATTCTTCTTTCGTAGTTGTGGATGCTTGCGAGAGGGGTTAATCATAAGTGGGAGGCTTGTCCAAGTAAGGACAACACCCAAGCACTGGTCCACCCACATATCTAATTATCAAAGTAACAAACGCGAATCATATGAGCTTGATGAAAACTAGCTTGACATTAATTCCCATGTGTCCTCGGGAGTGCTTTGCTTTATATAAGAGTTCGTCAAGGCTTGTCCTTTGCTATAAAAGGATTGGGCCACCTTGCTGCACCTTTTCTACATTTGATACTTGTTACCCATTATGAATTATCTTATCACAAAACTATCTGTTACCGATAATTTCAGTGCTTGCAGAGAATACCTTGCTGAAAACCGCTTGTCATTTCCTTCTCTCCTCGTTGGGTTCGACACTCTTACTTACTACTATAGATCCCCTATACTTGTGGGTTATCAAGACTCCTTTCTTGCACCGTTGCCGTGGAGTGAAGTGCCTTTGGTAAGTTGAATTTGGTAAGGAATAATTTATATAGTGTGCTGAAATTTCCTGTCACTTGTTGCTATGGAAAATTATCCTTTGAGGTGTTTATTCAGGGTATCTTCAACCTACTGAACCTACTGATAATATTTATTTTGAAATTCCTTCGAGTTTTATAGAGAAACTGCTAGCTAGTCCTTATGCTGGAGATGGAACATTACATCCTGATATGCATCTAATCTATGTGGATGAAGTTTGTGGATTATTTAACCTTGCCGGTTTGCCCGAGGATGAAGTCAAGAAGAAGGTCTTCCCTTTATATTTGAAGGGAAAAGGATTGAGATGGTATAGGCTATGTGATGATATTGGGACTTTGAATTACAACCAATTGAAATTGGAATTTCATCAGAAGTTTTATCATATGCATCTGGTTCATCGAGATCAGAATTATCTTTATTATTTTTGGCCTCGTGAAGGAGAAAGTATCGCTCAAGCTTGGGGGAGGCTTAAGTCAATGTTAAATTCATACCCCAATCATGAGCTCTCAAGAGAAATTATTATTCAGAATTTTTATGCTCGGCTCTCTCGTTATGATCAATCCATGCTCGATACTTCTTGTACTAGTTCTTTTATGAAGAAGACTATTGAATTCAAATGTGATTTATTGGAAAGAATTAAACACAATTCTGAATATTGGGAACTCGAAGAAGGTAAGGAGTCAGGTATAAACCTCAAGTTTGATTGTGTTTAATCTTTTAGGAACTTGACTCTGAGATAGTAGCTTCTTTCTGTGAATCATTTGCTACTCATGTTGATCTCCCTAAGGAGAAGTGGTTTAAATATCATCCTCCCATTGAAGTGAAAGTAGTAGAACCTATTAAAGTTGAAGAAGAAACTATTACTTACAATGTTGATCCTGTTATTCCTACTGCTTATATTGAGAAACCACCTTTCCCTGTTAGAATAAAGGAACACACAAAAGCTTCAGCTATGGTTCGTAAGAGTTATACTAGAATACCTACACCCCGTGAATAAACTAAAGTTGAACCTAGTGTTGCTATGGTTAAAGATCTCTTGGTCGATAATATTGATGGGCATGTTATTTATCTCTGTGATGAAGCTGCTAGAATTGCTAGACCTGATACTAAAGATAAGCATAGACCTATTGTTGGTAGGCCTGTTGTTTCTGTTAAAATACGAGATCATTTTTATCATGGCTTATGTGATGTGGGTGCTAGTGTAAGTGCAATTCCCTTTACTTTATATCAAGAAATTATGAATGATATTGCACCTACTGAAATAGAAGATATTGATGTTACTATCAAGCATGCTAATAGAGATACTATATCACCAATTGGGATTGTTAGAGATGTTGAAGTCTTGTGTGGGAAAATAAAATACCATACTGATTTCTAGTTCTTGGTTCCCCACAAGATGATTTTTGTCCCATTATATTTGGTAGACCTTTCTTGAACACTGTTAATGCTAAGATAGATTGTGAGAAAGAAACTGTTACTGTAAGTTTTGGGGATGTGACTCATGAGTTAGTTTCTCTAAATTTCGTAGACAACCCGATGACAAAGAATTGCCTAGTAAAGATGAAATTATTGGTCTTGCTTCTATTGTTGTGCCTCCTACTGATCCTTTAGAACAATATCTGGTAGACCATGAAAATGATATGTTTATGAATGAAAGTAAGGAATTAGATGAAATATTGTTTAACCAAATGCCTGTTTTGAAACACAACTTGCCTGTTGAGATTCCTGGGGATCCTCCTCCACCCAAGGGTGATCCCGTGTTTGAGCTTAAACAACTACCTGCTACTCTGGAATATGTTATGTTGATGAGAAAAAGATATATCATGTTATTATTAGTGCTAACCTTTCAGAACATGAGGAAAAGAGATTATTGAAAACTCTAAAGAAGCACCGTGCCACTATTGGATATACTCTTGATGATCTTAAGGGCATTAGTCCCACTCTATGTCAACATAAAATTAATATGGAGCCAAGATGCTAAACTAGTTGATCACCAACTTTGGTTAAATCCTAAGATGAAGGAAGTGGTAAGACATGAAATATTAAAGCTTCTGGTAGCTGGTATAATTTATCCTATTGTTGATAGTAGATGGGTAAGTCCTGTTCATTGTGTCCCTAAGAAAGGAGGTATTACTGTTGTTCCTAATGATAAAAATGAATTGATTCCACAAAGAATTGTCAGAAGTTATAGAATGGTTATTGATTTTAGAAAACTAAACAAAGCTACTAGGAAAGACTAATACCCTCTACCTTTTATCGATCAAATGCTAGAAAGACTATCAATACATACATTTTTTTGCTTTCTAGATGGTTATTCTGGTTTTTCTCAAATACCCGTGTCAAAAGAGGATCAAGAAAAGACTACTTTTATTTACCCTTTTGGTACCTTTGCTTATAGACGTAAGCCTTTTGGTTTATGCAATGCACCTGCTACCTTTCAAAGATGTATGACTACTATATTCTCTGACTTTTGTGAAAAGATTGTTGAGGTTTTCATGGATGATTTCTCCATTTACGGAACTTCTTTTGATGATTGCTTGAGCAACCTTGATCAAGTTTTCAGAGATGTGAAGAAACTAATCTTGTCTTGAATAGGGAGAAGTGCCACTTTATGGTTAATGAAGGTATTGTCTTGGAGCATAAAATTTCTTAAAGAGGTATTGAAGTGGATAAAGCTAACGTTGATGCTATTCAAAAAATACCATGTGCTAAAGATATCAAAGGTATAAGAAGTTTCCTTGGTCATGTTGGTTTCTATAGGAGGTTTGTTAAAGACTTCACTAAAATTTGTAGGCCTCTCACTAATCTCTTGCAAAAAGATGTCCCATTTGTTTTTGATGATGATTGTGTAGAAGCATTTGAAATACTTAAGAAAGCCTTGATTCCTGCACCTATTGTTCAACCACCTGATTGGAACCTACCCTTTGAAATTATGTGTGATGCCAGTGATTATGCTATTGTTGCTGTTCTAGGACAAAGGGTTGATAAGAAATTAAATGTCATTCATTATGCTAGTAAAACCATAGACAATGCTCAAAGAAATTATGCTACTACTGAAGAAGAATTTTTAGCACTTGTTTTTGCTTCTGATAAGTTCAGATCTTACATTTTTCTTCTAAAGTAATTGTTCACACTGATCATGCTGCTATTAAATACCTTATGGAAAAGAAAGATGCTAAACCTAGACTTATTAGATGGGTTCTCTTGCTACAGGAGTTTGATTTGCATATTATTGATAGAAAGGGGGCTGAGAACCCCGTAGCAGATAACTTGTATAGGTTGGAGAATGTTCTTGATGACCCACTACCTATTGATTATAACTTTCATGATGAACAATTAGCTGTCATAAAAGCTTCTCGTAGTACTCCATGGTATGCTGATTATGCCAATTACATTGTTGCTAAATTTATACCACCTAGCTTCACCTACCAACAAAAGAAAAAGTTTTTATATGATTTAAGACATTACTTTTGGGATGATCCACACCTTTATAAAGAAGGAGTAGATGGTGTACATTGTGTACCTGAGCATGAACAGGAACAAATCCTACGCAAGTGTCACTCCGAGGCCTACGGAGGGCACCATGCTGGTGATAGAACTGAAGGAAATATTCCCTAGAGGCAATAATAAAGTTGTTATTTTGTATTTCCTTATTCATGATAAAGGTTTATTATTCATGCTAGAATTATATTGATCGGAAACCTTTATACATGTGTGAATACATAAACAAACAATGTGTCCCTAGTGAGCCTCTACTAGACTAGCTCGTTGATCAAAGATGGTTAAGGTTTCCTAACCATGGACATGAGTTGTCATTTGATAACGGGATCACATCATTAGGAGAATGATGTGATGGACAAGACCCATCTGTTAGCTTAGCATAATGATCATTAAATTTTATTGCTATTGCTTTCTTCATGTCCAATACATATTCCTTCGACTATGAGATTATGCAACTCCCGGATACCGGAGGAATGCCTTGTGAGCTATCAAATGTCACAACGTAACTGGGTGATTATAAAGATGCTCTACGGGTATCTTCGAAGGTGTTTGTTGAGTTGGCATAGATCAAGATTAGGATTTTTCACTCTGAGTGTCGGAGAGGTATCTCTGGGCCCTCTCGGTAATACACATCATAAGCTTGCAAGCAAACGACTAAGGAGTTAGTCACGAGGTGATGTATTATGGAACGAGTAAAGAGACCTGCGGGTAACGGGATTGAACTAGGTATGAAGATACCGACGACCGAATCTCGGGCAAGTAACATGCCAATGGACAAAGAGAATTATGTATGTTGCTATAACAGTTCGACCGATAAAGATCTTCATAGAATATGTAGGAGCCAATATGGGCATCCAGGTTCCGCTATTGGTTATTGACCAGAGAGGTGTCTCAGTTATGTCTACATAGTTCTGGAACCCGTAGGGTCCGCACGCTTAACGTGCGATGACGATATAGTATTATATGAGTTATGTGATTTGGTGAACGAATGTTGTCCGGAGTCCCGGATGAGATCACAGACATGACGAGGAGTCTCAAAATGGTCGAGAGGTAAAGATTGATATATAGGATGATGGTATTCGGACACTGGAAGTGTTCCGAAGGGTATCGGGTACATATCGGGTCACCGGAAGGGGTTCTGGGCACCCCCGACAAAAGATATGGGCCTTATAGGCCAAGAGGGGAAACACACCAGCCACTAGGGGCTGGTGTGCCCCCCATATGGGCCGGCATAAGGAGGGGAAGGAAAGGGGAGAAGGGAAAGGAAAGTGTGGATTAGGATTACCATTTCCTTCCCTCTCCCCCCATTTCCTTCTCCCTCGGTTAAATATGGCAGGGGGCACCACTTGGGGAAGACCCCAAGTAGGATTCAACCTAATTTGGGTGCCTCCTGACAGCCTCCGCTCTCCCTCACACCTATATATATATATATATTTATATACATCTGGGCTATTCTGTTACGTGTAACAGAATATTATTCTGTTACCCTTTTTGAACTAATGAATCCAAGCAGTTGTACTGATTCTGTTATTTCGTTGAACTGGTTGTTTTTTATTAAAAGGGCAAATAAGAGCCACCTCCGCTCTCTCGCCTTTCAGCCGGCCACTCCAGCCGTCGACCAAGGTGCTTATGGTCGATCCCTCCACCTGCCCGCCTCCCTCCTAGCAACCCAGGCCCTACCCCAGCCACAACGATGGGCGCCGGGGCGCGGGCGACGGCGGCGGCGGCGGCGCTACTGCTGGAGCTCGTATGGTGGAGAGAAGTGTGGCTTGGGTGCGTACATGCGCGAGCTCGTAGCAGAGGCGCCCTGCAACGGACGGCGCCGGGGCGAGGAGGGGCCGCGGAGAGCTCCGGCCGTAGAGGGTGCAGCGCGCCCCAAGAGCACGCGCGGAGCTGGCCGAAGGAGACGGCGGCCACGCGCGGCGCTGGCGTCCGCCTCAGCGCCAGCACAGACGAAGTAGCTACCACCTGCAATCAGTACCAAGCATCATGGCTTGCGAAGGCGCGGAGCGGCACAAGCGGCTGGGCCGCCGGGCGGCGCGCATGGAGGGCGCCTGCTTCAGGCGTGTGCCGCTGAGCTAATACTCGCTGCTGCAGGTGCGGCGGGCGGTGCAGGGGCTGGGCTGCAACGGCTTTAAGGTCTGCGAGGACCGCACCCTGTTCTCCGTCTCCGCCTGGCACGGCCGCCGCTTCGACTGCCCGCCGGCCGGCCCTGTCCTATGGTCTGGATTCGATTTCACCACTACTGGTAATACCACCCATGGACATTAGCTAGCTAGCTAGGCATTTCATCACATCCAAAATCTCATTTCTTCTTCTGATTGTTTCGTCGGTACTCTATTGTAGACTGAATTTGGGGGCATGCCCTGCTTGTTTTGGACTGAACTTGGGGGCGTACCCATGCCATGGGTGTGTGTCTGTTCATAGCAGGGTGCGTGCCTCCCCGTTTCTAGTTCAGATTAGTGCATGGATTTTTGCAGGAATGATGAAGTGATCTGCCGATTGATCATCGATGGGATTTGGATGGTTTGGTGGTTTATTTTTCTATAACTGTGTTTGATCTTTCCATTCAATCGAATCGTGCCCAAGACAGCAGGTTGCATTTTGGTGAAAAGGGGATAAACCCAGATGCAATCAGGTCCTGATGAGTTCGTTAAAACTTTCTTGTCATCATAAAAACAGAGTACTCGTATTGATCTATGTGTATGTTTGTACTGAGGTATTTTTTATAGAGTAGTGTTGAATAAGGTGATGCTGGTCGTGTTGTTTTTTCCATCCCAAAAACATAGTACTCGAACTGATCTTTTGTATGAGTTTGTATTGAGTGTACTTTTCATATACCAGACTTTTACTTTGTTTTCCTCACAAGTATTTTGTCAATTTTGAACTTCCGTTTTTTCTGTTGTAGAACTTACCAAGTTTTCTCCCAGTAAAATGTGCACTCTCTTTTTGAAACAATGTATGAATGTTCACATGGAGAGTAATTGAACTTTTGAGCACTTTCTTTTTATATAAACATGCTTTTTCTAACCCTTTATTATTACCTTCATGTGGAAAGTGCCACATTTTTTTCGTAGGTGAAACCTTTTGCTGTGCGGGTTCTGGACTTACCTGTCTTTCTAGTTTGAACTCACCCAACAATTTTTACATTGATATTTATTAGTGTTTTTTATTTTTATATTGCACGATCGTCATGTTCTTTTCACACTAGGAACTTCCCGCGTATTCTTTTAAGTTCCTTTTTATTCTAAACATCTTGTTTTCTCAACTTTGATCCACTGAATTTTTATTTTCTTTTTTGAGCTGCCACAAATTTTTTGTGTGTGGTTGCACTGATCTTTGTGTGTGTTTGCACTGAGGTTTTTTTCACAATCCAAAATGTTTTAGGGGTTGATCACTTGAACTGAAGGTGTCATCATATCCGAACTTGTGAGGTTCATCAATTTTTTTTGTGAATTCAACCCCATTTGTTCTTTCTTGCACACACATCCAATTGTACATCATTTTTTTATTACCTGTAGATGAAACTCTATTTTTAGTTGAACTTTCCCTGCAGGTGTACATGAATTTTTTACCTGTAAATGAGCTCTCCTCTTTTCTTGAACTTTCATTGTAGATGGCATGGTTTTTTCCGTTCAGTTCACCGTTTATTTTGAAACTGAATATGCACAAGAGAAGGACCACATGCATCCAACAATCTGACGAGGTTACAGAAAGGGTTCAAGTAGTATTATAGAAATCAAGTAGTACCAAGCTCTCCTTATTTTGTTTGTTGTAGTTCCTCAAAGTGATGTAGCATACACATAATTGCTTTTTTAGGAGCTTTAACTATTGTTTCGGTCAACATAGGACCATCAATTGTAAAAGTGGCAAACTGAACATAACTTATTTCTATGGATCTCAATGGAGTAAAATAGGGAGCAGTATGTGAATGGCAGTACAAGAACAACGAGCATGGCTGTGGCATCCAGCGATGGCATCATTAGCAAGATGGTGTAGATGGCCCCTAAGGAACCCCTTGAACTCAGGATGCAGTGGCAGCAGGGACTTTTATTGTTGAATCCACTGAACTGAAGGGAGCTCCTTCAACCTGTAAGATGGATGGAAAAAACCATATAAGGTGAAATGAAATTTGTCAAGGTCGAAATGACCGTAATCATGTAAAACATGTAAAAATAACAACAAGTTCATGCACAGTAACATTAGAAGTACACAAAGAAACCTAAACAGAAGTTCTGTACTTTGAAATACTTCATTTAGTTCCCAAATACTTCATCCGTTTCGAAATATGAACTTCTATATTTATTTTCTTAGAACTTATTATGTTTTCCCTGCAAATTTCATGGGTTTTTTGTGTTTCATGTTTTTTGTTTATTTTTGTTTCTGTTTTTCTATGAACTTACTATTAGAGAGACTCCTTTTTCTTTTTCAATTCAAAAGTGAGCAAAGACTAGTTTTAGGTATCAATATAATCAACATTTTTCTATGAACGGCCTAGTCGCTGCGATAGTGAACGGCCTGGGGCGACGGTATTGGACTGACATACATAGCCGAGGCTGATAAGGGTAGCACGTAGCAGAGCTACATGGACTCCAGGGGCATCCATACATGAACTTCTTGCTGTACCTGAACGCAAATAGTTTCAATAGCCATGTAAATAACATAAAACATATAGAGGGCATGAAATCATAACCAGAACATATGTATTTTAGAATTCCTCCAGGCTCCACACAACTAATTTATCACTAGAGGTTTTACACATGTAGCACACACAAATATATCCAATCACCCTCTGTCATAGAATGAATGCAAAACACAAAAGAAAAATAAATGAGCAAACTGCTTATCCTGAAGTTTGGGCAAACTTAATTGGAGAACTAACAAGAAGGAATACATTAGACCATGGAAAGGTGCACATCATCCTAATTAGTAGAGGCGCAGGTCGCCATCTCGGATCTAGGAGAGACATTTTTTCGTGATGACCTTCTGCTCCCTCTCCCTGCCTTAACCCAAACAGACGAATAAAAAAGAGCCAACCATAAATGCAAAGTACGCTGAACTCTGAAATTTTCTGGAACTTTTTGTTTGAACTAAAGCATGCTTCGGAGCAGGACGAGTTCAAGCGGATCAGGAGGAAGCTAAGAAACATGCATTGGAGATACAAGACCACAGTACATCAATTAGAGATGTCACTGAACTTTGGGACATTTGTGCTACAAGAACTGAATCTACAACAGTCTTAGACTTTCAGGTTCCATACGCAAGATAGCTACAAATTGCTAAAATCATTCACCAACAGAAAAAACACCAAAAGGTTAAATGGTTTCTTGAGGAAGAGCCAAAACTATTTTGGGGTGGCGGACGGCAGCAACATGTGGGCTAGGTTGTCGTGCACCGGAAAGGGTGAGGAAAACGGCAACCCAATCACTATAGTGGAAATAGGAGCTGACAGCCGTGGACTACTGCTCGGCATCAACTTGACCGTCCGGATGCCACGGGGCTGGACTGGGGACGGCGCTGGACATGCTGGAGCACTGGCAAGGGAGCTTAGAGAATCAGTGGACATCGGCAACGGTCTGCTTGCACAAGGTGATGTACTGCTCTCCTGGGATGAACGGGCGAAGTGTGTGCCTCCCGAGCTGCAGCGTTGAATTGCTTTAGGTTGTGTCGCTGAATGACCCGGTGTGGCGGCCGTGAAAGGTATGGGCAGTACAGCGATGGAGCTCCATAGGAAGTGGCACAAGGCTCGACACAATCGGCCTGGGAGCTGCGACGGTGAACGTCCTGGGGCGGCCAGGTTGGACTACTAGTACGGACGCCACATCCTGGAAACCTTTGCAATTGACATGGGGATGCTTCCAGATGCACCTTCGATCATGCACCAAGACATTTCATTTTATGTTTTTTTATAGTAGAACAAATACTAATTTTTATGCCAAGTAAGTTCAGACAGAACAAAAGTGGAGCTTCATTTGCAAGAATAGAAAAGAACATATGCTTCTTTTGATCCATATAGGCATAACAACTGTTGTGCTAGAGGAAGAACATGGAAACAAGGAGGAAATTGGACTTGCAGTTGTTAAGTAGGTGAACTGAAAAGCATACAAAACATACACTGAAGTGCGGGATCCGGCCGGTGACGTTGCGGCGAGCCATCTGCACACACGGTCACACTCCACCGTGCCGCAATCCCCACCTCGCTGAACTGAATGAAATATATAAATTGAACCGAATTGAAAGAAGAATTTGGACATCATGTGTACATCAAGAAATAAACTTGAGCAGTACCAACTACTAAACAAAAAGTTTTTGTATATTCAAATTAGAGATTGTACATTGGTGAACTTTTTCTCCCTACAGAATCGTTAATCAAATAGATGTACTGATCGTGATGTTTTATCAACATGCTAAGTAGTAGCAGTACCACTCTAGGTGGCAAAGTAGTAGCGGCACAAAAGAAGGCCACCATCAACAGTGAGTACTACCACGACACCTAAACTATGTGTTGGCCATTCTTGCTTTACATAGTACTACAAGTTTTTTATGGAAAAAAGTACTACAAGATTTGTGAACACGAGGTCATACAGAAGTTGTACTGAGGGTGTGAATTAGATTGGCCAGAAGAAGAATACGAAGATGATGTCAGACCGGATGGATGAGTGGGACGCGGGGTTAGGTTGGACTGAAGGAGCAATCTGAATACAAAGCACTAGTGATAATAATAAGGTAGTCAAGCTTCTAGTTTTGGCACACCCAATAATAGTTGTACTGAGCTGGTCAACTAATTGTACTGAGATAGTGAACTTATTTATTGCAAAAAGAAAGTCTAAATCATGGCTGAAATTTAGTCTAAATCATAAGACTGATGGGAGGATAAGGTAACACAAATAGAATAGTAAGCTCAGAAAAAGGGTTCAGAACTAAAGTCCCTCGGCACTTGCACAGTAGCAAATGTAAGGTACAGAAATGATGCGAGATCGACCAGATAGGGAGAGGCAGTGAAATCACTGACTTGATCGAGCATTGAAAACTTTCTGTCTCTATTCAGTATAAGAAATTATAAAGTTTGAACACATAAAACTGCTATAGCTCAAAAAAAAGAAGTAATCTTCTCATAGCTCAAAAACTGAAAAATAATTAATAGGTTGCAATCATGCATCTTAATGCCTTTTTGAAATTTCAAAATTGCACATGCCTGCAACGTATTACCTTCAGATCAACTTTTCTCTCTGAAGTTATAGGACTACACATTTTTTAAGTTACCTACTTTTGTTTTTCCTTTATTTGGTACTAGCAAAACATGCCTTTTTATGGCTATGACAAAATTTTTGCACTATAAGAATTTGAATTGAAATAAGAAACTGAACAGAACTTCATGATTGTCTTTTCCCATAGTTAACTTTTTTTTATGAACGGCACAACATACACAACATATTTTGCACTATAAGAATTTGAATTGAAATAAGAAACTAAACAGAACTTCATGATTGTCTTTTCCCATGGTTAACTTTTTTTATGAACGGCACAACATACACAAGAAAAGAACCTGCAGCAGATGTCGAACTGAACTAAACATGCGTGCGTCGATGTAGTGATTCCAGGAGCTCGACCAGCAGCAGGTGGCGAGAAGAGAAAAGGCTGCACACAAAAAATGCAAGATAAGCATTTTGCAAAAGAGAGCAAGCACACGCCTACCGTAGGAAGATTGTATGGTCAAAATTCATCTAAAACATAGGAACAACAACATCAAATTTCATCAATATATGTTGGTTCTCGTAGCAATTTCAGCAAGCACCTATAGAACAACAACATGGCAGTTTGTAAACTCTACTGCACATCTACGAATAATCGCATGCTATAGGAAGAATATGGAAAACAGATGTAATTCAGTATTGGACTTACGATCGGCAAGTACATGAACTGAACGGAATACAAAGACCTATTTGTGCTACACGAAGAACATGGAAACACAAATGAAATTGGACTTATGATAGCCAAGTAGATGGACTGAACAAAATACAAAGCCCTGTTGTGCTATTATAAGTAGTACACCCGCCATGGCAAGGTCTAAACTGAACATCTGTATTTTTTCTGTGCTTGAATACTTACTGACACCACATATGGGGGGGGGGCATGAGAGCTAGGGTGTTGAACGGGCTCTGCTGCCGGTGCTAAACGGTCCAGGGTCGCGAAGGTGGACGGGTTGGCACCCGAGAGTTGGACCGGGGGGGGGGGGGATGCGTGTTGTCGGCGAGGGCGCTTCACCGGGAAGAGGCCACACATGGCACGGTGAGAGCACGATGCGACATTGGGAGAAGTGGGGCCACGGTGTTGGCCGACAACGATGGTTAGGGCACAGCGCCACGACGATGGGCCAGGACGACATCTCGTGTCGTTCTTGGTCCGTGAGGAAGAAAGCTTGGCTGGCGGCGGGGGGTGGAAGCAGGGGCGCGGTGGTGGTGGCGGCAGGTGGAAGCAGGGGGCGCGGAGGCGGTGGCCGCAGGTGGAAGCAGGGGCGCAGCGGCGGTGGCGGCTGGTGGAAGCAGGGGGCACGACGGCGGTGGCGGCTGGTGGAAGCAGGGGGTGCGGCGGCGGTGGCGGTGAAAGCAGGGGCACGGTGACTGCGGCGACGGGTGGGAGCAGGGGAGGATGCGGCGGCAGTGGGTGGGAGCAGGGGAGGATCCGGCGTCGGTGGGTGGAAGCAGGGATCTGGCGGCGTCGGCTGGTGGAAGCCGAGACATCGGGAGGTTAGGGACGCACCTGGAGTGGGTGGGCTTCTCCTTTTTTTGTCCACACCGGTTCGGCTGGGTACTTTCTGGATTTTGGAAATTGGCGTCAGTTCTTATAGGGTGCGGAGGGGTAACAGAATAATATTCTATTATGGGTAACAGAATTGTCCAGGGGGGGCACTCTAGCACACCCAGACAATTGCCTAGCCGTGTGTGGCGCCCCCTCCATCGTTTACACCCCCGGTCATATTTTTGTAGTGCTTAGGCGAAGCCCTGCAGAGATCACTTCACCATCACCGTCACCATGCCGTCATGCTGAAGGAACTCATCTACTACCTCGACGTCTTGCTGGATCAAGAATGCGAGGGACGTCACCAAGCTGAAGTATGCAGAACGCGGTGGTGCCATGTGTTTGGTACTTGATCGGTTGAGCGCGAAGAAGTTCGACTACATCAACCACGTTGTGAAATGCTTCCGTTTACGGACTACGTGGGTACGTACACACACTCTCCCCCTCGTTGCTATGCATCTCCATGGATAGATCATTGCGTGTGCATAGAATTTTTTTTTGTTTTCCACGCAACGGTTCCCAACAAGAACTGCACACAAGGTAATACAATCTGGTTTTTATTGGCCTACTCTCTTCAAGGATGCTCATAAGTATGTCTTGTATTGTGATGAATGTCAGAGAATTGGTAATATTAGTAGACGTCAGGAAATGCCTATGAATTATTCACTTGTTATTGAACCATTTTATGTTTGGGGTTTTGATTATATGGGACCTTTTCCTTCCTCTAATGGGTATACACATATTCTAGTTGAGGTTGATTACGTTACTAAGTAGGTAGAAGCTATTCCAACTAGTAGTGCTGATCATAACACTTCCATTAAGATGCTTAAAGAGGTTATTTTCCCGAGGTTTGGAGTCCCTAGACATTTAATGATTGATGGTGGTTCACACTTTATTCATGGTGCTTTTTGTAAACTGCTTGCCAAGTATGATGTCAACCATAGAATTGCGTCTCCATATCATCCTCAGGCTAGTGGTCAAGTAGAATTGAGCAATAGAGAAATAAAATTAATCTTGCAAAAGGCTGTTAATAGATCTAGAAAGAATTGGTCTAAGAAACTTGATGATGCATTATGGGCTTATAGAACTGCTTATAAAAACCCTATGGGTATGTCTCCGTATAAAATAGTTTATGGAAAAGCATGTCACTTACCTCTTGAACTAGAACATAAAGCTTATTGGGCAATTAAAGAGCTCAATTATGATTTCAAACTTGACGTTGAAAAGAGGTTGTTTGACATTAGCTCACTTGATGAATGGAGAACTCAAGCCTATGAGAATGCCAAGTTGTTTAAAGAAAAAGTTAAAAGATGGCATGAAAAAATACAAAAGCATGAATTCAATGTAGGTGACCATGTCTTGCTATACAATTCTCGTTTAAGATTTTTTGTAGGAAAACTTCTCTCTAAATGGGAAGGGCCTTACATTGTCGAGGAAGTACATAAGGGAGATCTCAGGTACTCCCATAAATGTTGAAACCAATATTATTAATACCATAACACCGGAGGAGTACATAAGGGAGATCTACCAGAACGTTTCAGACTCCGAAAAGGAATAGTTATGTGGTACGGTAAGTAAACCGACTCCAAAAAATTTCCATGACAATTTTACTCCGTTTTGGAATATTTAAAAAATTCAGAAAATTAAAAGTAGTCCAAAAGGTACACGAGGAGGCAACAAGCCTTGGGCACATTCCCTACCCCCCTGTGGGGCCTCCCTGCCTTGTGGCCACCTCATGTGCCCTCCGGACTCCGTTTTCTTGTGGAACACTTCTTTTGGTCGGTAAAAATTCATTATATTATCTCCCAAAGGTTTTGACCATCGTACGACGACCAAATCCTCTGTTCTTGTTTCGAGTTGTTTTTCTGACAGATCTAGATCGCCATGACGTCTCCAAGCGCCCCCAAGGACAAGTTTTTCGAGAGGGATAATTAGATTTATGCCCCTAGTTGTGTCCCACTCGTCTGTTTTACCCCTAATTCCCAAAAGTCATTGGTTCTGTCCAAATCACTTTGCTCCTCTTATGCTTTTGCCCTTTGACCGTTTGACCGTCAGTTTGAAAACTTCATAACTAATTCATACTAAATCAGAAAAATGCAAATAAGATACCAAAATGTTCAGAAAAACATCACCTATATGTCAGTATTATTTGCATTCATGAAAAAAGTGTTGGAAAGTGCCCATCAGAGTTTTAGCTCTTATGCCACCACCATGAATAGTAAAATCTAAAAAAGTTCAAAAAAATTCAAAAAAAAAATTTGGTGGCAAAGAATGACAAATGCTTTAAGTGCCTGCCAAGTTTCATCAGAGAATAACATTCGTGGTTGCCGCGGTAAAAAAACAATCAGCACTCCAAAATAGATTTTTTTTGCCACGACTTCCACGAATGTCGTTCCCTAATGAAACTGGGCAAACAGTTAGAACATTTGTTGTTCTTTGCCACCATATTTTTTTGAATTTTTTAGAGGTTACTATTCATGGTGGTATCAAAAGAGCTAAAACTCGGATGTGCACTTTCCAACACTTTTTTCATGAATACAAATGACACTGACATATAGGTGATGTTTTTTTGAACATTTTGGTATCTTAATTGCATTTTTCTGATTTAGTATGAATTAGTTATGAAGTTTTCAAACTGACGGTCAAACGGTCAAAGGGCAAAAGCATAAGAGGAGCAAAGTGACTTGGATAGAACCGGCGACTTTTGGGAATTAGGGGTAAAACAGACGAGTGGGACACAACTAGGAGCATAAATCTAATTCTCCCTTTTCGAGAAGGTCATCAACCCTTACCTCGCGAAGGTGCTGCAACACCCTCAAACCTGGGTTGGTTGGGGAGTAGGGCCGGGGGGGAGAAACTTGTCCCTTCTTGATGGCGAGATGCGTGAGGGGGTGCTGCACATCCGCGATGTTGAAGGGCCAAAGAGGACTGGAAGCATGGAGATAAGGCTCGAAGCAATGGAGCAGCAATTTTTCAAGTGCCAAGGGATAGTGGAACATGGATTCAACGCTAATCACTTGATGATCACGGAACTTACCTGTGACCACAAGCTAGACACCAAGAACATCAGAGAGGCCATCTTCAAGCTTCATGAGAGAATTGAGCACCTCCAAGCCCAGATCTATGACCTGCAAAACCAAAACTGTGAGTATGAATACAGATTTAAGAGGATGAGTTTGGCTGCAGATTTGAGGATCCTGGAGACTCATTCATCTTTTTACGATGGTGAACCTATGCCTTGAAAGACAGAGGATAAGGTTCTTTCATCATCAACAACTCCATCATCACCACCTCCGAAGAAAGAGATCTAAATACATGGGTATGGGCACTCCCCTTGGCAACTGCCAAGCTTGGGGGAGGTGCCTCGATATCATATCACCATGACATATTTACCTTTATTGTTTTCCTTAGTTCAATCATTTTGGTTATATCTCGGTTTAGTAGAATAAAGTTTTTAGTACGATCTAGCTTTGAGTTTTGCTTTATGTTCCCTCAATGTAATCGAGTCCGAGAGTTATATAATAAAGAGTAGTTTTGAGTTGAGGGCTTTGCTTTCTTGTTTTGATCTTGAGAAAAAGAAATAAAGAGAAGAGTAGAATAATAGTAGTAAAAAAGTTATATAATGATCTTATGGGGAGTGATGACTTCACATATAAAGAGTATGATGAATAAGATTTGTTGAGAGTTGACAAACATAGGTTTTGGTCACTGTTGCAATTAATAGGAAGTAATAAAGAAAGAGAGGTTTCACATATAAATATACTATCTTGGACATATTTTGTGATTGTGAGCACTCATTAAAATATTATATGCTAAAAAGGTTGATGTTGGACAAGGAAGACAACATAATGAGTTATGTTTTCCTATATCCGAATAGAAGTTATATAGTCATGGATCCTCCAACATGTTGAGTTTGCCTTTCCCTCTTATGCCTTGCAAATCTTTTGCACCAAGTAGAGATACTACTTGTGCTTCCAAACATCCCTTAAACCAGTTTTTTCTATGAGAGTCCACCATACCTACCTATGGATTGAGTGAGATCCTTCAAGTAAGTTGTCATCGGTGCAAGCAATAAAAATTGCTCTCTAAATATGTATGATCTATCAGTCTGAGGAAAATAAAATTTATATGAACTTGTGACATGGAACAAATAAAAGCGACAGACTGCATAATAAAGTTCTTTATCACAAGTGGCAATAAAGTGACGTTCTTTCGCACTAAGATTTTGCGCATCCAACCATAAAAGCGCATGACAAGCTCTTCTTCCCTCTGCGAAGGGCCTATCTTTTTCTTTAGTCTTCTACCCTTATACAAGATTCATGGTGACCTTCACCTTTCCTTTTTACATTTTTTTTCTTTTTGGCAAGCGCTATGTGTTGGAGAAAGATCCATATGTACTTATCCACTCGGATGTAGGTTATCATAAAGTATTATTGTCGACATTACCCTTGTGGTAAAAGGTTGGGAGGCAAAACTATAAGCCCCTATCTTTCTCTGTGTCCGACTGAGGCTTTGAACTCATAAGTATCGTGTGAGTGTTAGCAATTATGAAAGACTAAGAGATGGTTGAGTATGTTGACTTTCTATACAAAAGCTTCAGTGACTGATCATAGTTTGTTAGTTTTCAATAAAGTTTATGATTCATACTCTACCTTGTGAATGAATTGTCACTTTAGCATAAGAAATTATATGTCAATATATATTGTTGGTCTAAAGATGATCATGATTCCCTCATGTCCATATTTTATTTTATCGACACCTCATGTGGACATATTTATCAATTTCGGCTTTCGCTTGAGGACAAACGAGGTCTAAGCTTGGGGGAGTTGATACGTCCATTTTGCATCATGCATTTATATTGATATTTATTGCATTATGGGCTGTTATTACACGTTATGGTACAATACTTATACCTTTTCTCTCTTATTTTACAAGGTTTACATGAAGAGGGAGAATGCCGACAGCTAGAATTCTAGACCGGAAAGGGTGCAAATCTGAGAGACCTATTCTGTACAACTCCAAAAGTCCTGAAAATTTATGGAGAATTAGTTTTGAATATATACAAAATATTGGTCTTAGAAAATACCAGAGGGGACCCACCAGGTGACCACAAGGGTGGGGGCACGCCCCTACTCTCCTGGGCGCGCCTTCCTGGCTTGTGGGCCACCTGTCAGGCCTCCGGTGCCCATTTTCTACTATATGATGTATTTTGACCTGGAAAAAAATCAAGAGGAAGCTTTCGGGACGAAGCGTCGCCGTCTTGAGGCGGAACCTGGCAAGAACCAATCTAGGGCTCAGCGGAGCTGTTCTGCCGGGAGGGGAAATCGAAGCCATCGTCATCACCAACGATCCTCTCATCGAGAGGGGGTCAATCTCCATCAACATCTTCACTAGCACCATCTCCTCTCAAACCCTAGTTCATCTCTTATATCCGATCTTTGTCTCAAAACCTTTGAATGGTACCTGTGGGTAGCTAGTAGTGTTGATTACTACTTGTAGTTGATGCTAGCTGGTTTATTTGGTGGAAGATCATATCTTCAGATCCTTAATGATAATTAATACTCCTCTGATTTTGAACATGAATATGCTTTGTGAGTATTTACGTTTGTTCCTGAGGACATGGGAGAAGTCTTGTTATAAGTAATCATGTTAATTTGGTATTCGTTTGATATTTTGATGAGATGTATGTTGTCTTTCCTCTAGTGGTGTTATGTGAACATCGACTACATGACACTTCACCATGATTTGGGAATAGGGGAAGACATTGGGAACTAGTAAGTAGACGATGGGTTGCTAGACTGACAGAAGCTTAAACCCTAGTTTATGCTTTGCTTCGTAAGGGGATGATTTGGATCCATATGTTTCATGCTATGGTTAGATTTATCTTAATTCTTATTTCGTAGGTGCAGATGCTTGCGAGAGGGGTTAATCATAAGTGGGAGGCTTGCCCAAGTAAGGACAACACCCAAGCACCGGTCCACCCACATATCAAATTATCAAAGTAACAAACGTGAATCGTATGAGGATGATGAAAACTAGCTTGACAATAATTCCCATGTGTCCTCGGGAGCGCTTTGCTTTATATAAGAGTTTGTCCAGGCTTGTCCTTTGCTATAAAAAGGATTGGCAAACCTTGTGTCACCTTTGCTACATTTGTTAGCTATTACCCGTTACGAATTATCTTATCACAAAACTATCTGCTACCGATAATTTCAGTGCTTGCAGAGAATACCTTGCTGAAAACCGCTTGTCATTTCCTTCTGCTCCTTGTTGGGTTCGACACTCTTACTTATCGAAAGGACTACGATATATCCCCTATACTTGTGGGCCATCTGTGCTTGATGCCCCCTACGCGCCCTCGTGTCGCTGCTCCCTCGTGTGCCCTGCTCTGCGCCCTCCTTGGTCGCGCCGCAAGCCCGAGCCGTGCCCCGCCTTGCTCCCACCACTGGTATAGCGAGGTGTTCTGAACCGTCGCCAAGTGAGTGACCGCGATAGGGGGGGTCCTTCCCACACGACCCAGAAACCGTTGGGGATAGGGAGCGTCGATGCATATACAATACTCCCTACTCGTTTGTGCTTGCATTGCCATCGCAGTCGGTATTCTGTGGTGCTACATTCACGATGCGCGACCCATCACAAACAATTCACGATTATAGAAGTAGACAATCACAGACATTTACTTTTCCTCGAATGTGTGCGATTCCATGTAATAGCGCACACAATTGTCGCTATAAAACTGTATGCGAAGCTTGAATACATCCCACATGATTCATCCGTCGTACCCACGTCGGATGATCGACCTATTGCACGCGTTCTTTTATGACCAAATGTTTGTGATGCGCAGTAGAGATTGATCACACACATCACAAACAGTCCATAATTCCCAAGCGTGTGTGATAAGGTGACTATCGCAAACATTTAATTAGAAAGAATTGTGTGCGATGCTGTTGTTAATTGCACACGTGTTTTCTTGGCTGATCGTGTGTGCAGTAGAGATTGATCGCACACGTCGTGGATCCTAGAAACATGTCTGATCTCCAAGTCTATCGCAGACCTTTCACTTTCGCAAACCGTGTGCAGTGTAATCCATAATTAATCCCTAATTTAAAAATCACATGTTTTGAATTGGAAAGTAGACAACCACTTATATCATATCCAACCTTGTTTATTACAAATATAGGTTCAACCACGAATGTATAATTCGACGCACAGGTACATATACTAAAGAACTATAGAAGCACCAAGTAAAGAATGGTGAACCACAGTTGTACTAAAGACTATAAAGAGAGAGGCGAAAGACATTCTGGTTGCTGGAGAAGGTGAAGCGGAATGCCCATATTGTGCCCTCCTCCATGCGTACTGTGCACACGACTCTAGGCCAACCCCTTGTGATGGTTGTTGATACGTCTCCAACATATCTATAATTTTGATTGTTCCATGCTATTATATTATCCATCTTTGATGTTTTATATGCATTTATATGCTATTTTATATTATTTTTAGGACTAACCTATTAACCTAGAGCCCACTGCCCATTCATGTTTTTTCCTTGTTTGAGTTTTGCAGAAAAGGAATATCAAACAGAGTCCAAACGAGCTAAAAATTTATGATGATTTTTCATGGACCAGAAGAAGCCCCCGAAGCAAAGGAGTTGGGACAGAAGAGTCCCGAGCCAACCACAAGGGTAGAGGGCGCGCCCTACCCCTGGGAGGGTACTCCACCCTTGTCATTGACTTGTGGACCCCTCTGACGTGAAACCAATGCTAAAAATTCCTATAAATACAGAAAACCCCGAAAAGAAACCTAGACCGAGAGTTCCGCCGCCGCAAGCCTTTGTAGCCACCAAAGACCAATCGGGACACTTCCGGCACCCTGCCGGAGGGGGGAATCATCATCGGTGGCCATCTTCACCATCCCGGTGCTCTCCATGACGAGGAGGGAGTAGTTCACCCTCGGGGCTGAGGGTATGTACCAGTAGCTATGTGTTTTATCTCTCTCTCTCTCTCGTGTTCTTAATATGGCACGATCTTGATGTACCGCGAGCTTTGCTATTATAGTTGGGTCTTATGATGTTTCTCCCCCTCTACAGTCTTGTAATGGATTGAGTTTTCCCTCTAAAGTTATCTTATTGGATTGAGTCTTTAAGGATTTGAGAACACTTGATGTATGTCTTGCAAGTGCTTATCTGTGGTGAAAATGCGATATTCACATGATCCACTTGATGTATTGTTTTGGTGATCAACTTGCGTGTTCTGTGACCTTGTGAACTTATGGATAGGGGTTGGCACATGTTTTCGTCTTGACTCTCCAGTAGATACTTTGGGGCACTCTTTGAAGTTTTTTGTGTTGGTTTGAATAGATGAATCTGAGAATGTGTGATGCATATCGTATAATCAAACCCGCGGATACTTGTGGTGACATTGGAGTATCATGAAAAGAATGCTTTATGTGATGATTATATTGCTTAATTCATTCATTATTCTACTGAAAATTATTATGAGGGAGGAATATATGCTTGTAGGAGTTGCAATAATATCAAGTTTCCTCTCTATGTGTTGAAAGTTGTGAAGTTATGCTTGTTTTTCCTTCCTATGCTAGTTGATTCCTGTTCCTATAAATTTTTTGCTCACAAAATCCCTATGCATAGGAAGTGGGTTAGCCTTAAATGTGCTAGTCATATGCTTCATGATGCTCTCTTTGTGTTTCAATTCTTATCTTTCATGTGAGCATCATTGACATCATCATGCCTAGCTAAAAAGGCATTAAATAAAAGCGCTTGTTGGGAGACAAGCCAACACCGTTACCTACTATTTTTTTGTGTCCACATGATTATGATACTGTAGTAATCATGTTTTATATCTTCTGTTTCAATAAAGTGCCAAGTAAAGCCTTTGGGATGTGTGGGTGATAGTCAACTTGATTCCGTGCAAAAACAGAAACTTTAGCTCTCAGTCCAGGAATTTTTACAATTCACTGGAACGTGCTTTTGATCTGAATTCTTACACAAGATTGATATACAAATTGTCTATGTTTTCCTAATTTTTCAGAATTTTTGGAGTTACAAAGGTATGGAAAGTTTCCAGATTACTACAGACTGTTTTGTTTTAAACAGATTCTATTTTCTATGTGTTGTTTGCTTATTTTCAAGAATCTATGAGTAGTATCGGAGGGTATGAACCATGGAAAAGTTGGAATTCAGTAGATATAACACCAATATGAATTTGGAATGAGTTCACAGCAATACCTAAGTGGTGATTTATTTTCTTATAAAACGGAGCTCATAAGATTTTTTTGTTGAGTTTTCTGTTGTGAAGTTTTCAATTTTTGGGTAAAGATTCAATGGACTATGGAATAAGGAGTGGAAAGAGAATAATTTTCAGGATTCCCCAGGCATCCCAAGGTAATAATCAAGGACAACCAAGATCCTAAGCTTGGGGATGCCCCGGATGGCATCCCCTCTTTCGTCTTTGTTCATCGGTAACTTCACTTGGAGCTATATTTCTATTCACCACATGATATGTGTTTTGATTGGAGCGTCATTTTATTTTATTAGGTTTTGCTTGCTGTTTTAATAATATCCCAAGATCTGAAATTCTTAAATGTTAGAGAGTCGTCACATATTTACATAACTATTCAACTACTCATTGATCTTCACTTATATCTTTTGGAGTAGTTTGTCATTTGCTCTAGTGCTTCACTTATATCTTTTTAGAGCACGGCGGTCGTTTTATTTTGAAGAAATTGATGAACTCTCATGTTTACTCATATTATTTTGAGAGTCTTAAACAACATGGTAATTTGCTTTGGTAATGAATTTAGTCCTAATATGATGGGCATCCAAGAGGGATATAATAAAAACTTTCATATAAAGTAAATTGAATACTACGAGAAGTTTGATTCCTTATGATTGTTTTGAGATATGGGGATGGTGATATTAGAGTCATGCTAGTGAGTAATTATGGATTGTAGAAATACTTGTGTTGAAGTTTGTGATTCCCCTAGCATGCACGTATGGTGAACCGCTATGTGATGAAGTCGGAGCATGTTTTATTTATTGATTGTCTTCCTTATGAGTGGCGGTCGGGGATGAGCGATGGTCTTTTCCTACCAATCTATCCCCTAGGAGCATGCATGTAGTACTTTGTTTCAATGACTAATAGATTTTTGCAATAAGTATGTGAGTTCTTTATGACTATTGTTGAGTCCATGGATTATATGCACTCTCACCCTTCCACCATTGCTAGCCTCTGTAGTACCGCACAACTTTTACCGGTGCATTACACCACCATATACCTTCCTAAAAACAGCCACCATACCTACCTATTATGGCATTTTCATAGCCGTTCCAAGATATATTGCCATGCAACTTTCCAACATTCCGTTTATTATGACACGCTTCATCATTGTCATATTGCTTTGCATGATCATGTAGTTGACATTGTATTTGTGGCAAAGCCACTGTTCATAATTTTTATACATGTCACTCTTGAGTCAGTGCATATCCTGGTACACCGCCAGAGGCATTCATATAGAGTCATATTTTGTTCTAAGTATTGAGTTGTAAGTAAATAAAAGTGTGATGATCTTCAATATTAGAGATTTGTCCCATGTGAGGAAAGGATGATGGATACTATGATTGCCCCACAAGTCGGGATGAGACTCCGGACGAAAAAAGAGAGAAAAAACAAGAAGAAAAAGAGGCCAAAGAGTCCAACAAAAAAAATGAAATGAGAGAAAAGAGAGAAGGGGCAATACTACTATCCTTTTACCACACATGTGCTTCAAAGTAGCACCATGATCTTCGTGATAGAGAGTCTCCTATGTTGTCACTTTCATATACTAGTGGGAAATTTTCATTATAGAACTTGGCTTGTATATTCCAATGACGGGATTCCTCAAATTGTCCTAGGTCTTCGTGAGCAAGCGAGTTGGATGCAAACCCCCTTAGTGTCTTTTTGAGCTTTCATAAACTTATAGCTCTAAGTGCATCCGTTGCATGGCAATACCTACTCACTCACATTGATATATATTGATGGGCATCTCCATATCCCGTTGATACGCCTAGTTGATGTGAGAGTATCTCCTTCTTTCTATATTCTCCACAACCACCATATTCTATTCCACCTATAGTGTTATGTCCATGGCTCACACTCATGTATTGTGTGAAAGTTGGAAAGGTTTGAGAACATCAAAAGTATGAAACAATTGCTTGGCTTGTCGTCGGGGTTGTGCATGATTTGAATATTTTGTGTTGTGAAGATGGAGCATAGCCTGACTATATGATTTTGTAGGGATAACTTTCTTTGGCCATGTTATTTTGAGAAGACATAATTGCTTTGTTAGTATGCTTGAAGTATTATAATTTTTATGTCAATACTAAACTTTTATTCAGAATCTTATGGATCTGAACATTCATGCCACAATAAATAAAATTACATTGATAAATATGTTAGGTAGCATTCCGCATCAAAAATTCTGTTTTTATCATTTACCTACTCGAAGACGAGCATAAATTAAGCTTGAGGATGCTTGATATGTCTCCAACGTATCTATAATTTTGATTGTTCCATGCTATTATATTATCCATCTTGGATGTTTTATATGCATTTATATACTATTTTATATTATTTTTGGGACCAACCTATTAACCTAGAGCCTAGTGCTAGTTTCTGTTTTTTCCTTGTTTTTGAGTTTTGCAGAAAAGGAATATCAAACAGAGTCCAAGCGAGCTAAAAATTTATGGTGATTTTTTATGGACCAGAAGAAGCCCCTGAAGATAAAGAGTTGGGCCAGAAGAGTCCCGAGCCAACCACAAGGGAGGAGGGCGCGCCCTAACCCCCAGGAGGGTGCTCCACCATTGTCATTGACTCGTGGACCCCCCCTGATGTGAAACCGATGCCAAAAATTTCTACAAATACAGAAAACCCCCAAAAGAAACCTAGATCGGGAGTTCCTCCGCCAAAAGCCTTTGTAGCCACCAAAAACCAATCGGGACATTGTTCCGGCACCCTTCCGGAAGGGGGAATCATCACCGGTGGCCATCTTCACCATCTCGGCGCTCTCCATGATGAGGAGGGATTAGTTCACCCTCGGGGCTGAGTGTATGTACCAGTAGCTATGTGTTTTATCTCTCTCCCTTTCATGTTCTTAATATGGCACGATCTTGATGTGCCGCGAGCTTTGCTATTATAGTTGTATCTTACGATGTTTCTCCCCCTCTACATTCTTGTAATGGATTGAGTTTTCCCTCTAAAGTTATCTTATCAGATTGAGTCTTTAAGGATTTGAGAACACTTGATGTATGTCTTGCATGGGATTATCTGTGGTGAAAATGGGATATTCACATGATACACTTGATGTATTGTTTTGGTGATCAACTTGCGGGTTTTGTGACCTTGTGAACTTATGCATAGGGGTTGGCACATGTTTTCATCTTGACTCTCCGGTAGAAACTTTGGGGCACTCTTTGAAGATCTTTGTGTTGGTTTGAATAGATGAATATGAGATTGTGGGATGCATATCGTATAATCAAACCCGTGGATACTTGTGGTGACATTGGAGTATCTAGGTGACATTAGGGTTTTGGTTGATGTGTGTCTTAAGGTGTTATTTTAGTACGAACTCTAGGGCTGTTTGTGACACTTATAGGAATAGCCGAATAGATCGATCAGAAATAATAACTTTGAGGTGGTTTCGTACCCTACAATAATCTCTTCATTTTTTGTCCGCTATTAATGACTTTGGAGTGACTCTTTGTTGCACGTTGAGGGATTGTTATATGATCTAGTTATGTTATCAATGTTAAGAGAACTTTCACTAGTGAAAGTATGAACCCTAGGCCTTGTTTCGAAGCATTGCAATACCGTTCTCACTCACTTTTGTTACTTGGTACGTTGCTGTTTTTATATTTTCAGATACAAAAACCTATATATACCATCCATATTGCACTTGTATCACCATATCTATGCCGAACTAGTGTACCTATACAATTTACCAATGTATTGGGTGTGTTGGGGACACAAGAGACTCTTTGTTATTTGGTTGCGGGGTTGTTTGGGAGAGACCATCTTCATCCTACGCCTCCCATGGATTGATAAACCTTAGATCATCCACTTGAGGGAAATTTGCTACTTTCCTACAAAACTCTGCGCTTCGAGGCCCAACACGAGTCTACAAGAAGAAGGTTGCATAGTATACATCAAGCTCTTTTTTGGTGCCGTTGCCGGGGAGGCTTGGTAAGCAACACTCACATCCCGTCAATGAAGCTCTTTTCTGGCGCCGTTGCCGGGGAGGTGAGTGCTTGAAGGTATATCTTTAGATCTTGCAATCGAATCTTTTAGTTTCTTTTTTATCACTAGTTTATTCTATAAAATAAAACTACAAAAAAATGGAATTATGGTTGCCTCATAAGCTTCATCTTTTTAATGTCTTTCATGAAAATGTTGGAAAGGAGAATTGTTCTCAAGTGTTAGAACAAGAAGTCTATAAAATGTTTGGTATAAAATCTTTGTATGATGAGCATGACTGCAATGTTGTTAGTATGAATTCCTTGAATATCCATGATGCTAATGATATGCAAATCCACAAGCTTGGTGATGCTATGTTTGATGAAGATGATAGTTTTTGTCCCCCATGTTTTGATGAGAAAATTTATTATGATGATAGCATGCCTCCTATTTATGATGATTATGTTGATGAAAGTGGGTTTGGAAGAGTGTTAACTTTAGGTAATGATCCCACTATTTTGGAGGGTGTTGAATCTTATTGTTATAATTATGAAAGTGGATTTGGAGAGGTCATGACTTTATTTAGTGATGAATCCACTATTTCGGAAGAGGTTCCAATTGATTATGAGGACAAAGTTGCTATCTATGATGATTATTGTGATGACATGTATACTATAAAGAATAATGATCACCATGAAACTTGTCATCATGATTTTAATTTTCAATTAGATTATGCCTCACATGATAGTTATTTCATTGAATTTGCTTCCCCCATTATGAATGAGAAGAAATTTGCTTATGTGGAGGGTAATTAAATTTCTATGCATGTAGATCATGAAAAGAATGCTTTATGTGATGGTTATATTGTTGAATTCATTCATGATGTTACTAAAAATTATTACGAGGGAGGAATATATGCTTGTAGGAGTTGCAATAATATTAAGTTTCCTCTCTATGTGTTGAAAGTTTTGAAGTTATGCTTGTTTTGCCTTCCTATGCTAGTTCATTCTTGTTCCTATAAATTGTTTGCTCAAAAATCCCTATGCATAGGAAGCGGGTCAGACATAAATGTGCTAGTCATATGCTTCATGATGCTCTCTTTGTGTTTCAATTCTTATCTTTCATGTGAGCATCATTGACATCATCATGCCTAGCTAAAAAGGCATTAAAGAAAAGCAATTGTTGGGAGACAACCCAACACCGTTACCTACTATTTTTGTGTGTCCACATGATTATGCTACTGTAGTAATCATGTTATATATTTTGTTTCAATAAAGTGCCAAGTAAAGCTTTGGTATAGTGTGGGTGATAGTTGACTTGATTCCGTGCAAAAATAGAAACTTTAGCTCTCAGTCCAGGTTTTTTTACAATTCACTGGAACGTGCTTTTGATCTGAATTTTTTACACAAGATTGATATACAAATTGTCTATGTTGTACTAAGTTTTGAGAATTTTTGGAGTTACATAGGTATGGAAAGTTTCCAGATTACTACAGACTGTTCTGTTTTAAACAGATTCTGTTTTCTATGCGTTGTTTGCTTATTTTGATGAATCTATGAGTAGCATCAGAGGGTATGAACCATGAAGAAGTTGGAATACAGTAGATATAACACCAATATGAATTTCGAATGAGTTCACAACAGTACCTAAGTGATGATTTATTTTCTTATACTAACGGAGCTCATAAGATTTTCTGTTGAGTTTTGTGTTGTGAAGTTTTCAAGTTTTGGGTAAAGATTCGATGAACTATGGAATAAGGCATGGCAAGAGCCTAAGCATGGGGATGCCCAAGGCACCCCAAGGTAATATTCAAGGACAACCAAGAGCCTAAGCTTGGGGATGCCCCGGATGGCATCCCCTCTTTCATCTTTGTTCGCCGGTAACTTTACTTGGAGCTATATTTTTATTCACCACATGACATGTGTTTTGCTTGGAGCATAATTTTATTTTACTATATGATTTTGTAGGGATAACTTTCTTTGGCCAGGTTATTTTGAGAAGACATAATTGCTTTGTTAGTATGCTTGAAGTATTATCATTTTTATGTCAATACTAAACTTTTGTTTAGAATCTTATGGATCTGAACATTCATGGCACAATAAAGAAAATTACATTGATAAATATGTTAGGTAGCATTCCACATCAAAAATTCTGTTTTTATCATTTAACTACTCGAGGATGAGCAGGAATTAAGCTTGGAGATGCTTGATACATCTCCAACTTATCTATAATTATGATTGTTACATGCTATTATACTATCCATCTTGGATGTTTTATATGCATTTATATGCTATTTTATATTATTTTTGGGACTAACCTATTAACCTAGAGCCCAATTCCAGTTTCTGTTTTTTCCTTGTTTTGAGTTTTGCAGAAAAGGAATATCAAACGGATTCCAAATGAGCTGAAAATTTACGGTGATTTTTTATGGCCCAGAAGAAGACCCCGAAGAAAAAGAGTTGGGCCAAAAGAGTCCCGTGCCAACCACAAGGGTGGAGGGCGCGCCCTAGCCCCCCCGGGAGGGTGCTCCACCCTTGTCGTTGACTCGTGGACCCCGCTGACGTGAAACCGACGCCAAAAATTCCTATAAATACCGAAACCCCTAAAAAGAAACCAAGATCGAGAGTTCCGCCGCCGCAAGCCTCTGTAGCCACCAAAAACCAATTGGGACCCTGTTCCAGCACCCTGCCGGAGGGGGGAATCATCACCGGTGGCCATCTTCATCATCCCGACACTCTCCATGATGAGGAGGGAGTAGTTCACCCTCGGGGCTGAGGGTATGTACCAGTAGCTATGTGTTTTATCTCTCTTGTGTTCTTTATATGGCACGATCTTCCTGTACCGCGAGCTTTGCTATTATAGTTGGATCTTATGATGTTTCTCCCCCTCTACCTTCATGTAATGGATTGAGTTTTCCCTCTGAAGTTATCTTATCGGATTGACTCTTTAAGGATTTGAGAACACTTGATGTATGTCTTGCATGTGCTTATCTATGGTGCCAATGGGATATTCACATCATCCACTTGATGTATGTATTGGTAATAAACTTGCGTGTTTTGTGACCTTGTGAACTTATGCATAGGGGTTGGCACACATTTTTGTCTTGACTCTCCGGTAGAAACTTTGGGGCACTCTTTGAAGTTCTTTGTGTTGGTTTGAATAGATGAATCTGAGATTGTGTGATGCATATCGTATAATCAAACCCGTGGATACTTGTGGTGACATTGGAGTATCTAGGTCATATTAGGGTTTTGGTTGATGTGTGCCTTAAGGTGTTATTTTAGTACGAACTCTAGGGCTGTTTGTGACACTTATAGGAATAGCCCAATAGATCGATCACAAAGAATAACTTTGAGGTGGTTTCCTACCCAACAATAATCTCTTCATTTGTTCTCCGCTATTAGTGACTTTGGAGTGACTCTTTGTTGCATGTTGAGGGATTGTTATATGAACTAGTTATGTTATCATTGTGAGAGAACTTGCACTAGTGAAAGTATGAACCCTAGGCCTTGTTTCGAAGCATTGCAATACCGTTTTCGCTCACTTTTATTACTTGCTACCTTGCTGTTTTTATATTTTCATATTACAAAATCCTATACCTACCATTCATATTGCACTTGTATCACCATCTCTTTGCCGAACTAGTGTACCTATACAATTTACCATTGTATTGGGTGTGTTGGGGACACAAGAGGCTCTTTTTTATTTGGTTGCAGGGTTGTTTGAGAGAGACTATCTTCATCCTATGCCTCCCACGGATTGATAAACCTTAGGTCATCCACTTGAGGAAAATTTGCTACTGTCCTACAAAACTCTGGGCTTGGAGGCCCAACATAAGTTTAGAATAAGAGGGTTGTGTAGTAGACATCAGTTGCCCATCCATCCTTCAATGTCTTCATTAGGACTTCTCTATGCTCATTTTAGTCTGGATGGAATACTTTAACCTTCATTGTGTGTCCACCAATCATGTACTTTGCAAGGTGATCTTGAGTGAACTGATTTGGGAACCACTGCGAACGAAAAAGATTCAGACATTGTTGTCTAACAACTCATTATGGGAAGTAAAAAGAGAAGGCTGCAGAGTTTGTGGTTACCATCACTACAAAAAAAATACACTTCCGTGATGATACGTGTTTTCACAGTAGGTCGCATTTTCTGTCATGCATGTACATCCATGACGATTTTATGACAAAATCAAGATAGTCATACCTGTGCTGTCGTAGAAGTGTTCCATGACATTACCAAAATTATCATGACGGAGGTGTCCACTTCCATGACGATAAATCCCGCGTCACAGAAGTGCTTTCGTCAAGGGTGACCGATACGTGGCAACCATCGTAACGGAACACCGTTAAGCTATCGGGTCGGGTTTTGGATCCGATAACCCGTTAACAGCCCCGACCAATGGGGATTTTCCACGTGTAAAATCATCATTGGCTGGAGGAAACACGTGTCAGCTCATCGTTGGGACAGATGTCATCCACTCATTGGACAGAAGGAGCCTATGATACATCGACACGTGGCACGGCCCAACAGAGGCCCATTCTTGTGAAAAGGCGGCCCGTTTGACTTGGTTAAAAGGTGGCGGACCGGCCCATGTAAAGCCTGTTAACGGCATGTTCGCATATAGCCCATTTACAGCCCGCTAACCCAAGGCCCGTTATGCCCTATCCGAATTAGGCCCAGTAGCGTCATCTGGGCCACCCAACATGATTCCAGCCCATTTTCACTTCTGGCCCATGTATGGCCCATGACGTCTTTCGGCCCATATGAGGACCTATGTAACTCTTGGCCTATTAACAGCCCGTGGTGAAAGTGGCCCGTAATGAACAATGTATCACTTTACACCCATTAATGGCCAGTGGTGAAACTGGCTCGTAATGAACAGTGTATCACTTTATACCCATTAACGACCCGTTATTCCGTTGGGTCGTTTCCAGCCCATGTTATCTTTCGGCCTTCTCAGAGCCCATTTATTCTTGGGCTCATTTCCAGCATTCGTTTACTTACGGCCCGTTACTGTCATTTTCTGCTTGTGGGCCAAATTCAGCCCGTGGTTACAGTCGGCCCGTTTGTGGTCCGTTAATACGTTGGGCCGTTTTCATAGCATCATGAAATATGACCTATTAACGATGGCCCATTATGGTTGGCCCATGAACGGACGATTCCAACTCTAGCCTGTTTACGGCCATAATGCGGCCTGTTATTGGCCCATGTTTGGCCAATCGATCATACTGCCCGTATAAGGCCCATTGATGATACGGCCCGTAGAAGGCCCATTGTTTCTACGGCCCATAGAAGGCCCATTATTTCTATGGCCCGTAGAAGGCCCACTGTTTCTACGGCCCGTAGAAGGCCCACTGTTTCTACGGCCCATAGAAGGCCCACTGTTTCTACGGCCCATAGGAGGCCCAGTGTCACTATAGTAAATATTAGCCCATGGTTATTGTGGCCTAGTTTTAAAAAATAGGTTATTGCAGCCACTAGCAAACCGCGGAAAAAGAACTGCAATGACTACAAGCAAACAAATAAACAAGACAACAAGGAAATAAATAAGCATGCAACTTACGCTAGGCTATCACGGCTATCACACATATTACATCCACTGGGCATCAAAGTTCGCCACCAGTGCAAATAAACGCGCCGACAAAAGAATATACAAAACTGAGAGCACTTCAGAAGGCACTAGGCCTGGCCAGGTCGGGCCCCCAAACAGTTGAAGAAGCTGAGTAGACCTCAGTCGTGTCAACGATAGATGCATCAACACTAGATTTAAGGCATGATGGTGCGCACGACAGTCCTCTGACATCTTCATTGCATCTTTGACTTCAAGTCGAAGCTGAGCTGAAGCAAGCCTTTCCGCTTTAAGTTGAGACTGAAGAAGTCAAACTGATTGAGGAAGCGACTGCATAGAGGTTGTCTCACACCTGCTGGTGAGTAGCTTCAACTCACTGTCTTCATCAAGACAGGACCTTGGGGTCATCTCGCTGTCCTCAAGATGGTTTGGCTCACTATCTTCCCTAAAGTTCTGCCTGACGTAAGAGATACGACTCTGAAAGAGAAACAAGGAGACATGCAATAGGTTTCACAATTATATAAGAAAATAAACGGATTTGTTCTGCATAAGGAACATGTTTTTACAACTACAATTTGAAACTGGTAGTTGTTGCAAACATCCAATCAGATGTAAACAGCAAAGCAAACAGCAGTGGAGGAAATGATGCCTATCCAAATCTATACTAGAACAAAGTTTGAAGGCTTGAGAAGGATGAACTTACATTACATGTTAACACGGGATGGACAAAGCCCTTCTCCATGTTGATGGAAGGATAATTCAATAAATTCCCCAAAGAAAATTCTTTATAAGCGTTGCCATTATTCTACATTTTGCAAAGAGTAAATATAGATCAAATAATATTGGAAGAAATAGTGGATAATGAAGCTCAAGTGCAGACTGATGATACATAATCAAATAGCAATTAATTAAGTACAGCGTTACAAGGCAAAAGGAAGAGAGGTACTGACAAGAGCAATGCAGAGCCCATTATTGTTTTGAGATTGTATGATCCTTTGAGCAAGGAGATTCATCTGAAATTAGTTTTCATACAAGAGAGAAGGTAAGGCACAAGCATAAATTTAGGAGTTCAAATTTTGAATTGATATCATAGACAGTACCTGATGCTGGGCTCCCAGCAGTTCTAATAGGGGTTTGGCCACTGGAGTAGGGGTAAAGTGTGGTATAGTTGGGCCTGTGTTTTCTGTGGCTGCTGATCTATCTGATTTAACAGGTATCACTAACTTTTCCAAATACCTAGTTTGTACTCCTTGAGGATCTGCACTCACCCTCTTCCTTTTGGACATCTATTATGAAAGAACAACATTTGACTCGAAAAACATAGTGTGACAACACATGGAATAGGTACAGAAAATGGATAGGTATGGCATATACTCATATATGATGCTTAAACTAAGCAGATGGTGTAACAAAGTAGCAGTAATGCAAGAGGTCAGATGCAAAATATGTGCGACCAATACAACTTTGCAAAGTTAGAGAAAGCACCATGATGGGTGAATAAGATAGGCCATCCTCCACCATGCCAAGTTTGTTAGCCAGTGGATCATTCCGCAATATCCCTCTCGTGCGCCAATTCTCATATTCATTTTGATAATGTTCAATATCTAACATGCATGAAAACATAAAAACGAGTGAGATTTTCTTTGTAATGCAGAAGTGATTCTAATCCAATACTGCCTCCCTGTAAACCACTTTGTGCTATCTCTGCAATTCTTTTAAAAGATGCCATGCATGCTATAATTTGTTGTGTGCATTAATATAATGTGGCCTACTACTCAAAATATGAGAGCTCTAGAAGTGATGACACTTCGCAGATGATATCTTCAACATATAGTAAAGAAGAACAAGTCGACCTGACCTGACAGATTCAAAATATACTAAGGGAGAACAACTCGACCTGACCAGTCAACCGCAAGAGAAGAGTATTATCTTAAAGAAGAGTAGAAGAGCAAGCAGATTGAAGATATTACAAGTCTTTCAATACAATGTCGGTTGGCCACCCATGATGAACCAGAGCGCACAGAGAAATACTATTCTTTCCGGTCTCTCCATATGTGGCTCACATGCATTTTGAAACTAAAGTAGGAACATTTAGCTAACCAATTAAACATCTCTCAGTTTTACTAATATCAACAATAATATTAGATATGAATTTGTACAACTAAGCTTATTTAGCTCGATGAGTGGAGCAGTGCTATTACGACACGAACCACGTAGGCTGATTGTGGTCATCATAAAATGGGGAAAACATAAGCATGATGAGTATAGTGTTGACCGTGGCAGTGGGATGGCAGACCTGAAGTTGCAAACCGCACAAAGGGTAGTTAGCAACTGATGTTTGCTTTGAAATAACAACTAAGATTTGGTATGGACAAGAAAGTACGGTCAACAAGTGACAAAGAAATGCAATTATGCTGTCTCTCTATATGTCGCGACATGCATTTGGAAACTCAAGTGGGACCTTTAGCTAACCAATTAAATGTGTCGGTTAACTAATATCAGTATCATATCACAATCATATTTGAATAACTAAGCTTTCGAATTCTGAGTGTTGTGTTGTTTAGCTTGAAGGGTGGAGTAATGCTAGTACGACAGAAAGCACCTACGCAGATCATAGTAGAGTAGATAAAAGGGGAAAACCCTAAGCATCAAGAGAAAAATCAGGAAAGTGGAACTAGCTGGACTAGTGGGTGGCGCACATGCTTTTCGAAACGAATATAGGAACAACAGGTGACCAATTAAATGTTCTCTGTTTTAGTGATATGAGCATCATATCAGATTTGTATTTCAACACGTAAGCTTTGGGTTGAGGTCTTGAGGAGCAGTGCTAGCACGACACGAAGCACCTACGATGATGGTAGTGAATATAAAGGGGGGAAACCATAAGCTTTACGAGTATAGTGCCCGTGCCATGGCAGATCTGAAGGTGCAAACCGGACAAAGCTACTTCGCAACCAATGTTTGCTTTCAACTAGCCACTACGATTTGGTACAGACAAGAAAAGTACAGTAAACAAATTACGATCTATTTTCCGGATGAGATCAATAACTTAAGCACATATGGAAGAGTACCACCTCTCTTGCGACGCCATGTAGGCCTATGCTGATACGTTGAGGGTGCTGCGGGTGTGATGGCTATCGGCGGCGGGGAAGAAGACTTTAGACGGCAGACGGCTGGGTCGGGTGATATATCATGTTGCCGTGGACGAGGCGGTCGTAGGAGCGGCAACGACAAGGTGGATGACGGCGCCGATGAAGCGAGAGGAGGCGATGAAAGGATCCTGGTCCAGCGCCGTGGATGAGAGACGTCCATCTCATGCAGTGGACGATGGGGTAGGGGTTGCGGCTCCGGCAAGGTGGAGGATAGGGTCGCGGACGGAGGAGGCTGGCCGTAGTGCGGAGGTTGTCGTGCCGCCGACGGTGTATGAACGGGGAAATGGAGGGGAGGGGGGATCTCAAACTTTGGGACACGCTTCTGTGAAATGGGGGAAAGATACGAACTTGTCCCCCCTTTAAAATTTCAGACATCGCGTCGGTTGGGGATAGGATGGTAATATCGCATCTCCCAAATATTTGCTGGTAACTATTTCGGGCGAGGAAAGGTGTTTTTCCGCCCACGGTTGGCGCCCATGGTGTATGAACGGGGCTGACAGGTAGGGCGGTTGTGTCACGTCTGATGGAAGTTACACATCTGCCCCTATTTAAAATATTAGCCTACATCGATTTCAGACGAGGAGAGTTTGTTTTGCCGCCCACCGTGTATGAATGGGGAAATGGAGGAAGAGACACATGTCTTTCGGACGGAGCTTGAATCAAATGTGTTTTGCCGCCCATGTTTGGCGCCCACCGTGTCTGAATGGGTTCAGAGGCCGTCGTGTCACATCTGATTGAAGTTACTAGTCTACCCCTATCGATAACAGTGTAAATCCGGTCGATAAGGATGTCAAGTGTCAGGGGTAGACAGTAATTTCCATCTCGCAAACACTTGCTTCGGGCAACCCACAAATTATAGTGGGTGCTTAGCCGCTTTGTTCAAAACTTGGGAGAATTAGAATTCACGTTTGCCCTGGGACCTGGCAAACTAAATTCAAATCCAATTTGTATTCGATTACGAATATCCACAGATATATATATATGTTTTGTTATTTATTTCTTCAAAACCACACCAAAGATTTATTCCACCTTTATATATGATTATGATTTAGAAATGTCGTGATCTTCGAATTCAGTAGGTTGGATACACTCTAAGTCATACAGTTATTTCATCCAATACAATATGCTCACACGAAAAACAGTTCACCTTATGTCAATCATACAAGTATTGAGGATTACCTCGCCTAAAAAATTTGGATCATTACAGCACATGGACAACATAGGGGGTCTTGCAACATAATCCATTCAGAGACATGACACAACATGCAAGTACAATAATCTAATGACAATCTCAACTGGTATCTAAATAAGAACCGGGATTACCTTGGGCTTCAGATAGCAGAAATAGCAGGACCTCCTCCGTCTTCAAATGCAACATTCTTACTTCCTCCAATTCTTGGGTTGCTTGCATAATGCGTGCCGCTAATTCCGTAATTTCCAGACTCAAGATAAAGATTACCTCATTCATGACAGCCACACCATCTCCTTCTGCCTCTAGTAGAGCCTTGTCGGATTTAGGGTTCCGGCAGACCGTTGAGGTTCGAACTCTGGGGTGCGCGCGGAGATTTCACCCTCTACCTACCTGCCCCTCGCCGACTTGCTAGGATCTAAACTACGGAAGGGACAACACAAGAGACACAGAGTTTATACTGGTTCAGGCCACCATTGTGGTGTAATACCCTACTCCACTGTGTGGTGTGGTGGATTGCCTCTTGGGCTGATGATGAACAATACAAGGAAGAATAGCCTCGCGGGGGCCTGTTCTTGGCTGGCGCGATGAACTTCTAGGAGGAGTTCAGCAGCTCTCTCTACTGGTTTCTTGGTGAGGATCTAGATGCCTCTACCCTGGGGGTGGCTAGTCCTATTTATAGGCAAAGGCCCTGGGCCTCTTCCCAAATATTGAGCAGGAAGGGCGCCAACAATTGGCCATTTTGAAGGGGAACATCTGGTACACTTATCCTGACTAAAGTTGGTCCTCCCTGTCAAAGGCTCTGTGGTGACGCCTGCTTGGGCTCCACAATGACTTCCTTCCTACCGTTGGGCTGGCCTTGGTCTTGTTGCACCGAAATGGATGCCTTTGCTTGATGCTCTCGCCTGCGCTTTCTCCCTTTGCACCAAAGAGGAAAGGAGGACACTGCGCGGGCTGGCACCCGACTGGCGCCCTTGGTCGTCATGGCTTGCGTCATGGGCACCTCGCGAGGTACCCCGCCTTGAACTCTCTGCCTCCTCGTGAGCCAGCCTGATGAGGCCACGCCTGAGGAAGCTCCTTGTCGTCCGCCCCGCGAGGCTTGGCCCCTCGCGAGGGTCTTGAGCTTGTGTTGATGAAGATGGGCCGTGCTGGCCCCCTTTTGAGCCATGCCGCAGGCCGCAGGCAGGCAAGTCTAGGGACCCCCGTTCCCAGAACGCCGACAGTAGCCCCCGGGCCCAAGGCGCGCCCGGACTTGGCCGAGCGGAGAGGCGAAAGGGCAAGTGCAAAGCGCTGCGGGCCCTAATAGCCTGCGGCCTTGGGCGCCGTGTGGCGGTTGGTTGGACATGGGCGCCTCAGCAACCGCGCGAGTTGATAAGGGAGCGGCATCTGTCTAGGCTTTGCCTCCTTTGCTTTCTCCGGTCGCTGCTCAGATCCCCTTTCTTGCGTCTCTCCTTCCTGCCTCCGAAATCTTCAGATCTACTCCGTCCACATGCCCTAGCTAGACATGGCGCCTCGCCAGGCCCCGGTCGGAGCTTGGTATTCGTCCGTCTTAGACTTGCCGAACATGTCGGAGGCGAGCCTTGCCCGGGTGCGCCAGATGGCGGCAGCGCAGGGCATCGACGGGGCGAAGGTGTTCAAGGCCGGCTCTACCCTCCCTCAGGCCCAAGGGAGCACCTTCTATCCGCTCTTTGTGAGCGCCATTGTTGCTGGTTTGGTGCCTCCCTTTTTTGAGTTCTTCTTCTTTGTCCTCTGCCATTATAAGCTTCAAGCTCTGCATCTCCACCCCAACTCTATCCTTCTTCTGGCAATCTTCGCCTACTATTGCGAGGCTCATGTAGGGGTGAAGCCCTCAATGGCCTTGCTGTGCCACTACTTCTCCCTCCGGACTTCTCGTGGTCCCATCTCTGCGTGCGCGAGCTTCGTCGCGTACGGCAGCTTCATCGCCATTTCGAACCCTGGGAAGAGGATTGAGGGCTTCAGGAGCAAGTGGGTCTTGGTAGATGCCGGGCGCATCCACCCTCGGCTGGTCTTGCCCACAGGGTACCCCTCGAGCTCCGACGACTGGTCTCGAGTGGAGCTTGTGGATCCCCGCATGAGGCTGGTGTTGGAGAAGATGGATGCAGATCTGAGGCCGGCCAGCATGGCGGCGGCGAAGCTGACTGGCGCATCGCTGCTGATGGAGTTCCTGGAGCACCAGCTAGTTCCGCTTCATCAGTACCCACTTCTGATGTGGAGGCCCCACCCGAGCCCCGCGGTCTTGGCCGACGAGGATCTGTCTGCGGTCCTCCAGTCTTTGGTCGGGGGAGACGTGGCGAGGTTGGAGGGCGCTCCTACGCCTCTGTTCCTCCGCGAGGACTGGGACCGGGTGGTGGAGTCCATGCCTGTCTTCAACGGGGACGTGCCTGTGCCCGTGGAGGCTCCCGAGGACCCGGTGGATGTGTCCTCCAGCGACTCCAGCAAAGAGAAGGAAGAAGGGGAGCGGGAAAGAGGGGCTGACTCCGAGGCGACTGACGGAGAGTCAAGGGCTCCCCCCTTCGGCGCAGGTCCCACGCTCTCCGCCTCTCTCTGAGTGATGACGATGAGCAGAGCGGCGGGAGCCTGCCCCCGATCCCGAAGAAGGACAGGACCGGCTGATCCCCCGCGGGTCTGCCCCGGCCCCTAGGTGATACGCAGACGTGCCTCCTGCTCCCAAGCTCCTTGAGGCTGATCCTTGCAGCCGGCTCTTAGGCTTCAAGTACGGCCAGAGGCTGCTCGAGCCCGCGAGCGATGACCTGTAAGTGCTTGATTCCTGTCCTGTTTCTTGTTCTGTTGCTGAGGCTTGACGTTCGTATCTCCCGGCTAGGCTGGCGCCTGCGGCGAAGAAGTCGAAGGGAGCTCCTAAGGTTTCCTCCGGGGCAGCGCCTCTGCCCGCGAAAGAAGATGACCGTGATGCACGGACCTCTCCTGCCCGGGCGTCCTCGCGAGGCCTGGCTGAGCCGGCTGGGGCGAGCTCAGCCCCCATGGCCCAGGCGACTCCCGAGGTTCCCTTGCCTGATGCCGCCACCACAGCCGTTGCGGCGCAATAGGCTCCACCTCAGGACACTGTGGTCACGCTGCCGTCTTCTCCTCCTACTCCACCGACTGTTGTTTCCCCGACTCCTCCTACTGTTCTGGATCGTGCTGCTGCCGAACTGGACCGTCTGCGGCAGGATCTTCTGGGCGCCGACCCTCGTTTAGTGGTCGGGCGTCTTTTCGTGGATTTGTCACGGCAGATGTCCTAGTGAAAGGACTTAGTCGTGGAGCCATCGCTACGGGTTAACTTGAAGGGGTTAAAGCGGACACAAAGACACGAGGGTTTATACTAGTTCGGCCCCTTCGATGAAGGTAAAAGCCTATGTCTAGTTGTGATGGAATTGATGTGGTCTCGATGGATATGGAGCAACAAGCTTCGCCTAGGCTCGAGTTGTTGTTGTCTGTCCTTGAACCGCCGCCGTGTCATCCCCTTATATACACGGGTGACGCCCGTCGGTCCACAGAGTCCCACACCGGTTCATACTCGTATCCCGGTTGGTCTCTTTCTATTCCCTACTTACAATGCAAGTTTATATATCAAGCCGGTTTACGGCTACAGGTTCTAAACCGACTACAGGCCTTGGGCCATCATCTGCTTGATCACCTTTGTACTACTAATGAAGCTAACCCAGCCCAGGTAGGCCGGTTCATGCCCAGTGGTAATATCCCCAACATTAGGCCCCAGATTGATTTGAACTGGTTCATGTCAATCCTTCACAAAAATCTTTGTCTTCAGCATCTTCTGGTAATTGGTAAACCGCCATGTCGCCATCATTTCTGGTTGCTGTAAACCGGCATGACGTCATCACGAAGTTAACATTTATAACATCCTCTTTTATTAATAGATCTGTGATACCCAGGTCCTTAGCTCCACTTCCGAAATTTTGGCTCCTGGATTCGCGCGCTTGACCCACATCTGTTGCCTTATAAATAGGACCGAAGGGTCATTTCCTTTTCTCCCCTTCGTCTCTTCCTCTTCGTCTTCCTCGCGTCGCCAGCCTCAGAGCTCCGCCGCCGCCGTTGTCCTCTGCATCATCTTGGGCCGCTGCATCAACCTGAACGCCCCAGAGCACCACGGTAGCCTTCCGCGTCTTCCTCAGTTCTGGTAAACCTTCTGTTCTTCTTAACATAGATCTGTTCTAGGGTTTCCTGTTCTCGCCGTGTTCGTCGCTTGTTCATACTCGTACCCAGACTCCTGGATAAATCTGTGAACCCCTGCTCCGATTAGCAGTAGCCTTTTAGCATCCGCCTGTAGTTTCACGCTCAAGTCCATAGATCTCATCTACATATCTGCCCATTGGTTCACTTCCGTTCTGCTTTACCCTTTTGAATATTTTCTGTTTTTCTGAACTTGCTTCAGATCCATTGCTGCAATAGGAATTTGTGAAACCTGTTTCTGCATACTTAGCCATCCGCAACTTCGATTGCTTTCGATGTTTAGATCAGGCGGTTTAACTTAATATAGAAAAAGTTAATAAACCGGTATATACCATTAGTCCCCTTGTTGAACCGCCAGAACTCTTTAGCCATATGATGCCACCTTATAGAAATCCGGTTTAAATGTACTGCCTCTGGTTTAACATTGTTCAGACCAGCACCTTCTTTTATCCAACATATTCTTGAACCGGAATCACCTATTTCTTGTAGATCTCACCATGGCCAAACAAGTATATGAGTGCAATTGGGTTCCTTCTCGCATCACAGAAACTCAGCTGGACGATTTAGTCTTAATCGGCGCTTTAGACAGCAAAGATACTATCCACTGGAGGGTTCCTGGTGATGAATGTCCTCCCACACCTCAAGAGGGAGAGGTTGTGATCTTTGCAGATCATTTAGCCCGGGGCTTCAAGCCGCCCGGTTCCAAATTTTACCGGGATGTATTAGCTAATTTTTAGCTCCGCCCGCAAGATATTGGCCCCAATTCTATTACCAACCTATGTCACTTCCAAGTGCTCTCTGAGGTATACCTTCAAGAGGAGCCTTCAGTTGAATTGTTTAGAGACTGCTTCCACTTAAACCACCGCACAGAATTCACAGATGGCCCCAATACCGAATTGGGCGGTATGGCAATTCAGAAAAGAAAAGAGAGCACTTATCCCCACACCAGACTACACAGTCACCCCAAGGAGTGGAATGCAACATGGTTCTACTGCAAAGACACTTCCCCTGACAATGAAAATCCTTTACCTGGCTTTCATTCGGAGCAGCTCAACAACACTCACCCCTTTCCACAGAGATAAAGTGCCAAGGAGAGAAGTAAATATGCTCCGCATCTGTCCAAGCTCCGAGCCTTCATGGCCAACGGTTTAACAGGAATAGATCTTGCACACTGTTGGATATCATGGAGCGTACTGCCTCTCAGCCGGCGCTCCGGTTTGATGTGCAAGTATACTGATAGCGTCGATGACCCACTCCCACACACTAAAATCCAGCTCTTCGATGATGAAGTCACAGATGCTGTGAAGAAAATGTTGAACGAACCAGAGCACCTCTGTGCTCAAATCGGCCTGCTCCCCTTCTGCACTACCAACAAGCCGCCAGCTGTAAGATTTTGCTTGTATTTTTTACTGAACCTGTTACTGCTATTTCTGTCTAACATCAATTGCTGCTCAACCAGGGGGATAATCCGTTTTGGAGCAAGAAGCTTCCGCAAGAACAACTGGAGAAAACAGAACGGTCAACCCGGCCAAAGACCAAGGTTATCAAGAAGCTGGCTCACAAAAGGAAAACCACCGCCTCATCTGATCCGGCTGTTGATGATGATGTGGGTAACTCGGACCTTGAGGTAGAACTCGATTCACTAGGCTTACTTTTTACACGGCTTATTGATGATGATACTTGTCAGGACGACGCTGAAGCTAGTAATGCTGATGTCACTGAGGTAACTATTCTTTCTTCCGATTCAGATCCTTTGCCTTTGCCAAAACTTCGCCAGGCAAACCGGAAAGTTAAATTTTATCATCCTCTTGCTTACTTGGATCCCCAATTTCTTATGAAGACTCAGCAACATGAAGCTCGCCGCACAACCCGGCACAGCGGCCAGGTAGTTACCTCCGCCGGTTTACCAAACAGTCCGGTTCGAAAACGCCGCTCCGAGGTCTCCGACCTTTTTATTAATTTATATCCTAAAGCGGGTTTCATCCGTCAACCTCTTAATCCGTCTGACTCCGATTATCAGGTTACTTCTCATTCTTCCTCTGGTGAATCATCGGCCACTCAGCTGCCGCCACTGAAAACAGTCCTTGGGTAAGCTAGGTTGAACATATGCTTTTGGTATACTGTGTTATAACTTATGCTGTTTCTTGACTCTTTGTTTCTCTTTCAGGGCTAAACCTAAACCGAGCAAGAAAGCCCGCCTGGACAAAGCGGCTGAGGAAGATGTCGCCCCTGAACAGGATAAAGCACCAGATCTTGAAGCGTTCGTTCATGAGGATATTCCCAATGATCCCCCTTTGCAAGATGATGCTATTCCTGAGGAAAGGCCTATCAATACTTCAGTCCCTGCTGACCCGCCTGCCAGCTCCGTCCGGATTGAAAGATCCCACAGTCCTTCTAAACCTGCTAATAAACCAACTGCGCCAACGCAAACCGGTGAGTCCAAGGATGATGACGTTGTAATTACCGGCGTAGGTCGCTTTGAACCAGGGAATCCTGTCGCTTTAGCCAAGCATACAGTGAAAGAAGATTTTTCTGCCATGAACAAAGGCAAATGGATGTTGAACTGGAAACATATGCTGCTCTGAGTGCCCAAGATCTTCATTCTGGTTACTTGAACCGGCTATATACTAGCCGTGACTGTGAAGCTGGCCTGGTAAAGATGATGAGAGACAAATTTGAGGTAACTTCCTTGTGCTTCTTCTTTCTTTACTTACTGCCACTGTATTAATCCTCCTAGCCCCCAAGGGCCGGTTTGTAACCTTCTTCAAACCGGGACTCCAATAAAGATTCTAACATCAGAACATAACTGAGCAAATAGCCATTAGCCCCCAAGTGCCAAGTTGAATACCTGTATTGAGCTTGGGACTTTGTGATTTAGTAATAGATGAAAATTGAAGGTGCATTAGCCCCCAAGTATCAAGCGTATAACTTGTTATGTGGTTGGTACTTCAAATTCTTGTACTGTTTGTTTAAAGCCAAGCACTGTCTTTATGCAGGCTGAAGTGAGGATCAAAGAGGACCAGATTACTAATCTGCAGCAAACTTTGAAAACCCAACAAGCTGCAACTGACAAGGCAAGGGAGGAATTAACCAGTGCTTTGAGCATCACAGAACAGCTGAAGGAGGGCTTCACAAAGGATCGGGCCGATTGGGCCACTGAGAAGGCCGCTTTGATAAAAAGAGCTAAAAACGCTGAAGCTGCCCTTAAACCGGTGGTAGATGAGCTGACCGCCGTAAAGCGGCAAGTACATTCCATGATCGCTGCTATCTTTGGTAAGCTCTTTGTGGTTTCTTTGACAACTCTGGCCTGCTTAGAATAGATCCGGTTTGTGACCTCTCATGTCTTGTTGCAGGTACATGCATTGGCCACTTAGGATCAGATGTTCGGAAAAAGTTGAAAGCTGCCTACACTTTAATTGAACAGCTGTATACCGGAGCGCAGCAGATCATCACCACTGCATCTCATAACAATCCGGCACCCACCTTAATCCAGGATACTCTGAAGAGGTTGTCAATGCTTCCTGCCCGGATTGAAGAACTGAAGAAATCTGCTGCTCGAACCGGAGCAATTAATGCCTTGATCCGGGCAAAATCATGGGTGCCGGATTTCGATCCTATTGAAGCAGCTCAAGGCTATCCCAGTTTGAAGGAAGATGGCTCAGAGTTCAATGAGGATGACCTGAGGGCGATAAACCATGCAGTGCGCCCTCTGGCTTGTCAATTGGCTGAAGAGGCAGACTTGTCACATTATCAAGCTCAGTATAATGATCAGAACAAATGTGTGGCTGCACCAACTCTTGAAGCGGAGAATCTGATTCCTCCAAACCGTAAGCATACTTACGCTCCTGATATTGAACCGTCTTCTCTGATCCATGAAGAGGCTGTCTTTCAAGCTTTAATGGGAATCGACTGGACCACTATTGATTTCCAGCCAATGGATAGAGATGAGGAAGCTGAAGCGGCGCGGGACGATGAGCAGGCTTGAACCGGAAGCCGGTTTAAATAGCTACTTTATTATGATCCGCCAGAAGAACAATGATCGTATTTGGGCACTGCGTTGCTTTGTAATAGAATAGCCAATACTTCCGCTTTAACTATGTCTTCGTGCATAAGTACTGATGCTTTTGCTTGAAATCCTCAATTTTATATTTCCTGCAATTAGAAAATCTTGAACTGCGGTGGCGGTTATACCGCCGCCGGTTTATGACCTTGATATATATATCATCAATGTGTTTAAGACATATAACCAAATATGCGATACAAAATACCTGCCGTCGCTGGGCATGAAGTTGGCTTAGCCAGGCTTGAAACGGAGGTTTTATAAACCATTACCGTCAAAGGGGAGAAAACAACTCTCGTGTAAACCGTGCTGGGTCATTATGAGCCTCCCTGTTACTCCATGATGTTAACAGGAAAAGTAAACCGGGCATAGTTCTCCGGATTAAAAAATGAACCGAATCTGTCAGCTAAATCGGTAAAAAAAGTGTTGTTGGTGTAAAGGAAACACAACAAAAATTAAGAAATAGTCATAAAAGAAATATGGAAGCAAAGGCAATGATAAAAACCATTTGCAAAAAACATGCTTTACTGAGCTGATCAGATGGTGTTACCATGGTCGGACAGGACCAAGCCCCCAATAGGAGTGACAATGGTTCAAGTCAGCCAGGTCCCCGAATGAAACCGTGGCATATATGCCAATCAAAAGGCATGGCAATGGTTCGGGTTTGACGAAGCCCCCAAGTGATTTTGTGGCCTTAGGCCGATCAAGAGGCGTGACTGGATCAGACTTGACCATGTCCCCAAGTGATCTGGTGGCTTTCGCCTATCAAAAGGTGTCGCGTTGGTTCGGACACGACCAAGGCCCCAAGTGATATGAAAAGCAAATTTCAAGGGGTAAACCGGAGGCCGCTTTAAAACAGAACCACTCCATGTAACCACACATGATATGAAAGGACAGAGACCCCGCTTTAGCTGAGGCTCCGGTTTTATTATATCAAAGATAATATATACACTGTCATAATATGTACATAGATAGAGCCAATGGCTCAGGTGTAGTAAGGCCGAAGATGAGCTATGTTCCACGGCCTGTTGGTCTCCTCCTCTGATGTGCGTGAGTCTTTATGCTCTCGAATATCGATCAGATAGTATGACCTGTTGTGCAGATTCTTGCTGACCACGAAAGGTCCCTCCCAAGGTGTGGATAACTTGTGCATATCCGTCTGGTCTTGGATGAGCCGAAGCACCAAATCTCCTTCTTGAAAAACTCTGGTCCTGACCTGGCGACTGTGATAGCGCCGAAGATCTTGTTGATAAATCACCGAGCGGGCAGCCGCTATGTCGCGCTCCTCATCCAATAGGTCCAAAGCGTCTTGCCGTGCTGTCTCATTGTCCGCTTCAACATAAGCCGCCACACGAGGCGAATCATGCCAAATATCACTAGGGAGAACCGCCTTCGCTCCGTAGACCATGAAAAACGGCGTGTATCCTGTAGATCGGTTGGGCGTAGTATTGATACTCCATAGCACAGATGGTAGCTCTTCAACCCAACATCCCGGTGTTCTTTGCAATGGAACCATAAGCCGGGGTTTGATGCCTCGCAAGATCTCTTGATTAGCTCGTTCTGCCTGCCCATTGGACTGGGGGTGAGCCACTGATGATACGTCAAGTCGGATGTGCTCACGTTCACAGAATTCCTTCATAGCACCCTTGGATAAATTGGTACCGTTGTCAGTAATGATACTGTGTGGAAAGCCAAACCGGAAAATCACCTTTTTAATGAACTGCACCGCTGTAGCTGCATCACACTTGCTGACAGGCTCCGCTTCAACCGACTTGGTAAACTTGTCAACTGCCACCAAAAGGTGGGTTTTCTTATCCTTGGATCTTTTAAAAGGTCCGACCATATCCAGGCCCCATGTTGCAAACAGCCAAGTGATTGGAATCATCCTCAATTCTTGAGCCGGCACATGAGCACGCCTTGAAAATTTCTGACAGCCATCACACCGTTTAACCAAGTCCTCTGCATCAGCATGAGCTGTCAACCAGTAGAACCCGTGACGGAACGCTTTTGCCACCAGAGACTTTGAACCGGCGTGGTGACCACAATCCCCTTCATGGATTTCACGTAAGATTTCACAGCCTTCCTCAGGAGAGACGCAACGTTGAAATGCCCCTGATACACTACAATGATGCAATTCGCCGTTGATAATTGTGATAGACTTGGATCGCCGGACTATCTGCCTGGCTAGAATCTCATCCTCTGGCAACTCTCCCGGTTCATGTACGCAAGATAAGGAACCGTCCAATCTGGTATAACATGCAGGGCTGCTACCAATTGAGCCTCCGGATCAGGAATAGCCAAATCCGCTTCACCTGGGAGCTTGACTGACGGGTTGTGCAACACATCGAGAAAGACATTAGGCGGGACCGGTTTACACTGAGAGCCCAACCGGCTTAAAGCGTCCGCCTCTTCATTTTTTCGATGATCTACGTGATCCACTTGATAACCTTTGAAGTGACCCACAATCATATCCACCTCACGACGATATGCAGCCATAAGTGGGTCTTTAGAATCCCAAGTGCCAGACACCTATTGAGCCACGAGATCCGAGTCACCGAAACACTTAACCCGGCTTAAGTTCATCTCCTTAGCCATCCGGAGACCATGTAGCAAAGCTTCGTACTCAGCTGCATTATTAGTACAAGGGAACATTAAGCGGATAACATAACAAAACTTATCACCTCTTGGGGAAGTTAATACGACTCCAGCCCCCGAGCCTTCCAATTGCCTGGATCCATCAAAATGGATAGTCCAATATGTGTGATCCGGCTTCTCCTCTGGTGCTTGCAACTCCGTCCAATCATTGATGAAATCAACAAGTGCCTGAGACTTCACCTCCGTCCGAGGCACGTATTTCAATCCGTGCGGCCCAAGTTCTATAGCCCACTTGGCAATCCGGCCAGTCGCCTCCCGGTTTTGTATGATATCGCCCAAGGGAGCTGAACTGACCACTGTGATGGGGTGCCCTTGGAAATACTGCTTCAACTTCCGGCTTGCCATGAAAACTCCATATACCAGCTTCTGCCAATGCGGATACCTTTGCTTGGATTCAATAAGCACCTCGCTGATATAATAAACCGGCCGCTGAACCGGATATTCCTTGCCTGCCTCCTTGCGTTCCACCACAATAGCCACGCTAACTGCACGAGCATTGGCCGCTATGTATAACAATAACGGCTCCTTGTCGACCGGAGCCGCAAGAACGGGCGGATTGGCCAATTGCCGCTTCAAGTCCTCCAACGCTTCATCAGCAGCCGGAGTCCAGATGAATTGATCTGTCTTTCTCAGCATCTGGTATAAAGGGATAGCCTTCTCTCCGAGGTGGCTGATAAACCGGCTCAGTGCGGTGATCCGACCCGCCAAACGCTGAACATCGTTGATACACTTCGGTTTAGCCAGGGAGGTGATAGCCGTAATCTTCTCCGGATTAGCATCAATTCCTTTGTTGGACACAAGAAAACACAGTAACTTGCCCGCCGGAACACCAAAAACACACTTGGCCGGGTTAAGCATCATCTTGTAAACTCGCAAGTTGTCAAAGGTTTCCTTCAAATCACCCACCAGCGTCTCCTTCTGCCTTAACTTGACTATAATATCATCCACATAAGCGTGCACATTACGGCCGATCTGCTTATGCAAGCAGTTCTGCACACATCGTTGATAAGTAGCTTGGGCGCTCTTGAGCCCAAAAGGCATAGATACATAGCAGAAGTCTCCAAAGGGAGTAATAAACGCCGTCTTCTCCTGGTCCTTAACCGCCATTTTGATCTGATGATACCCAGAATACGCATCCAAAAAGCTCAAACGCTCACAACCCGCCGTGGCATCAATAATCTGGTTAATGCGGGGGAGGGCAAAAGGATCCGCTGGACAAGCCTTCTTAAGATCTGTGTAATCCACACACATACTCCAAGTGCCGTTTTTCTTAAGAACCAGCACCGGATTAGCAAGCCACTCTGGATGGAACACTTCAATGATAAAACTAGCTGCTAAGAGCCTGGCCACTTCCTCTCCAATGGTTTTGCGCCTTTCTTCGTTAAACCGGCGAAGAAATTGCTTTACCGGTTTATACTTAGGATAGACATTAAGAGTGTGCTCAGGGAGTTCCCTCGGTACACCTGGCATGTCAGAAGGCTTCCATGCAAAAATGTCCCGATTCTCACGGATGAACTCGATGAGCGTGCTTTCCTATTTAGGGTCCAAGTTGGCACTGACAGTGAACTGCTTGGACGAATCGCCGGGCACGAAGTCAACAAGCTTGGTCTCAGCCACCGATTTGAACTTCAGATCTGAATCATGCTCCGTGGTCAGTTTCTTCAAAGGGGTCATGTCCGCAGGATCAACATTGTCCCTGTAATATTTCAGCTCCTCCGTGGCACAAACCGACTCTGCATAGGCCGCATCACCTTCCTCACATTCCAAAGCAATCTTACGGCTCCCATGAACCGTTATTGTCCCTTTGTAACCCGGCATCTTGAGCTGCAAATAGATATAAAAAGGCCGTGCCATGAATTTGGCATAAGCCGGCCGCCCAAACAAGGCGTGATACGGGCTTCGGATTTTCACCACCTCAAAGGTTAGTGTTTCGGATCGGGAATCATGCTCGTCCCCAAAATCCACCTCCAGGGCTATCTTACCAACAGGGTATGCTGATTTTCCAGGCACCACACGATGGAACACCGTATTGGACGGTCTGAGATCCTTGTCCGTTAGCCCCATGCGACGGAATGTCTCATAGTACAGGATGTTAATACTGCTCCCTCCATCCATGAGTACCTTGGTGAATTTATAACCTCCCACCTGAGGGTCTACCACTAATGCCAACTGGCCCGGATTGTCAATCCGGGGGGGTGATCCTCCCTGCTCCACACGATAGGCTGCTCTGACCAGCGTAAGTAACGTAGTATGGCCGGTTCAACAGAGTTCACCGCTCGCTTGTGAAGTTTCCGGTTGTGCTTATCCAAGCTAGTTGTGAAAACGTGATACTGCCCATTGTTCAGCTGTTTTGGCTGGCTCTGATAACCCGACTGCTGCTGCTGCTGCTGCTGTTGGTTATAACCCCCTTGACCGCTCTGATTATTCTGGTTACCATTACCGCCCTGATTGAAACCTGAACCAGAAGCTTGACCCGGCCCATGGAAACCGGATCCTGAGCCACCACCTAACCCACGGTCATACCGGAAGGCATTAGAGTTTTTAAATTCCTGCATAATGTAGCAATCCTTCCAAAGGTGGTTAGCCGGCGTCTCCTTCGTCCCGTGCTTTGGGCAAGGCTGATTCAACAAATAGTTTAAGCGATCCGGGTTAGGATTTGGAGCCCCATTACGATTCGCCGCTTTACTTCTGCACCGCTGACCCTTTTCCTGCGCATTAGTGTTAGCCACAAAGTCCATGCTGCCATCCGCTTTATGCTTGCCTCCGTTTCCATGGCCCGCCAGTTTGTATTGATGCCCCTTGGAGTTGCTATTCTTCTTTCCCTTCCCTGCTTCGTCATCGTCAGTCTCGGGATCCTTGGTACTATCAGAATCAGCATACTTCACTAAAGCGGCCATGAGAGTTCCCATGTCATTACAGAACCGCTTCATACGCCCCAACTTCAACTTTAAAGGCTTAAACCGGCAGTTGCCTTCCAGGGTTAAGATCGCCGAGTCAGCATTGATCCTGTCAGACGAGTGCAAGACTTCCAAAACGCGGCGTACCCAATGGGTTGTTGATTCTCCGTCCTCCTGAACACAAGCCGCCAAGTCTACTATGGACTTAGGCTGTTTACACGTATCTTTGAAATTCTGGATAAACCGGGCCCGCAACTGCGCCCATGAGCTGGTAGAATTAGGCGGCAGGCTTTTCAACCAAGTATGGGCCGTGCCTTCAAGCATCATGGTGAAGTACTTTGCACACGCGGTCTCATCCACATCCAGCATCTCCATGGCCATCTCATAACTCTCTACCCACGCTTCTGGAGATAAATCAGTGGTGTAATTCAGCACCTTGCGCGGACCCTTGAAGTCTTTGGGCAGGCGTACATTGCGTAAAGCGGGGACTAAACAGGGCACTCCCAAGCTAGATGCGACCCCTGGCCCGGCTGAGGTGGTAGGAAGAATTGGTGTAAGCTGATCCGCCTCGTTCTATGCTGCTAACTTGGCCTCCCTTCGTGCCCGGGCCCGGTCCACGACATCCTGAGCATCGCGAACACCCCCTGCCGGGTTATTGCCACGGGCCGCTTCACGGCCCCGCGCATTGCTTGATATAGCCGGTTCATCCAGGCACCTACTATAGCTCTGGCTTGGACGAGGTGTGGAATGAATCCGATCGCGGCTGTATGAATATGCCTCCTGTTGAATCAAAGCGGTCCGGAGAAGTTCCTTAACCCGGCGCGTCTCTATTGCTTGTGGAGAGTCTCCTTCGACCGGGATTGCTTCTAATCACGCAGCAGCTGCGTCAAGATTGTCCATAGGATTAGAATAATGACCTGGAGGTGTCTGGACCGGCAGAGGAATCACAATGTTCTGCCGAGGAGGCTCCATCGGGCGGGGTTGGACTGTCGCTCCTGGCCCTGGTGCCTCGACTCGGTTTACCTCCTGGAGCCCCGGCGGATTGCTAGTTCCGGCTCCCGGAGTGTGAAAGAGATTTCGAGGGTCGAACCCTAACGGCAAGTGTGATCTGTGCTTCCGCTTCAAGACCTCCTATGACGCGTTCTGGTCGAGCATGAGCTTATAGGCCTGGGCGTCCAAAGCGGCCCGCTCTGCGGCCATCCTGTCCTTCTCTGCTGCCAGGTCGGCTTTGGCCTGCACGATCTGCTCTCTCACTTTTGCAATCTCCACATCATGGGCCTCCTGATCCGCCGGATTGGCCTCTGCCATAAGTACCGCTAGTGCGTCGAACAGGTCAGACAGAACTTGAACCGGTGGGCGCACAAGGCCTCCTGCCCCTGCTGCCACTGCCGCTGCTGACCCGGAGAGCATTGCTGCTGCGGTCGAAGAGTGATTCGCCGCCTGCGTACCGGCCATGAATATCCCAACCCAGTTGATCTGATCTGGGGGGTTCGGAATACTGTCGCCATTGGAACAGCCCCTAATCTAGTCATCTTGCAACTGGTACAATGATTCAGTCTCTCCGGTTGAGGACTCGTCGCCGGAATAGACGACGGTCTCGCTACCGTATTCTGACTCATCCTCAGGCTCTCCTCCGTGGATGACTCCGACGAAGGCACGCTTCATGGCCGGTTTAACCTGGGTAGGTCTCGCACGCTGAGCCGTCTCGACGAGGTCGGTGCAGATGTCCGGCTCAGGCCCAGGCTCACCAATCTTGCCGATGAAAACGTGTATGCCACCAAAGGGGACCCAGTATCCGTACCTGGCTTCGGGACCCCATCCTGAATCGTCGATGTAGAGCTTGCCACGACGACTCTTGGTCATCCGGCCCACAACATAGCCTTCGAGTCCTTTGAGCTTACCCTCCAAGATCATCAAACCATCGTGCGATAGCCCCACGGTGGGCGCCAACTGCCGTGGATTTGTCACGGCAGATGTCCTAGTGAAAGGACTTAGTCGTGGAGCCATCGCTACGGGTTAACTTGAAGGGGTTAAAGCGGACACAAAGACACGAGGGTTTATACTAGTTCGGCCCCTTCGATGAAGGTAAAAGCCTACGTCTAGTTGTGATGGAATTGATGTGGTCTCGATGGCTAGGGAGCAACAAGCTTCGCCTAGGCTCGAGTTGTTGTTGTCTGTCCTTGAACCGTCGCCGGGTCGTCCCCTTATATACATGGGTGACGCCCGTCGGTCCACAGAGTCCAACACCAGTTCATACTCGTATCCCGGTTGGTCTCTTTCTATTCCCTACTTACAATACAAGTTTACATATCAAGCCGGTTTACGGCTACAGGTTCTAAACCGACTACAGGCCTTGGGCCTTTATCTGCTTGATCACCTTTATACTACTAATGAAGCTAACCCGGCCCAGGTAGGCCGGTTCACGCCCAGTGGTAATATCCCCAACACGTCTGGAGCTGGCTTCTGGCTGGATTCGCTCCAACGCTTCGATTCGGGCGGCGCTGGTCCAGGCCTCTATGGCTTGCGACGAGGAGAAGCAGGGCGTCCTTGGGGCGAAGGCTGCTCGCGATGCCGCCTTGGGGGAGGTGGCTAATGTTCGAGGTCACTGCAAGGCGCTGGAGAGCAAGCTGCAGGGCCTGCAGGACCAGCTCGCCGAGGAGACCCGCCTTCGCCAAGAGCAGGAGGAAAGCATGAAGGCTCGCGAGGCGGCCGTCAAGGACCGGGACACCAAGCTCAAGAAGCGCCGTGACCGCCTCGGCGCGCTTGAGCAAGAGTTGGAGGCAAGGAAGGTCGAGCTGGATGCCAAGGCACGGGTTCTTGCCGAGGATCGCGTGGCCTTCGCGGAGATGGAGGAGAAGGCTCGCACTTCGCTGAAGACGCTTTATGAGAGCGGCCTGGAGAGCCCGCTGGCCGGCGACGAGGACGGCCCCGCCAAGCTGCTTCCCTTCCCGGTTCGTGCTCTTGAAGATGTCACCCTTGGCCTTGGCCCTACGGCTGAGGCCGAGGCGTGTGCCTTGTCTTCTGCAGCGCTGACGCGGGTCCTTACCCACATCTACCTTGGCGACCTCAACGTCGACCTCGACAGCCTGCTGGAGCCAGTGAGCGGCGAGCTTGCTGCTGCCGCTGCTGAGGCCGTGAAGGGTCGTGCGGAAGCTCTGCAGGGGAAGTTCCGGGCTTTCAGCACCAGGCCGAAGCGGGGCGCTGCCGGCCCTGCAGCTCCACAAGGCGAACCCGCTCCGCGCAGCTCCACCGCTGGCAAGTGACTCCGTCGTGACTCCCGTCCTGTTTTTAATTCCTGCGCATGTACCATGCCTCGGGGAGGCGTTAAAACTTGCATTTGGTGTTGTGATGACAGTATGGACTGTAATATTTGCTTTTAAATTCCTTGAAATTTGCGCTATTCCTTCCTACTTGCTTATGTTCTACTCCGGCAGAGCCCGGCCCCGCGCATACCTCAGCCACCGTTAGCCCCGACTGGAAACCAGGATGGGACCAAGGAGTGAGGGGCTACGTGACAAGTTAGGCTCCTGAGTCGTGATGCTCAGGAGTCCCCCTTGGCGCTCGAACAGCAAGTAGGGAGGCGAGATGTTGGGGTGACTCCTTAGGGAGGTGATATGCGGGTGGATATACCGTTCTACGTTTGCAGAGCCCGGCCCCGCGCATACCTCAATCGCTGTTAGCCTTTCGGAACTAAGGAGTGAGGGGCTACGTGACCAGTTAGGCTCCTGAGTCACGATGCTCAGGAGTCCCCCTTGACGCTCAAACGGCCTTCGTACCTTGGCTTCACTCGGGAAGGGACGTGCGACGAACCAGGCCCGGGGGGCCTGGCTGGGTGGCGTGCGTCTGGGCGTGACCCAGGCGTAGCCCCCGTGCCCAGCCCCCTCGTGCGGCACTCCCGAGGGGAGGCATTGCGATGAGGCTAGACACGGAGCTCTGGGCTCCCTGAGGTTGATGCGGCACGGGGGCCACCCTCAGTTGTTTATCACCAGCGCGGAGCGTAGCGCTTCCGTATGTGTACGGGCATAGCCGCTCCTCAGCAGTGTCGTCAGCCAGCGCGGAGCATGGTGCTTCCACTGGTGCGTGGGAGGGGGCTCCCCTTCAGGAGGAGCCCCCGAGGCGTGTACAACCCCGCCCTGACACGTGCCTGGCACGGTAGGGCCTGACGAGGTGTATCTGGGCTCCCGTGAGCCAGTGCGGGACTCACGGGCCCTACCTCAAGGCGGGTTGCGCCTAGCACTGGGCCTTATCTTGGGGTGTGTTCCTGCAAATTTGGCTAGATGCCGAAGCTTTACGTCCTCGGGTCCCGGCCCTCGAGCTGGTCTCAGCCATCGCTGGTATGCTAGGTTGCGATGCCATGGACAAGACCAGAGGGTGAGGGCTGGAGAGCCGGTAGGAGCCCTGAGTCGCGATGCTCAGGTACCCCCCCTTTAACGCGCAAGCTTGGTTAGATGTCGGAGCTCTACGTCCTCGGGTCCCGGCCCTCGAGCTGGTCTCAGCCATCGCTGGTATGCCAGGTCACGATGCCATGGACAAGGCCAGAGGGTGAGGGCTGGAGAGCCGGTAGGAGCCCTGAGTCGTGATGCTTAGGTACCCCCCCCCCTTAACGCGCAAGCTTGGTTAGATGTCGAAGCTCTACGTCCTCGGGTCCCGGCCCTCGAGCTGGTCTCAGCCGTCGCTGGTATGCCAGGTCGCGATGCCATGGACAAGGCCAGAGGGTGAGGGCTGGAGAGCCGGTAGGAGCCCTGAGTCGCGATGCTCAGGTACCCCCCTTTAACGCGCAAGCTTCCGACATCCAGGAAGAAAAGGAGCCACGGACAGGCACCAAATAATAAACATGATGGGTCGAAAGCATGGCCCTAAGATAAACGCAAGAGGTACACGCCGCTGGGTCTGACCCGAGCGACTTGGGGATAATGCAGCCCGAGGGGCGCCCCCAACAAGGTAAGCTAAAAACACGGGCAAAAGGGATACACGCCGCAGGGACGGACCCACGCGGCCTGGGAATGATGCAGCCCTGAGGGCGCTCCCAGCTGGAAATGAAACTTGAAAGATGTCACCTGATAGTGTTGAGGATGAAGGGGTGTCGGTGTAGCAGACTCGATGGGTGGTGGTAGCCGATCCTCACGAGCCCCCAGGCCCTAGGGCCTTGGGAGGCTCCGGAGGCGCTGGTGGCTCCTCGCGGACCATCTCCATCTCCGCCAGGGCTGCAGAACGCCTGACCTGTTGAGCCTCTAGGATGCCCCTCATGAGGCGCTGGTATGTGGCAGCCATGTTCGGCAGGCCATAAGGCATGCGAACGTAGCTGTGAGGTGGACCTTCACAGCGCCCCACTTGCGAGGGCCAGAGGCACTCCTGAGAGGCGACTTGGTTGAGCCCTGGTATGTCGATGCAAACGTGCAGCCCACCATCTTCGCCTGGATGGGGGGCCACAGCGGGTAAGCGGCGGCTGCCTCTCATGACTCTTGACTCCTGTAGCTCCTGAATGGCCTTGCTGACGAACTCCTGAGGGTTTGGCCCTCCTTGCCTTGCTCCTTCTTGAGGGAAACGTGCTTCAAAACACGCCTCCAAGTGGTGCCCAAGTGCCTCCCTCATGACCTTGGCGAGGTCGACGGCCCTCCAGGGGAGAGCCCCTGAGCCCTGCCTGAGGAGGGCACCGGGCGCGCTTTCCTATGCGATGGAAGGAGATTCCCCCTGGGCAGGCGCGGGCCCTGAGGGGCCTGCCTCCTGAGGGGCCGGGCCGGACGATGTCTTCTTCTTCTTGGGGGCGGCCTCGGGAAGCCTCCTGCTTCCGCGATCCAGGTCTTCCAGTGATGCGGCCTGAAAGGCTCGTTCTAGGGAGCACACTGCGTCTCTCTCTTCGTAGGGCACCGTGATGACTCCGCCACTTCCTGGCATCTTGAGGATGTTGTAGCCGTGGTGGGTTACTGCCATGAACTTGGCCAGCACTGGGTACCCGAGGATGGCATTGTACGGCAGGTGAATGTGGGCGACGTCGAAGTCGATGAGCTCGGTGCGGTAGTTGTTGCGTGCCCCGAAGGTGATAGGGAGGCAGACCTGCCCAATCGGGACCGTGGAGCCATCGGTGACTCCGGAGAAAGGCTTGGTTGGCTGAAGCTGATTGTAGGGCACTTGGAGATTGTTGAATGTTTCCACAGACAGGACGTTGAGCCCTGCCCCGCCATCGATGGGGGTCCTGGTGACCAGCACGTTGCTGATGATTGGGGAACAAAGCATCGGGAGGACTCCGGCTGTGGCCGCGCACTTGAGCTGGTCTACTGAGCTGAACATGATGGTGCACGCCGACCACCTGAGAGGGCGCGTGGCCTCGAGCTTGGGGAGGACCGCATTTACTTCGCGGGCGAACTGCTTGAAGATGCAATGAGAGGCTGGGGCTTGAGCTCTTCCTAGGATGCAGGCAATCGCACGTGGCTCCTGGAAGCCCCCAGCCCCCTCGTCCTGATGACGGTCCTCATTTCTCCTTGGCTGCGGCGGCAGTGGAGGGAGACCTGCGTTGCCTTGTGGGCGATCCTCGTGAGGCTGATCCCTCCAGCCTCCCTCGCAAGGCGGGTCCTGCCAGCGGTCCTCGCAAGGTCGGCCGCGCCACCCTTGGCGGGGGCCGCGGTCTTCCTAGCGTCCTGCGTTCCTTCCTCCTCCTCGACCGTAGCCCCGATCGCTGCGGTCGGGACGTCGGCCGGTCCTTTCTTCTCGCACGGCTTGGAGCTCTTGGCATTCATTGGTGTTGTGGGTGTGGAGGTCGTGGTACACGCAGTACCGGCTGCCCTTAGAAGATTCGGGCTGGTCTCTGCCCCGCTTGGTGTCTGGTTCTGCTGTGAGCACGGCAGCCCCCTTGCGCTTCACATCCTTGGCCTTGGTTTCTTCTCTTCTGGGTCTGCGGCAGGCAGCTCGAGGAGGGAGAGGCGCCCTTCCTCAGCCCTGGTGCACTTGGTCGCCAAGTTGAACAGCTCCAAGGAAGTGCACAGGTCTTCATGCATCGCCAGCTCCTCCTTCATCTTGACGTCGCGCACGCCGTCGGAGAAGGCTGAGATGATGGCCTCCTTGGTCACCTTAGGAATCTTGAGGCGCGCGTTGTTGAAGCGCTGGATGTACTTTTGCAGGGTTTCCCCTCGTTGCTGCTTGATACGGCGGGTGGCCGGTCGCGAGTACCCTGGAAGTTGGCGATGAAGCGGGTGCGCATCTCGTCCTAGAAGGAGATCGTGCCTGGTGCCAGGTTCAGGAGCCAGGTGTGGGCCCCGTCCTTGAGCGCCATGGGAAACCAGTTCGCCATGACCTTCTCGTCTCTGTTGGCAGCTTCGATGCCCAGCTCGTAGAGCTGGAGGAACTCTGCAGGGTCGTCCGTGCCGTCGTAGCGAGGAGGCATGTCTGGCTTGAACTTGCTGGGCCACGCGACGCTGCGCAGCTCGGTGATGAAGGCACGACAGCCTGCTGTGGCCACGGGAGGCCTTGGGTGACGAAGAGCTTGGTCCTGCGGGTCCCCATGCGCTACAGTTGGGAGCAGCGCGGGGTCCTGACGTGCTGGGGCAGGAGCGGGGTCGCGACGAGCCGGAGCGGGGAGCGCTCGGGCAGCTTCTCATGGGCGAGGGACTTCTTGGCAGCTCTGCTCTTGCCACGCTGGCGCCTGACGGAGCGGGTTCCGCTCAGGGGCCACGCGCCTTGGGGCCAGGGCGCCTTCTTGAGGGGGAGGCGGCTGAGGCGCCCCCGGAGCTTCGTCACTCGCGCTGGGCGGGGCGCGGTGCAGCGAGAAGGACGGCGTGGGGGAGCCCCCTGCGGTGCGGACGAGCTCGGCGACTCGGTCAAGCCATTCTTCGTAGACGTCGTCGACGGGACGGTAGCGCAGGAGCTCGTTTGCCGCGACGAGCGCAGCTCGAGCCTCCATGGCCGTGCGGGGCGCGCGGGACGAAGAACCAGCTGGGGTGAGCGTGGGCGTAGCAGTACGGTCGTCTCGCCTCATGGATGGATGCTGGGACGCTGCTTGCTGCTCGTTCCCCGCCGGGCCGGTGGCGGCATTGACGGCAGGTGATGGGGAACGACGAGGGCGCCGCTGACGGGAGCCGTCTGGGCGACATGGGAAGCGAGGGCGGCTCGATGCTCGGCGCGGGCCCGACGAGCATCAGACATGGATGCGATGGTCGGAGAAGAGCAGGGCGACGGAAGGCGAATTCCAGCGCACCCCTACCTGGCGTGCCAAATGTCGGATTTAGGGTTCCGGCAGACCCTTGAGGTTCGAACTCTGGGGTGCGCGTGGAGATTTCACCCTCTACCTACCTGCCCCTCGCCGACTCGCTAGGATCTAAACTACGGAATGGACAACACAAGAGACACAGAGTTTATACTGGTTCAGGCCACCATTGTGGTGTAATACCCTACTCCAGTGTGTGGTGTGGTGGATTGCCTCTTCGGCTGATGATGAACAATACAAGGAAGAACAGCCACGCGGGGGCCTGTTCTTGGCTGGCGCGATGAACTGCTAGGAGGAGTTCAGCAGCTCTCTCTACTGGTTTCTTGGTGAGGATCTAGATTCCTCTACCCTGGGGGTGGCTAGTCCTATTTATAGGCAAAGGCCCTGGGCCTCTTCCCAAATATTGAGCGGGAAGGGCGCCAACAATTGGCCATTTTGAAGGGAAACATCTGGTACACTTATCCTGACTAAAGTTGGTCCTCGCCTATCAAAGGCTCTGGTGGTGACGCCTGCTTGGGCTCCACAATGACTTCCTTCCTGCCGTTGGGCTGGTCTTGGTCTTGTTGCACCGAAATGGATGCCTTTGCTTGATGCTCTCGCCTTCCCTTGCTCCCTTTGCACCAAAGAGGAAAGGAGGACACTGCGCGGGCTGGCGCCCGACTGGCGCCCTTGGTCGTCATGGCTTGCGTCATGGGCACCTCACGAGGTACCCCGCCTTGAACTCTCCGCCTCCTCGTGAGCCAGCCTGATGAGGCTGCGCCTAAGGAAGCTCCTTGTCGTCCGCCCCGCGAGGCTTGGCCCCTCGCGAGGGTCTTGAGCTTGTGTTGATGAAGATGGGCCGTGCTGGGCCCCCTTTTGAGCCACGTCGCAGGCCGCAGGCAGGCAAGTCTGGGGACCCCCATTCCCAGAACGCCGACAAGCCTCAATCACAATAATATCTGTGCTCAGACTGCTCTCCGACGGTGTTGCCTCTGAACTGCTACCATCTGGTAACATGGATGGCGCACTCCTTCCACAAATAGATTCTGGGGTTGTACATTGTGTCCTAATGTGAACGACATCCTGAAAGGTTTCCACTTGACATAAGTAAGAGATAGTTATCGTATGATCCAGCCAGTAAGCTTACATGGTAAATGACGGACGAATTATTGCCGAGCATGGCAAACTATATTTAAATGGTTCGAAGCAGCATCAGCCAAAAAGAAATTAAAATGGTAAGATGAAACTAGGGATGTAAGTGGCAAATAAACGACATCCGCCAGTCCCATCTAGTTAGTTTTTGCTACCTCCCTAGTTCATTTTCCTCAAAAACAAAAACTCTTTTGAACTATCATACCACTAGTGGACTTTAATCAGGATTAAACGGGACCTAGTTGCCATCCCTAGTTGAAAGGGAGTGTACAACCGCTATATTTAAGTTGCCAAGGCATCTAAGTAGTTGAAATAATCTGAGAAAGCACTTAACAGTGTGGCCTCATATAAACTACGAAGACAGTCTTGTGGTGAAGTTGAGAGGAAAAGTTAAGGACTCAAATGAAATAGGCATGCATTTCTTTACGATAGTGCAACAGGCACTGCTGACATATTGGCCAACTCAGGTATAGCTTAACAACAAACAAGCATTCGAATCAAGCAATACAGCAAAGCAGACAACTGAACTATTTGTAATTCGGTAGGATTACACATTGAGGGCACAAGCCAAGAAAGCAGCCCACTCGCATTACATTTCACATGTACTAAAACACACTGGCTTACCATATGTTGCTGTGAAGTCTAGCTGCTGTTGCAATGTTCTTTGAAGATATCGTTAGCATCCCGTGGTTGCAAATCTAGTTGTTGTAGTTTATTCTGCACCATCTATTTAGGTAAAATTAATTTTAATCGCATGCACTGGTCCGAATTGATCATCAATGGTTCATCTAAACTAATGAAATAAGGGTGCGTGCATACACGACAATATATCTGCTTCCCTCTATTTTTATGTTGTTCGAGGTGCCAGCCCCAAAAGAACAAATATTTTGCTTGATGGGGTTGGCAGCTCCATAATTAATAGAAGCATCAAATTAGTCATGCAACTTGGGAAGATCAAGAACACACAAACAAGTAATGAACAGAGGCTCGGAGCAGTGATGTAATAGCTAGCATTAGAAAATGTAGGGTAAAACAAACAAAAAGCAGCGGAACCACATGCTAGTTTGCTTATGTGTAATTAAGCATAGAGAACATTAAGCCGTCTGATGGAACCAACAGGTGGTATCAGAACAAAACTAAAGCATATTAACTATATGTGCTCTGGTATGTAATATAGCACATGTAACATGTTCAAAGCCAGAAGTATGGCCCTACAGGTGCAAGCAGAATAACGCGTCTCATGAAAAACTGAATGATGCCCTGAAGAAATTCAAAGGTGCGGTGCTTATGCTAGGAAAGTGAACATAGGCGCCGGCCGTTGGATAATAGTACCTGATTCTCGGCGGCGTATGGGTATCGTTGTCATACTTGATAGCTAAGAATCGTTGATGGTGCTCGTGTTGCGGTTGAGTTTGGGCCGGCTGTCACCGTCGCTAAAGCGGCTCCGGTGCTACGGTTGCGGTGCCTGTCGACATACAAGATAGCTCATCTATGGTAAGTAAACAATTGCATGATAAAGAGAAAAACCGAAGGAGTACAAATCGAAATAACCTGATGAGGTTGCGGCGTCGGTAAAGCAGGGCTGGTGGAGTTGAATATGGCATCCGTGGAGAGGGTCCGGTGCAGTGGACGAAGGCTTCGGCGGGCGCGTTGTACAGTGCTTTCGGTGAGGCGGATCTGTTGCGGCGGACGAGGGCTTGTATGAAGGGGCAGCGAAGGGGCGGACGAGGGAGTCAGTGAAGGGCCTACGCTGTGGTGGACGAGGGCACCGGTTAAGCAGATCCGGTGCGGTGGACCATGATGGCGGTCAAGGAGATCTGGAGCGGTGGACAAGCCAGTCGCTGAAGCGGCTCCGGTGAAGTGGTGAGTTGGCAGTTGGGGGTTCCAAGGTGCGGAAGGAAGATCCGGCGGGGTGTGAGGTTCACCGCTGCGGTGGAGGACTAGATTCCGCGGCTTGCCGTGGTTGGGGGGGTCGGGGAGGGGAAGGGGAGGGGCTCTGGGGAAGAATGTTGGGGGCAAAGAGGGGAAAACAATGGAGTTACCAAAGCAGCCCTTTTCCGTTCATGTGGCAGGGGTAAAACAGGAATATCGCAGGGCTAAACTTTCGGGCGCGTGATATTTCGATGTGAGCGGGAAGTTTGAAAGCTTTTGGCGTCTAAAATTATAAGTATTCTGCTCTCGTACGGCCGACTATGATATCATGGCCGATAATTTGTTTGTTTTGCACGCAAAAAAATGTGCAAGTTTTGAAAATCAATGTCTCCAACTTGAAACTTAGATTGTCCATTCAATTCAAATATGGATCATTGAGCTACTACAAGCAAATAACATCATACGGTCCAATCAAATGAAATTCCAAATGTGTTTATCCTAAATATGATGACAAAAGCAAAAATGTGTATGTGTATGAATAAAGTGGATGATTATAAAGTTTGAACATGCCTGTATGTGTATATCTCTAGGTTTGATATATGAATTTGAAATCACGAAATCCCGGCTTAAAAAATGTACCTCCGTTTAAATGAATTACAAAAGCTAATGATGGAGTCAGATTCCAAAATTCCAATCTTAGGTTTGTAATTCTGGTACATCAAGGTATATCACGCATGTTCAAAAGTATCGTTATCTCATAGTACAAACTCTAAAACAAATTGATCAACCATGAGTGCACAATATCTCAATTACGCTAAATTCCCTCAAATATAGACACCTCACTCTTTATCTGAAGTCAACCCCCCCCCCACCACCACACACACACACATAGAGAAGTCGTTCTCTCCCCCAAACACGAACACACGAGCACATTAACACCCCTCTCTCTTGTAAAGTCCGGACCCCAACATAGGTCTCTATCACTTTGTCTCTCGGGCATGCACACATCTCTTCCCTCACTCTCTAGGTCTCCCTCTATCTCTCTTACCCAAGCACACGCACTATGTAGAGTGTATATTTACCATACACACAAAACATCGCCCCCAAACGTCTATCTCCCTAGTTATGTGGTTCTCGCACTCACCTCACACACCACCCCCACTGCAAACAAGCACACTTTGTCTCCTTGTGCACCACTCTCCTCTTTCTATCTCTCCCACATGCGGACCCGCCCCAGCTCCTTCCCTGTATACATATATGTCGTGACTCTTTGCATATCGTTCTCGATTTCGCACATTGTTCTCTACACCATCTATTCTAGATCTCTCATGAAGTCCCTATCACACACACAATGACTCGCTTCCCTTGCGTCTCCGTTCATACGCCAATTTCAGACAACATCAACATTGTCTCCCTATCTATACGCCATTTATGGACACAAACGACCCCTCTCACCCCCTCTCTTCCTCTCTCTCTCTTTCCGTCTCTAGCTCTCTCTTTCTCTCGCTCTCACACCCCTCGCCCACACACACACTCGATGTCTCTTCCAAATAGTCTGCCCCCCCCGCCCGCACCCATGCTATCTCGCTACTACACATGTCACACCATTCCCCCTTCCCTTATACTAGGTTTACATCATCAGTTGTCTCTCTACTCCACATACACTCTCTCCCTCTCACACACAAACACGTGCACAAACACACACAGACACACACAAACACCCATTTATCTGGATCCTCATCTCTCCCCATGTCCGCATGTGTATCCCACACACTCACTCTCTAATTATGTATATGTGTCTCCATGTTACACAACACAAAGCCCCATGTACATGTCTCTCTCTATCCTCCACACACATAGACACAAAGAATCTGTTATCATTGCCTCAGTCTCTAACATATCAGACTCTCTCTCTCTCTCTCTCTCTCTCTCTCTCTCTCTCGCAAACACGCTCAACAAGGGTTTCCCCGTGAATAACTTACCGTCTATTCATCAACAGTCGTGGTAGTACGGCAAACACGAGACGTGAAAAAGAATAAATCTACACGTGCTTAGACCACCTAGTATGACTACTAGGACTAGAGCAAGCCAAAAAGCACGCTGCCGTCACCCCCTCCTTGTCGGCGACGGGAAAATCTTTGTTTTACACAGTCGAGAAGTCATTGTGCTAAGGCCCCACATGCCGAGGTGTTCAATAGAACGTAGATGCTAGTTTACAGAAGCAAGTATCGATAATACGTTTGTATCTCCATACTTATATTTCTTCTCTTATAAAAACCCGAGTTGGTGATGATGGTACGTGTGCCATCTTGCAATATAGACCATCCGATCTATATCTGACGGATGGAAATTAAACTAAAAGACACCCGCACCCCTCTCCACATTTGCAGACAAGGCCTTCCCTCGTTCATCCTTATCTCCAACAAACCTCATTGTTGAGCAATTAAGAAAGGAAGCCTCTGGAACAAATGGCTCTCTCCATGAATGAAGAGGAGGTGGAGGGGTATATATAGCCTCCACACAAAATCTAACCGTTACACACAATTTACCAATCTCGGTGAGACCGATATTGGTAATTAGCTAACCAGAGAGTTGGTCAGGTAAACTCGGTGGGACCGATTCGCTCTTTTCGGTGAGACCAAAATGTTATGAAAGGGAAACAGAGAGTTTACATTGCAATCTCGGTGGGACCGATCGTTCACTTCGGTTAGACCGAAACATTATGAAGGGAAACAGAGAGATTACAATCCCATCTCGGCGAGAACGATATCCCTATTGGTGAGACCGATTTGCCTAGCGTTTGTGGCAGTGGCTATGACATCTGAACTCGGTGGCGCCGGATAGAAAGAATCGGTAGGACCGATTTTGACTTTGAGTTTAGGTCATATGTGGATGTGAGAAAGTAGTTGAGGGTTTTTGGAGCATATCACTAAGCACTTGAAGCAAGAGGCTCATTAAGCAACACCTCATCCCTCTTTGATAGTATTGGCTTTTCCTATAGACTCAATGTGATCTTGGATCACTAAAATGTAAAATGTAGAGTCTTGAGCTTTTGAGCTTGAGCCAATCCTTTTTCCTTAATATTTTGAGGGATCCACTTTCATATTCCGTGCCATGCCATTCATTGAGCTTTCCTGAAATATTTGTCTTGGAATAGCATTAGCTCAATGAGCTATATGTTGTTATGAATTACCAAAATCACCTAGGGATAGTTGCACTTTCAATCTCCCCCTTTTTGGTAATTGATGACAACATATAGATCAAAGCTTCGACAAATGATAATAAGATTGAAAAACATCATCGCTTTGAGAAGTATGTGATAAGCAAGAGCTCCCCCTAAATTTGTGCATATTTTAAGATTTGCTTTGGACTGCAAATGCACAAGGAATTAGGCTCATGGGTTACTCTTCCATGTCACATACATCTTTGTGGAGCGCTCAAAATAGTAAAGATTGAATACATGCACTCATCACCAAGCAAAGTGAATGATCACATAAGGATAAGTAAGATAATATCATCTAACAAGCATAAGTGTAGCTTATGATCAAACACATGATCATCAATGTCTCACAGATAATAGCATAGTATCTCAAGGAATCAAAAGCAAACAAAGTTCAACCAAGAAGACAAGAGATAACAAAAGCAAACTCTCTCTCTCTCTCGAAGACTATGATCTATACATTCCCCCCCCCCTTTGGCAACAAGTTACCAAAAAGTTCCTAGAAAATGCATAGTACTATATCGTCTCTCAGGCTTGGTCTTCAGTTGGTGGCGTAGAGATGGCTCCTTGGACGAAGACTTCAGTTGATGTGGATGGAGATGAAGGAGTTGGTGCTGGAGCTGGTTGCACTAGAGCTGTAGCTGGTGCAGATGAAGTAACTCTGCTGTCAGTTACTGGCTCTGCAGCTGATCTCTGAGCTCGAGGCGCTCTGGCAAATGCATCAGTAGTTGTTCTGCCCTTCCTCTCCTGCATGTCATCCTGTAGCTGCTCCACAACTGACTGAATCTCAGTTACTTTGACATCTAAATCATAGAATTTTTGTTCCATGATTCTTTCCAGGCTCTCCTGGTTTTGAGTTAGGGTGGCCAATCCCTTCTCAATCCTCAGAGTTGATGCTATCAAGTAACCAAGCTGGTCCTTCTTGTTCTTCAAAAAGTACTCAGATGCCTCCTCTTGAGTTGGCATCTTGGCATCCTTCTCTTTCTTTGCTTTCTCCTTCTTTTCTTGAGCTTGTACTGATGATGGTTCATTCTTATTCAGCACAACTTGATTGTCCTGAAAGTCTGGATAGAGAACAAAGTGTTCCTTATCCAACAGATATTTTCCTGTGCCCATCTTGAGTTAATCAACTCCAGAATTTGTGGGGCATATCCACAACTTCTCTTTTGGTCTGATGTTGTCCTCTTGATAGTCTCAACCATGAGGCTCATGACCTTGAATTTCTGTGGCACATCAAATATGTGTAGCAAATTAATTGCATGCCCTCTGGTCATGTTGTGGTCACCTGACTTGGGCAAAAGAGTGTGACTTAGGATCTAGTTGATCATTGGCAGCCCTGACAGAAGAAAATGGACCAACCCAAACTTGAAAGTCTCAAGAGCTTCGTCTGGGATCTCCTTGTACATATGTGACATAGAATTGTGATCCATCCTTTTCTTGGCATAAACGTCCAAGTCATCTTCACTCTCCTTTGGGGCATTGATCAGATTGGCCCATTCCTCAATAGTTGATTGGTATCTCGTACCTTCAGACATCCAAACTATCCTGCCATCTAGATAGAAATGTGTTGTGGAGTAGAATTGCATAATGAGCTCATCATTCCAGTTTGTGAGCTTCTGCCCAACAAAGTCTGCAACTCCACACGCACTGAAGCTGTCATACACTCCAGGATAATGTTCTTCATTTTCCTTTATGTAGGTCCAGTCGACCCACCTCATATCACACACTATAGGCTTCTTGTCCAACAAGATTGTCTCATAGAAATCCTGTTGTTCCTTTGTGTGGAACCTGTAATCAACAGCAGTCCTTCTCCTGGTGGCATATGGATCTGACTCTCTCCATAGCCTCAACCCTGAATCTCTCCTGATCTTCATGTTCTCAGCCACAGGATGAGCATCATTATGGTCTGGAATCTTGGGTTTGAGCTTCCTAAGGACTTGTCCTTCATCATCTTCAGCAGCAACTTCAGGCACTGGGCCTTGTTCTTCTCAGCAGCTGGTATATTCCTGGTATTCCTCTTTGGTGCATTCTTGGGCTTGGAGGCAGCTTTGGGTGCTTCTTTGGGCTTTGATGTTGCAGCCCCTGACCTTATAACATCACCCATCAGCTTTTGTGCCTTGGGTGCTGGTGCAGTAACCTCTTCTTCCTCTTCTTCAGAGTCTCTCCTCATAGAGGGATTGCCAAGAACTTTGGAAGTAGTGGTTCTGACTCTCTTTTTCTTTTTGTCTTGACCAGTAGCTTCATCTTCCGACTCAATAGTAAACTTCATGGTTTCTCCAGTGGCAACCTTCCTGGGTTTGGAAGTGGGAATCCTTCTTGCAGGTGCCTTCTTCTGCACTACTGGCTTAGTGGGTGCACCTGAACCATATTCTTTCTTGACCACCTTCTTCTTGGAAGTGGCCTCATCTTCAGCTGCCACATAATCCTCATCCTCAGAGTCTGAGGTTCTCTTCCTTCTGGCTCTTGTTGATGCTTTAGGCAAATTGCTAGGAGTGCTTCTGCTGCCATCATCTGAAGTGCTAGAGGGACTAGTGCCCTCACTCATGTGAATCTGCTCTTCTTCCATGTTTTGGCTGTCACTTTGGTCTGACATGATGCAAACACTAACTGCTGACCCTGTGAATAGTTATAGATGAGATTGAATGGATGAGCATCACAAAATGCAGAGATTTTTGCAAAAGAATGATTCAAAAACTTACTTTTAGTTTTCCATAGAAAGCATCTCGGATCAACCGATTCTCAAACTCGGTGATACCGAAGCAGTTTTGGAACCTAAACTAGTGATCTCAGTCAGACCGAGTCACAGTTCGGTGGCACCGAGACTGCTAGGGTTTCACAAAGTCCTAAATCGGTCACACCGATTAGCAATTCTCGGTCAGACCGAGAGTTACTAGTGCAATGGCATTAGCCGAATCGGTGGGACCGAGTTTTTCAACTCGGTGGGTCCGAGACGGTTTCGGCGGAAACCTAACCCTAAATTTTCAAATCGCATCTATTCTAAGGGTTGTTTTGACTAGATAGAGGTCTTTCAATCGTGACAAGAATCATAATGAACATAATGTGCTGAGAATCAGACGAGGATAGCACTGTGATTGAGTTTATACCCTAGTTCGGAGATGAACTCGCTACGGCGGCAACGGCGGAGATGAAATCCGTTGACGGCGGCGGAGACCAGCGACAGGAGGCGACTGGCGATGAAGTCGACGATCCGGAGACCTAGAAGGCAGAGTGAGCTATGCGCGGGCGAAGAGGTTTGGAGAAAGCTTTCCAAATTTTTGCTTGTGTGAATATATAGCCCGACACTGTCGGTGTGACCGAGTGGAACGACTCGGTGGCACCAAGATGCATAACTGTAGACAGTTACAGCAACTCGGTGAGACCAAAAAGTTCAAATCGGTTGCATCGAGATTGAAAAACTAGATCGACTTAGTGATCTCGGTATGACCGAAATGGAAGAATCGGTCAGACCGAAAAGCACAAAGAAGTTTGGGAAGTTTAAGTCTATGACGAATCGGGGACTCCGAGTGCTCCTCACACAGAGTGGTTCGAATCTGACTTGATCAAATTTTGTGATGTAGCATGAATTGAGTTTGAGACGAGAAAAGCATAGATAGCTAGAGAAGGTTCTTAGGCATTCTTGTCCATCCACTTGGCCAAAGAAAAAGAAACCAATCAATCAAAACAACAAGTGGATGTCCTCGAATGAGTAAAATATGCAACCAACATGCTCACACAATAAAATGGCAAATGAAGTATGTGGAAAAGCATGCACAACCAATTCTAAACAATTGGCGATGACTAGGTCATCTATATATGAGTATATTGACTTAGGAATCAAATGAGAACATTTGATCATAGTCATACTCATCGTTTAAGCTCAAGTGGGGTTACCACTTTTACATAATGCATTGATGTGTTCACATCATTAGAGTTGCTTTGACTCAATTCTTAGAGTTAAGCTCCCCCTAGATGTGAGATCCCCCCTTAGAGGGATGAACTAACCTTGGGTTTTGTCGATGATGACTTCATGTAGGTGTTGAAGATGTGGATGCTCAATGTTGATGTAGATCATTTGGAGCAATCCTTTGGAGTGAGTTGCACTTTCAATACCTACATGGGTTAGTCCCACAAGGAACAAACAAGAATATCGATAGACATAGAGTGATTCACACACAAGATGATGTCCATGAAAACATTAGGTTACCTTGTCCCTTGCCTTACCAACATGAGGGTTTGTGACTCCTTGAACTAGTGCAAGATATGGAAGTTGATTGCACTTTTCCTTAACATAATGATATGAGTGAAGAATGTTGGCGGATTCACTCTCAAGAACACTCTAGTTCTTCTTCTTCGGGATCCACATCATCTTGATGGGAATCCTTGGAGTTGTAGTTGTACTTGATCAAAGTAGAACTTGACGTAGTCTTAGGAACCCACTTGACCAAGGCCTTAGGTGCTTCTTCAAATGCATCAATCTCCTCTTGAAGCTTGTCCTTGCCTTTGTACTTGTGGTCTTGTGGTGGAAGATCATCTTGTGCTTGTGTTCCCTTGAAGGAAGTAGGATCATACTTCTCTTGTTGAGGAACAAACTTCGTATTGGGATATTGATCTTCTTCCCACTCAACTCCATTGGCATTGAACTTTCGTTCAAAACTAACACCTTGATTCTTCCGGCGCCTTCCTTGCTTGCGTACAATTTCCTCGAATTGCTTACTCACGGCAAGGCTCTTGTATACACCTTTATCTATAATTCCCTTCAATAAGCTACTTTCTTGCTCAAGTGTAACTTGGCTAAGAGAATCATTAGTGGAATCAAGAGAACTACTAGAAGCAACAACATTGGATTTAGCATTATTATTGTTACTACTAGAGGAAGAATCTTTCTTGTTCTTGTTACTAGACTTGACTTGAGGCATGTAAGTAGATAAGAGTAAACGCTTGGCAATGTAAGAAGAACTTTTCTTACGGAGATCATCATTGATTGCCTTTAAGAACGCATGCCCTTGCTCAAGATTGAGCTTTTCAAAGCGTAACTTCTCATGAGCCCTTAAAAGTTCTCGATGATCTTCGAAGATAGTTTCATGAGCTAACTTAAGAGTGTTTAGTTCTTTAGTTAGAAGCTCAATCTTCTCCTTATCATTGTCATCCGTTTTATCTTGATTAGAATGATTAATTGACGTTTCATCGTAGTATTCATTACTAGAGTTGTCAATAAGTAAATCATCATCACCTAACAAGTCATCTTCATCACTATTAAAATCAACATACTCTGGGTGTGTTACCTTAGGACCTTTGGCCATGAAGCCGGATACTTCATTTGGTGAATCAAATATGTCGTAGGAGTTGGTTGACACAAGTGCTAGACTGGCAACACCTTCATCTTGAGTATATTCGGAGTCGGAGTGATAACTTCTCTCAGAGTGATTGTCGGAGTCGGAGTCGGATACCTATTCACCAACATGAGCTTGATGTCTTCGTTTTGTGTAGCTCTTTGATGACTTGTCCTTCCTTTCCGAATCCTTGCTTCTTCGTGAGGGTCTTCGTTCATAACGATCATCTCTACTCTTTCTCTCTCTTGGTGGTGATTCTTCTCTTCTATTTCTTCTTTTTGGAGAATCTTCTCTTCTTTTGTAGGGTGCCGTACACTCATTGGAATAGTGTCCGGGTCTCCCACAATTGTAGCAATTTTGCTCTCGACTAGAAGATCTTTTGTCATTGTAGGACCTTGACTTAGAGCTTCTTTCTTTGCTTCTACTCTTGTAGAATTTGTTGAAGTTCTTCACCATTAAGCTCAATTCTTCATTGAAGGTTTGTTTCTCACTTGATGATGTGGGGGCTTCATATGAGGCTTTGTAAGCACCACTTGACTTGTTGTGAAGTTCCTCCTTATCCTTGAGTGACATCTCATGAGCAACAATTCTTCCAATGACTTCCGTTGGCTTGAGATCTTTGTAATTTGGCATCATTTGGATCAATGTGCACACGGTATCATATTTTCCATCCAATGCCCTTACGATCTTCTTGATGATGAATCTGTCGGTCACCTCTTCGCTTCCTAAGCCGGCAATCTCATTTGTGACAAGCCTAGAATACATTTCAGCGACACCTTCACCATCCTTCATTTTGAACTTGTCAAGCTGACTTTGGAGCACATCCAACTTGGATTCCTTGACGGAGTCGTTACCTTCATGCATATTAATCAAAGTATCCCAAATTTCCTTTGCATTCTCATGACGGCTGATTTTGTTGAATTCTTCGGGGCACAAGCCATTGAAGAGGATATCACAAGCTTGAGCATTGTATTGCAGCATCTTCAATTCATCCGCACTAGCTTCATGGTTCGGCTCTCTCCCATCAAAGAATTCACCTTGCAAGCCAATACACATAATAGCCCAAACGGTGAGGTTATGTCCGAGAATATGCATTTTCATCTTATGCTTCCAACTAGCAAAATTAGTGCCATCAAAGTAAGGACCTCTACGGTGATAATTTCCCTCGCTAGACGCCATACTCTCCTAGGTTGTGAAACCAAGGCTATGACCACCAAAAGCTATGGAAATCAAAGCAAATGGAGACCAAAGCTCTGGTACCACTTGTAGGACCTTGAAGTATGTCTAGAGGGGGGGTGATTAGACTATTTGACCAATTAAAAACTTAACCTTTTCCCAATTTTAGACTTTGGCAGATTTTAGCTATCTTTGCACAAATCAAGCAATCTTCACACAATTCAAGCAAGCATGCAAAGAGTATATGAGCAGAGGAATTTAAAGCATGCAACTTGCAAGAATGTAAAGGGAAGGGTTTGGAGGATTCAAACGCAATTGGAGACACGGATGTTTTTGTCGTGGTTCCGATAGGTGGTGCTATCGTACATCCACGTTGATGGAGACTTCAACCCACGAAGGGTAACGGTTGCGCGAGTCCACGGAGGGCTCCGCTCACGAAGGGTCGACGAAGAAGCAACCTTGTCTATCCCACCATGGTCGTCGCCCACGAAGGACTTGCCTCACTAGCAGTAGATCTTCACGAAGTAGGCGATCTCCTTGCCCTTACAAACTCCTTGGTTCAACTCCACAATCTTGTCAGAGGCTCCCAAGTGACACCTAGCCAATCTAGGGGACACCACTCTCCAAGAAGTAAAAAATGGTGAATTGATGATGAACTCCTTGCTCTTGTGCTTCAAATGATAGTCTCCCCAACATTCAACTCTCTCTGATAGGATTTGGATCTGGTGGAAAGAAGATTTGAGTGGAAAGCAACTTGGGAAGGCTAGAGATCAAGATTCATATGGTAGGAATGGAATATCTTGGCCTCAACACATGAGTAGGTAGTTCTCTCTCAGAACTGGTAAGTTGGAAGTGTAGGTTTGTTCTGATGGCTCTCTCCACGAATGAAGAGGAGGTGGAGGGGTATATATAGCCTCCACACAAAATCTAACCGTTACACACAATTTACCAATCTCGGTGGGACCGAATCAACAAACTCGGTCGGACCGATTCAGTAAACCTAGTGACCGTTAGTGATTTCGGTGGGACCGACATGCAACTCGGTAGGACCGATATGGTCAGGGTTAGGGCATAACATAATCTCGATGAGACCGATTACACAAACTCGGTGAGACCGATTTTGGTAATTAGCTAACCAGAGAGTTGGTCAGGTAAACTCAGTGGGACCGATTCGCTCTTTTCGGTGAGACCGAAATGTTACGAAAGGGAACAGAGAGTTTACATTGCAATCTCGGTGGGACCGATCGCTCACTTCTGTTAGACCGAAACATTACGAAGGGAAACAGAGAGATTACAAACCATCTCGGTGAGACCGAGATCCCTATCGGTGAGACCGATTTGCCTAGGGTTTTTGGCAGTGGCTATGACATTTGAACTCGGTGGCGCCGGATAGAAAGAATCGGTAGGACCGATTTTGACTTTGGGTTTAGGTCATATGTGGATGTGAGAAAGTAGTTGAGCGTTTTTGGAGCATATCACTAAGCACTTGAAGCAAGAGGCTCATTAAGCAACACCTCATCCCTCCTTGATAGTATTGCCTTTTCCTATAGACTCAGTGTGATCTTGGATCACTAAAATGTAAAATGTAGAGTCTTGAGCTTTTGAGCTTGAGCCAATCCTTTGTCCTTAATATTTTGAGGGATACACTTTCATCATCCATGCCATGCCATTCATTGAGCTTTCCTGAAATATTTGTCTTGGAATAGCATTAGCTCAATGAGCTATATGTTGTTATGAATTACGAAAACCACCTAGGGATAGTTGCACTATCACTTGGCCGGGTCGCTCGACCCGGCCAAACCGGCAACTCGGCCAAACTCTCCGACCCGGCAAGACACGCCGACTTGGCCTCAACAACTAGTACATGACAGCTGAACCCAGCACAACCGAGGCTTCCTCAACATGCCAGCTCCACCCATGGCGTGCTCCGCAATCCAGCCACGGGTCAGCTCCCGTCCCATCCAGGCCGTATGATGGGACGAGTCTTCAGCCACTGATGACCAAGGCAACAGTGTGCCGCCCATGCCTCTGGTCAGCCGGAGCATGGCAACAGTGCCCCTCACCTACCCGCTGACCAGGGCCGGCGTGGCTACAATGCCCCCGCCATCACCGCTGACGACAGCAAGCGGTGACCTGACGGAGCGCCACTGTACACGACTCGACTCGGCCACGCCCTGACTGTCGACAAGACGGCGCAGAATCCCCCTAGGCATGCGGGGCCGGCACCTAGGGGAACCCGGCGAACCACAGGTCCCAAGCGGGTCCCAGCCCGTGTCCCCGGACGCTGACAACCCGGACCCACCAACTTGTAACATTACCATTGTATCCCTCGGGGGTTGGCCTATAAAACACCCCAGGAGCCCACGCACACGGGCAAGCAACAACAGAGAGAGACGGATAACATAGAGAAGAACTAGCCACCAAACAGTAACATCCACTCGGGGAGAAGGAGCAGCCTAAGCCTTGGCCAACCTTCCTTCCTCCTCCACACAACTCTAGGAGCAACCTTGTACTATCGAACATCAAACTACACTCAGAAGGACTAGAGGTGTTATCTCTCCGGAGAGCCCTGAACCTGGGTATGTCTTGCATCCCGCGCTCGCTCATACCAACCCCGCCTTTGGAGCCCACCAGTGCCCTCGAGCCTCCTCCTCTCTTTAGCCATCCCATGGAATCTGCCGTGATCCCACCATGACACATGAGCACCTGAATAATGCCACCTTAACTTTCACATAGTCTAGCTCCCAAATCTCTTTGATGATTCCATAGTATACCCTTTTATCAGCTTCATCTACAGTCATGCATTCTATTTGAACAGAGCTGTTCTGATATGAGATCTTCTCATTACGTTCATCAATGTAGAACGTGTATCCATTTATGTCATATGCTTGGTACGTCAACACCGTACGTGATGGCTTTTGTGCCAACCACGTAGCAATGTCATTGATGGATCCTTGTGCCAAACACTTCTTCAGCCATTCGGCGTAGTTCTTAGTGTGCTCTTTCATCTCCACATCTGATGAAGGCACCATTGGTAAGAAGCTTTGGCATATCTCCGCCAAGTGTTCTTCGGCATAAGCGGTGAGAACTGGGATGTTAAGCAGTACCTTCAAATGGGCTTTCTCAACCAATTCTCCGGGTGCAGCCATTTGCGTGCCAGCAAGTACCGGCTTACCTTTCAGCCTTCCCTCGTGGGCGAGAGAGGGGCAGACCTATAGGTCTTTGTTTCATGTATTCGTTGCAAAACTCAATCACCTCCTCTGCAGTATAACCTTGTAGGATGCTTGCCTCTGGATTGTTTTGGTTCCGACAAAAGTGCTTCAGTATTCCCATGAGCCGCTCAAAGGGATACATGTTGCGAAGAAACACAGGACCACAATACTTTATCTCATCAACAAGGTGCACAGTGAGATGGACCATGACATCAAAGAATGACGGTGGGAAAAACATCTCTAGGTTGCACAATATTCTTGCAATATCATCTTGCATATGATCCAGCTCTTCAGGATCTACAACTTTCTGCCATAGTTGGTTGAATAAATCACAGAGCTCAGTGAGTGTGTTCCTTATATCTTTGTCCAACAGATTCCTGATGGCCACCGGGAGGATTTGTGTCAACATTACATGGCAATCATGTGACTTCATGTGTCCCAACTTCATTTTACCTGAGCTCACATCCACAAGACTTCTGATGTTTGCGGAGTAGGAAGAGGGTGTCTTAACTGACAACAAATAGGTGAAGAACTGTGTTGCTTCTTTTTTTACTGAAATTGTAACTCTAGCGAGCTTTGATGAAACTTTCATCATCTTCTTCTTCACTCTTTCCTTTTGATTGATCAGCAAGCATATCGAGACGTGAACCCTCACCATCCTTTCTTTTACGTTTAATCTTGAGCAGAGTACCAAGGATGCTTTCACATACGTTCTTCTCTACGTGCATGACATCGATGCAGTGACGTACACGTAGAATCTCCCAGTAAGGTAATTTCCAGATAACCAATTTCTTCTTAAACACTTGACCCTTGGGTGTTTGTTTCACCGACTTAGCGTGATTCTTGCCAAGCACAACATTAATTTGTTTAGCCATGTTGTGGACCACCTCCACATCATAGGGTCTTGGGCCCACTTCTACCTCTACCGTACCATCAAATTTAGCTTTCATCTTTCGGTATTGGTGATTTTTCCGTAAGAACCTACGATGACGCAAATACACGGTTTTGCACGAGTTGGGAAGTCTTCTGCTAGCTGTCCTATCCAGGCTTGTGACACACCCTACATCTCCCTTTGTTTTCTGCCCCGATGTGTTGCCCAATGCCGGCATATCTTGAATTGTGTGCACCAGCATCGCATGTAGATTGAAAATCTCCTTTTTGTAAGCATCATAACATTTTATAGCAGGTGCATCTATCCACACTGTCAGCAGTTCTTCTACCAGTAGCGGAAAGTAAATGTCGATGTCATTTCCAGGTTGCTTCGGGCCTTGGATAATCATTGACATCATAATGTATTTTTTCTTCATACACAACCAAGGACCTAGGTTATATATGCACAGAAGCACCGGCCATGTGCTGTGATTGGTGCTCATATCTCCAAAAGGATTCATCCCATCAGTACACTCCCCGAGCTTATACTTCTAGGATCCTTGGAAAAGTCTTCAAACTTGTTGTCGATTAATTCCCACTGAGCCCCATCTTTTCGGGTGCCTCATATACTCATCCGCAATTCGCTCATCATGATGCCACCGCAACCTCTTTGCCTCTCTAGGGTTTGCAAACAATCGCCTCAACCTTGGAATTAAAGGCAAGTACCAAACAACCTTGAACGGGATTCCTGTCTTGATTTCCTCGTCCAATTTGTACTTGTCCTTTGCTCTCCTATGCTTGTATCGTGCATGCTTGCAATCGGGACATGCACGCAAATCTTTGTAATCACCATGGTACAATATACAATCATTCACACAAGCGTGTATCTTCTGCACTTCAAATTCCAATGGGAAAACAATTTTCTTCACTTCATTCATGCTTCTGGGGAGCACATTATCTTCCGGAAGAATTTCTTTGAAAATACCTAACATCTCTGTGAAGGCCTTGTTTGATAGACTGTTTGCCGCTTTAAATCTGAGAAGTGCCATGGTGGCACTCAGCCTGGAATATTTATTTTTGCAACCTAGATACAATTCTTTCTTGGAGTCTGCATCAATGGTTGGCAGATCCTTGTACCCAATAAAATCCTTTTCTGGGCCCTCAAAATATGCAATCATAGCAGCAAAATCTGGCATATCAAGATCATTGTCATCTGCGTCGACGTCTTGGTTTTCCAGTGGGCATTTCGGCTTTCCGGTGTTCCATTGGTAGCTTGACGCCTATGCCCCGATGTTAGATTCAACATCCAAGTGACACTGATCGGGGTTTGGCATCTCGCAGCCCTAGGTATCTTCATCCATGACCTTGTCTTCACCGTGTCTGGTCCAACATGTATATCCATCCATGAATCCCCGAGAGACTAAGTGCCACTTGACATCTGCAACTACACGTGACTCTGTATTGGCACAATCAGCACATAGACACAGGATTTAATCCACATCACCAATTCTCCTCTTTGTACTTTCAGCCAAATTCATGAACTCTGTCATGCCACTGATAAAATCTGCGGTATTCTGATCCTTCATCCATTTAGATCGTTCCATCTGCACCACATGAATGGTAATTAAAAACAAAACAACAACATTGATACACGGATTAACTGCTGCCCAATGAAGCGTGCATAAATCACAAGGCTTTATTTTCATAATTACTGAGGGCGCTCCATATTGTTATCCAGACGTGCAATGGCAAAAATTCATGGCCAGTCAATTTACACGTAGAGTACTAGTACATCACTAACCTTAGGAATTGGATACCTTAATTAAGACACTCACGAAAAGAAGACCTTAATTAAGTAGCCGCGCGACGACCTCCACCTAGCAGACAAGGAAGCATGATGCGGCAGCACGCCGAGATAGCAGGGCCGAGGAGCAAAGCTTAGTGCGGCTGCCGCCTGAAGTTTGACCTCCACTATCCCACCATCGACCGTGATGGATGTGCTCGAATCACGCCGCCGCCGACCTTGACGGCTGAGCTCCTCCTGTCTCCCGCAAAAGATCGAGGATTGACCTCCTATGATGCCGCCACCGCCCACCGACCCATGATTGACCTCTTCTCTGGTAGCCCTTGCCTAGACCACTGCCGCCATCTCTAGATGCGTACCGGCTGTTTTTTTACGAATATCGGTAGAGCGGCTGTTTACACGGCATCACTGTAACTCAATTATATGTACATGGTAGTACATCACATATGGTTATGTAACGGCAACCGTGTCTCATCTATGTTGTCTTCTCACACGGTTTGGTGTGGAAATCGTGTGTGATGTTGTAATACCTAACACAACCGACATGTATAAACAGTGTGCTGTATACTCCAACATATAGTGCCATAAGTAGTTCCTGACCATTAGCTTATCCCCACAGTTTCCCCATTTCCCCCAAATCTCTACATAGCCTCCAAATTCCCTCGCGTGGATTTGACATTGGGGGAATGCGGGCGAGTGGCGATGATGGTTTCGGTGCGGCTGTTCCTGCTCGTATCGCTGCCGAGCACTTGCCTAAGGTCATCAAAAGGCAGGTGTACTACGGATCCGAATCGTCATATCAGGTTCCAATCTATCCCGATATTTTTTAGCATGTCCAAAGTAGCTCCTTGTTGAATCCGTCCTGGATTGAACCCCCCCCCCCCCCAGTTAAGCGATCTGTTGCCGGATCCGGAGCATGACTCAAGAGACCCACAACACGAGTTCGACTCTGAGTATTGCGCCACCGAGAAGTAACCAAAGCTGAGTTGTGTGCACGGGCACACTCCCGCTCGACGTGTATGCAATGAGGGATTCGACATTGGCAGGCGGTTTCTCAGTTGCCCCTTATAGGTTAGTGTCGGTGTCAAAACCGGCGGATCTCGGGTAGGGGGTCCCGATCTGTGCGTCTAAGGCTAATGGTAATAGGAGGCAGGGTACACGATGTTTTACCCAGGTTCGGGCCCTCTCGATGGAGGTAAAACCCTACTTCCTGCTTGATTGATCTTGATGATATGAGTATTACAAGAGTTGATCTACCACGAGATCGTAGAGTCTAAACCCTAGAAGCTAGCCTATGATGATTATGATTCCTCCTCTACGGACTAAACCCTCCGGTTTATATAGACACCGGAGGAGGCTAGGGTTTACACGGAGTCGGTTACGAAGAAGGAGATCTAATATTCGGATAGCCAAGCTTGTCTTCCACGCAAAGGAGAGTCCCATCCTGACACGGGACAAAGTCTTGAGTCTTGTATCTTCACAGTCCAACAGTCCGGCCAAAGTATATAGTCTGGCTGTCTAGATACCCCCTTATCCAGGACTGCCTCAGTAGCCCCTGAACCAGGCTTCAATGACGATGAGTCCGACGCGTAGATTGTCTTCGGCATTGCAAGGCGGGTTCCATCTCTGAATACTCCAAAGAAGATTAAGGATTGTGTCCTGCTCTGTGAGATAATTTCGGCACATCGCCGTAGAGAGCATAACACTTCACAAATCTAATCTGCTGACAAATCTTTTTTACGGTGTGCCCTTACGCCGTGGCCTGGCCCAACACGAACCGGTTTTTCTTGGCCTGCCTCAATACATGTTGCGTGGCGGTTTCATTGGCACGCCTTGCCAAAGCAGAGATCATGTTCCCCTTATCGCGGGATCCTCCATCAATACGGGCTCGTGCAACCCCATGACGCCTGTTGTCATGACTCCGTGTTTTTAGGTAAGTCCCAGGCGGTTACGTTGAGGACGCTTGATATTCACCCCCTTTATAGAGGGGCCGAGGCCTATCCCTCTTTTTTACCACGCTCGTGCCTTTTTGCATCTCCAGTTCCAATACCCGAAGCCCAAGCTTAAGCACTTTGGATCTTCAATCATGTCTGGATCCAACCTTCAAGGCTGGTGGATGGCCTCCTCTATCACGGAGGAGGACATTGTGAAGCTTAGGGAGGTCAGATATCTGACCGTCAACATCAAGCACAGGCTTCCTTCTCCACGGCAGGTCATCCCTACTCCCGAGCCCAACGAGAGCATCGTATTTGTTTCTCACTTCCTCTGCGGCTTAGGCTTCACCCTTGATCCCTTTGTGAGAGGGCTCATGTTCTATTACGGGCTAGATTTTCATGATCTAGCTCCGGACGCCATCCTTCACATCTCGTCGTTCATTGTCATGTGCGAAGCCTTCCTCCACATTACCCCGCACTTCGGCTTATGGCTCAAGACCTTCAATGTGACGCCGAAGATGATTGAGGGGCGACACGCGGAGGGCAGAGGTGCTGTAATAAGCAGGAACACCGACGCCCCATGGCCAAGGGCTTCTTCCCGGAGGTGTCCGATCTATGGCAGTAGAGGTGGTTTTACGTCACGGCTCCCAGAAGCACAAAGTGGGTGGCTACCCCCGACTTCCGTTTGGACCCTCCACCTCAACTGGCGTCATGGGACAATGTGGAACTGGATTGGGGGCCTGCTAATGATGTACCAACATTGCGGAGCCGCATTCGGGAGCTTCTTGAGAGGGACATTAGCCTTGTCAGCGTAATTCAGGTAATGCTAGTTCGATGGTTCTTGCCGTGCAAACGCCGGCCTCTCCGGATGTGGGAGTTCAATCCGGAAGGTCCGCGGACTATTCTGCACTTCTTCGGCATGACGCTTGAAGGGATGTGTAAGTTATTCTTCGGACCACAAGTAAAGTGTCTGGACACCATCGAGGATGCGGGCCTGAGCTGCAACCGCCCAGATACCCGAGTAAGTAACCCAGAAACCGAACACTTCATTTATATTTATCATAACATTATTCTGAAAACAATCCGCGGCCAGGAATGGCTCAGCAAGGCGGAGAGAATCAGGTGTCCGGCGCCACTTCCCGAAGGCTCGCCTAGTCTTGCCATAGCCAAGATGCTGTGTTGTGTGCTAAGTCAAGTGCCCTCGGGGAAAGACGAAGGGAAGAACAGAGAAGTAGAACTTCACGCATTGCACATCCAAACTGGGGGAATTACTACTGATACGTCTCCGTCGTATCTATAATTTTTGATTGTTCCATGCCAATATTATTCAACTTTCATATACTTTTGGCAACTTTTTATACTGTTTTTTGGGACTAACATATTGATCCAGTGCCCAGTTCCAGTTCCTGCCTGTTGCATGTTTTTTGTATTGCAGAAACCCAATATCAAACGGAGTCCAAACGGGATAAAAACGGACGGAGATTTTTTTGGAATATTTATGATTTTTGGGAAGTAAAATCAACGCGAAACGGTGTCTGGGGTGGCCACGAGACAGGGGGGCGCGCCCTCCCCTGGGTGCGGCCTGGGCTCTCGTGGGCCACCCTTAAGGCGGTTAATGCTCTTCTTTTGGCTCAAGAAAGATAATTTTATGAGAAAGATCTGGGCGAAAGATTCACCCCAATCGAAGTTACGGATCTCCGGATATTTAAGAAACGGTGAAGGGGTAGAATCTGAGAACACAGAAACAGAGAGATAGATCCAATCTCGGAGGGGCTCTCGCCCCTCCCACGCCATGGGAGCCAAGGACCAGAGGGGAAACCCTTCTCCCATCTAGGGAGAAGGTCAAGGAAGAAGAAGAAGGGGGCCCTCTCCCCCTTGCTTACGGTGGCGTCGGAACACCGCCGGGGGCCATCATCATCACCGCGATCTTCACCAACACCACCATCATGTTCACCAACATCTCCATCACCTTCCCCCATCTATATCCAACGGTACACTCTCCCGCAACCCGCTGTACCCTCTACTTGAACATGGTGCTTTATGCTTCGTATTATTTTCCAATGATGTGTTGCCATCCTATGATGTCTGAGTAGATTTCCGTTGTCCTATCGGTGATTGATGAATTGCTATGATTGGTTTGATTTGCATGTTTTATTATTGGTGTTGTCCTATTGTGCCCTCCGTGTCGCGCAAGCGTGAGGGATTCCAGCTGTAAGGTTTGAAGTATGTTTATGATTTGCTTATGGTGGGTTGCGTGAGTGACTGAAACACAAACCCGAGTAAGTAGGTTGTTTGCGTATGGGATAAAAGGGGACTTGATGCTTTAATTCTATGGTTGGGTTTTACCTTAATGAATCTTTAGTAGTTGCGGATGCTTGCTAGAGTTCCAATCATAAGTGCATAGAATTCCAAGTAAGGGATGATATGTTAGCTTAATCCTCTCCCTCAAATAGAATTGCAATAGTGATTATCAGTCTAGTAACATAGTCAATTGCTTAGGGACAATTCCACAACTCCTACCTCCACTTTTCCACACTCGCTATATTTAATTTATTGCTTCTTTATTTAAACAGCCCCTACTTTTTATATACACGTTCTTTACTTTCTTGCAAAGCTATCCAACAACACCTTCAAAGTACCTCTAGTTTCATACTTGTTCTAGGTAAAGCGAACGTCCAGCATGCGTAGAGTCGTATCAGTGGCCGATAGGACTTGAGAGAGTATTTGTTCTACCTTTAGCTCCTCGTTGGGTTCGACACTCTTACTTATCGAAAGAGGCTACAACTATCCCGTATACTTGCAGGTCATCAACTACCTCCACGAAGGAGGATAGTCGGGGAGGGGAATCTAGGGTGTCCTCCCCCGCGGGAAGAAGAGGGCCGCCTCCGAAGACTTGGAGACGGAGGTGTCCAGACAAGGGAAGAAAACTTCACCAGGGGGCCCTGCCTCGAAGGGTGTCCTCACCGCTCCATGCCCACAAACGGGCCAGCCCTCAGCTGATCTATAAATTAATCGTAATTACAAAGCTACTGCTCCCTCCGAGAACAATAACCAGGATCCATCCTTTGCAGTCCGGCTAGCAGCTCTTCTTGATAGAGTTCGTCTTCGGGGGATCTCCTTCTGGAGATGATGGAGAGTGAAACCCCAGCAGCCTCTCCGCCTCATGGGGGGGCGACCCCGAGGTGTCGTCACGGAGGAGTCCAGATTTGTCGAGACCAGAAGCTAGTACTTCGGCCGCCCTGAGCCCGGAGCGTTCGGCTCCCATGGGGGGTGATAAGAAGGGTCTGGCACAGTTCGGAGACCGGCCGGACACACTGACGGGCCTTCTGGAGCAAGCTGCTCTCCCGGAGGATCACCGTTCATTAATGAGCACGGTGCTTGAGAAGATTTCATCTGCCACAAGCGGGTTGAATGAAGCTTTTACGAGCCAGCTCAGAGGCTTTGAGGTATGTAATGAAATACGTAATCTTTTGATTGTGGCGCACGCGCTAGGTGTGCTCCATATGGATAGTAGCCCCTGAGACTCTGGTTGCCAGCCCTAGGCGGCAAACGAAGGATCACATTGTTGAGTAATGATCGCACTATATTCATGTGCAGGTGGCTAAGAGTCCAGCAGCCGACCAGTCCGTATGTACATGAAGTGTATGTCAAGTTTGTGCTCGTATGATTCCTGTAGCATATTGTTTTGATGGTTACAAAGTGCCTACTTGCTGTTTTGGGCAGATTGTTGTTATATCTTGATTGGAGTGTATGTGTTGCACCGTTGCTCCGTTTTGAGCATGCTCTATATGAAACTTGCTTGATTTTGCTTGTAGTTTCGTATTATCATGTTGCATCCTTGTTTTGAGGTGTTTGCTTGATGTTTGGATGCATTTTGCATCAATGCCATGTTTAACTTGTATTGCTCATATCTTCTAGGCTGTAGCTTCGAATGAAATGAACTTTATTTGTAACTTGACTAGAATTTCGTGTAGATCATCGTGGTGCTCTTTAACTTGCTGTTTAACAACTTCAACTTAATGTTTGTTTAGATCTGGACCAATTTCAAAATTTGCATATGAGGACTTGCTAGATTTGTTATATGTTACTTCCGGCCTCATTTAAACTTGCCTTGATGTGTTATTCTTGTATGCTTCATCTTTTGCCATGAGTAGCATCGTATAGCCTTGTCATGCATCATACTGGGTTGAGCATCATGTCATGCTTATGTGTTGTGTGTTTACCATGTTGTTTGCTTCTTTCCGGTTGTGCTTCTTCTCGATAGTTCCTGTTTCGTTGCGATTGTGAGGATTCGTTTGTCTACGCTTGGTTCGTCTTCATCCATTCGTCTTCTTCATGGACTCGTTCTTCTTCCTAGCGGGATTTCAGGCAAGATGACTGAAAGTGCAACTATCCCGAGGTGGTTTTGGTAATTCCTAACAACATGTAGCTCATTGAGCTAATGCTACTTCAAGTTAAATATTTCAGGAAAGCTCAATGATTGGCATGGCATGGATGAGAAAAGTGGACCCCTCAAAATGCTAAGGACAAAAGGATTGGCTCAAGATCAAAGCTCAAGACTCTACTTTTATATTTTAGTGATCCAGGATCACATTGAGTCTATAGGAAAAGCCAATACTATCAAGGAGGGATGAGGTGTTGCTTAATGGCTTACTTGCTCAAAATGCTTAGTGATATGCTCCAAAGCCCTCAACTACTTTCTCATATTCACATTTGACCTAAACCAAAAGTCAAACTCGGCGACACCGATTCTTTCTATCCGGCGCCACCGAGTTCAGATGTCATAGCCACTAACACAAACCCTACGCAAATCGGTCTCACCGATAGGGATCTCGGTCTCACCGAGATGGGATTGTAATCTCTCTGTTTCCCTTCTTAACGTTATGGTACCACCGAGATGAGCGATCGGTCCCACCGAGATTGCAATGTAAACTCTCTGTTTCCTTTTCGTAACATTTCGGTCTCACCGAAATGAGTGAACCGGTCCCAGTGAGTTTACCTGAACAACTCTCTGGTTAGCTTATTACCAAAATCTGTCCCACCAAGTTTGTGTAATCGGTCTCACTGAGATTACGTTATGCCCTAACCCTAACCATATCGGTCCTACCAAGTTGCATGTCGGTCCCACCGAAAAACCTAACGGTCACTAAATTTGCTGAATCGGTCCGACCGAGTTTCTCAATTCGGTCCCACCGAGATTGGCAAGTTGTGTGTAACGGTTAGATTTTATGTGGAGGCTATATATAACCCTCCACCTCCTCTTCATTCGTGGAGAGAGCCATCAGAACGTGCCTACACTTCCAGCATACATTTTCTGAGAGAGAACCACCTACTCATGTGTTGAGACCAAGATATTCCATTCCTACCATATGAATCTTGATCTCTAGCCTTCCCCAAGTTGCTTTCCACTCAAATCTTCTTTCCACAAAATCCAAATCCTGTGAGAGAGAGTTGAGTGTTAGGGAGACTATCATTTGAAGCACAAGAGCAAGGAGTTCATCATCAACACACCATTTGTTACTTCTTGGAGAGTGGTGTCTCCTAGATTGGCTAGGTGTCACTTGGGAGCCTCCGACAAGATTGTGGAGTTGAACCAAGGAGTTTGTAAGGGCAAGGAGATCGCCTACTTTGTGAAGATCTACAGCTAGTGAGGCAAGTCCTTCGTGGGCGATGGCCATGGTGGGATAGACAAGGTTGCTTCTTCATGGACCCTTCGCGGGTGGAGCCCTCCGTGGACTCGCGCAACCGTTACCCTTCGTGGGTTGAAGTCTCCATCATCATGGATGTACGATAGCACCACCTATCGGAACCACGGCAAAAACATTCATGTCTCCAATTGCGTTTGAAGTCTCCAAACCCTTCCCTTTACATTCTTGCAAGTTGCATGCTTTACTTTCCGCTACTCATATACTCTTTGCATGCTTGCTTGAATTGTATTAAGATTGCTTGACTTGTGCTAAGTTAGCTAAAATCTGCCAAAGACTAAAATTGGAAAAAGGATAAGTTTTATTTGGTCAAGTAGTCTAATCACCCCCCCTCTAGACATACTTTTGATCCTACAAGTGGTATCAGAGCCTTGGTCTCCATTTCTTTGATTTCCATAGCTTTTGATGGTCATATCCTTGGTTTCACAACCTAGGAGAGTATGGCGTCTAGCGAGGGAAACTATCACCGTAGAGGTCCTTACTTTGATGGTACTAATTTTGCTAGTTGGAAGCATAAGATGAAAATGCATATTCTTGGACATAACCCCACCGTTTGGGCTATTGTGTGTATTGGCTTGCAAGGTGAATTCTTTGATGCGAGAGAACCAAACCGTGAAGCTAGCGCGGAAGAGTTGAAGATGCTGCAATACAACGCTCAAGCTTGTGATATTCTCTTCAACGGATTGTGCCCCGAAGAATGCAACAAAATGAGCCGTCTTGAGAATGCAAAGTAAATTTGGGATACTTTGATTGATATGCACAGAGGTACCGACTCCGTCAAGGAATCCAAGTTGGATGTGCTTCAAAGTCAGCTTGACAAGTTCAAAATGAAGGATGGTGAAGGTGTTGCTAAAATGTACTCTGGGCTTGCTCTTATCACAAATGAGATTGCCAGCTTAGGAAGTGAAGAGATGACCGACAAATTCATCATCAAGAAGATCCTAAGAGCTTTGGATGGAAAATATGATACAGTGTGCACATTGATCCAAATGACTCCCAATTACAAAGATCTCAAGCCAACAGAAGTCATTGGAAGAATTGTTGCTCATGAGATGTCACTCAAGGATAAGGAGGAACTTCACAACAAGTAAAGTGGTGCTTACAAAGCCTCATGTGAAGCCCCCACATCATCAAGTGAGAAACAAACCATCAATGAAGAATTGAGCCTAATGGTGAAGAACTTCAACAAGTTTTACAAGAGTAGAAGCAAAGAAAGAAGCTCCAAGTCAAGGTCCTATGATGACAAAATATCTTCGAGTCGAGAGCATAATTGCTACAATTGTGGAAGGCCCGGACACGATTCCAATGAGTGTACGGCTCCCCACAAAAGAAGAGAAGAATCACCTAAGAGGAGAAGTAGAAGAGAAGAATCACCACCAAGAGAGAGGAGGAGTAGAGATGATTGATATGAACAAGAACATCCCGGAGAAGCAAGGATTCGGAAAGGAAGGACAAGTCATCAAGGAGCTACACAAAACGAAGACATCAAGCTCATGTTGGTGAATGGGTATCCGGCTCCGACTCCGACAATCACTCCGAGAGAAGCTATCACTCCGACTCCGAATATACTCAAGATGAAGGTGTTGCCGGTCTAGCACTTGTGTCAACCAACTCCTACGACATATTTGATTCACCAAATGAAGGACTTGGAAGATGCTTCATGGCAAAAGGCCCAAAGGTATCACACCCCGAGTATGTTGATTTCAATAGTGATGAAGATGACTTGTTAGGTGATGATGATTTACTTGTTGACAACTCTAGTGATGAACACTATGATGAAACATCAATTAATCATGCAAATCAAGATAAAACGAATGAAAATGATAAGGAGAAGATTGAGCTTCTAACTAAAGAACTAAACACTCTTAAGTTAGCTCATGAAACTATCTTAGAAGATCATCAAGAACTTTTAAGGACTCATGAGAAGTTACGCTTTGAAAAGCTCAACCTTGAGCAAGAGCATGAGTTCTAAAGGCAATCAATGATGATCTTCGTAAGAAAAGTTCTTCTTACATTGCCAAGCGTTTACTCTTATCTACTTACATGCCTCAAGTCAAGTCTAGTAACAAGAACAAGAAGGATTCTTCCTCTAGTAGTAACAATAATCATGCTAAATCCAATGTTGTTGCTTCTAGTAGTTCTCTTGGTTCCACTAATGATTCTCTTAGCCAAGTTACACTTGAGCAAGAAAATAGCTTATTTAAGGGAATTATAGAGAAAGGTGTTTACAAGAGCCTTGCCGGGAGTAAGCAATTCGAGGAAATTGTACGCAAGCAAGGAAGGCACCGGAAGAACCAAGGTCTTGGTTTTGAACGAAAGTTCAATGCCAATGGAGTTGAGTGGGAAGAAGATCAATACCCCAAGACGAAGTTTGTTCCTCAACAAGAGAAGTATGATCCTACTTCCTTCAAAGGGACACAAGCTCAAGATGATCTTCCACCACAAGACCACAAGCAAAAAGGCAAGGATAAGCTTCAAGAGGAGATTGATGCATTTGAAGAAGCTCCTAAGGCCTTGGTCAAGTGGGTTCCCAAGACTACATCAAGTTCTACTTCATCAAGTACGACTACAACTCCAAGGATTCCCATCAAGATGATGTGGATCCCGAAGAAGAAGAACTAGAGAGTTCTTGAGGGTGACTTTGCCAACATATTTCACTCTATCATATTGGCAAGAACAAGTGCAATCAACTTCCACATCTTGCACTAGTTCAAGGAGTCACAAACCCTCTTGTTGGTAAGACAAGGAACAAGGTAACCTAATGCTTTCATAGACATCATCCCGTGTGTGCATCAATCTATGTCTATGGATATCCTTGTTTGTTCCTTGTGGGACTAACCCGTGTAGGTATTGAAAGTGCAACTCACTCCAAAGGATTGCTCCAAATGATCAACTTCAACATTGAGCATCCACATCTTCAACACCTACATGAAGTCATCATCGACAAAACCCAAGGTTAGTTCATCCCTCTTAAGGGGGGATCTCACATCTAGGGGGAGCTTTACTCTAAGAATTGAGTCAAAGCAACTCTAATGGTGTGAACACAACAATGCATTATGTAAAAGTGGTAACCCCACTTGAGCTTAAACTATGAGTATGACCTATGATAAAATGTTCTCATTTGACTCCTAAGTCAATATACTCATATATAGATGACCTAGTCATCGCCAATTGCTTGATAGATGCTAGAATTGGTTGTGCATGGTCTGCCACATATTTCATTTGCCATTTTATTGTGTGAGCATGTTGGTTACATATTTTACTCATTCGAGGACATCCACTTGTTGTTTTGATTGCTTGGTTCCTTTTTCTTTTGCCAAGTGGATGGACAAGAATGCCTAAGAACCTTCTCTAGCTATCTATGCTTTTCCTGACTCAAACTCTATTCATGCTACATCACAAAATTTGATCAAGTCAGATTCGAACCACTCTATGTGAGGAGCACTCGGAGTCCCCGATTCGTCAAAGACTTAAACTTCCAAAGCTTCTTTGTGCGTTTCGGTCAGATAGATTCCTCGATTTCGATCATACCGAGATCACTAAGTCGATCTAGGTTTTCAATCTCGGTGCAACCGATTTGAACTTTTCGGTCACACCGAGTTGTTGTAACTGCTTGCAGTTATGCATCTCGGTGCCACTGAGTTGTTCCACTCGGTCACACCGACAGGGTCAGGCTATATATATATTCACGGGTCAAATTTTGGAAAGTTCCCCGAACTCTTTCGCCCGTGCTCAGCCTGCTCTGCCTCCCTAGGTCTCCGGATCGTCCTCCTCGTCGCCAGTTGCCTCCCGCCGCTGGTCTCCACCGCCATCAACGAGAATCATCTCCGCCGTTGCCGCCGTAGCAAGTCCATCGCTGAACTAGGGTATGGACTTGGTCTTTGCGCTATTCCTAACTCCAAATCTCTAGCACATTGTGTTGCCATTAATCTTACCACGATTGAGATCGTCTTATCCACCGAAAACACTCGTAGATTAGAGGTGAATTGAAAATTTAGGGTTAGGTTTCCGCCGAAACCATCTCGGACCAACCGAGTTGTAGAACTCGGTACCACCGATTCGGCTAAGGACATTGCACATGTCATTCTCGGTCTGACCGAGGATTGCAAATCGGTGTGACCGAGTTCAGGACTTTGTGAAACCCTAGCAGTCTCGGTGCCACCGAACTGTGACTCGGTCTGACTGAGTTCACTAGTTTAGGTTCCAAAAGCCGCTTCGGTATCACCGAGTTTAGAAATCGGTAGATCCGAAATGCTTTCTGTGGAAAACTAAAACTAAGTTTTTGACTCAGTTTTTTTGCAAAAACCTCTGTATTTTGTGATGCTCATCTATTCTACCTCATCTATATCTATTCACAGGGTCTGTTGTTAGTGTTTGCAATATGTCTGATCAAAGTGACAGTCAGAACAAGTCAGAGGAGCAGGTTCAGATGAGTGAGGGCACTAGTCCCTCTAGCAGCTATGATGAGGGTAGCAGGAGCACACCTAGCAACTTGCCCAAGGCAGTCACCGGAGCAAGAAAGAAGAGAACCTCAGATTCTGAGGATGAAGACTATGTGGCTGTTGAGGATGAGGCCACTTCCAAGAAGAAGGTGCTCAAGAAAGAGTATGGCACAACTGCTGCCACTAAGCCAGGAATGCAAAATAAGGCACCTGCAAGAAGGATTCCAACTTCCAAACCTAGGAAGGTTGCCACTGGAGAAACCATGAAATTCACCCTTGAGTCAGAAGATGAAGCTGTTGGTCAAGACAAGAAGAAAAAGAGAGTCAGAACCACTACTACCAAGGTCCTTGGCAAACCCTCTATGAGGAGAGACTATGAAAGGAAGAAGAGGAAGAGATTGCTGCACTAGCACCCAAAGCTCAAAAGCTTATGGGTGATGCCATCAGGTCAGGGGCTGCTTCATCAAAGCCCAAAGAAGCTCCCAAGGCAGTTGCTCCAAAGCCCAAATCTGCACCCAAGAGGAACACCAGGAGCATTCCTACTAGAGAGAAGAACAAGGCCCCCGTGCCTGAAGCTGTTGTTGAAGAAGAAGATGATGAAGAACATGTCTTGAGGAAGCTGAAATCCAAAATTCCAGATCATAATGATGTTCATCCTGTAGCTGAGGATATGAAGCTGAGGAAGGATGCAGGACTCAGGTAGTGGAGATTGAATGATCCCTATGTAGTCAGGAGGAGAACTGCTGTGGACTACAGGTTCCACACAAAGGAACAACAGTTGTTCTATGAGATAGTGCTGCTTGACAATAAGCCAATTGTCTATGACATGAGATGGGTAGACTGGGAGTACATCAGGAAGAATGAAGAGCATTATCCATGGGTGTATGACAGTTTCAATGCTTGTGGAGTGGATGGCTTTGTTGGGTAGAAGCTCACAAAGTGGAATGATGAGCTTATTATGCAGTTCTACTCCACAGCTCACTTCTACCCAGATGGAAGGATTGTCTGGATGTCTGAAGGTACTAGGTACCAGTCATCAGTTGAAGAATGGGCAATGTTGATCAATTCACCTAAGGAAAATGAGGATGACTTGGATGTCTATGCCAAGAAGAAGAAGGATCACAACTCCATGGCACACATGTACAGAGAGATCCCAGATGCTGCTATTGAGACTCACAAGTTTGGATCAGTACACTATCTTCTGTCAGGATTGCCAAAAATCAACTCGATCCTCAGGCACACTCTTCTGCCTAAATCTGGAGATCACAAGATGATCAGAGGCCATGCCATCAACCTACTTCACATATTTGATGTGCCTCAATAGTTCAAGGTCATGAGCCTCATAGTGGAAACTATCAAGAGGACAGCTGTAGATCAGAAGAGAAGTTGTGGGTATGCCCCACAGATCCAGGAGCTCATCAACTCCAAGATGGGCACAGGCACATACCTCTTGGACAAATAACACATGCCTGTCTATCCAGATTTTGAGGACAACACAGTGGTGATGGATGAAGATTAACCATCTTCTGTGCAAGCACAAGCAAAGAGGGAGAAGACAAGGACTGAAAAGGCTGCAAAGATGCCAACCATTGATGAGGCATCTCAGTACTTCTTGAAGAACAAGCAGGAGCAGCTTGGCTACTTGATTGCCTCCACTCTGAGGATTGAGAAGGGACTGGCCACCCTGACTCAAAACCAGGAGAGCCTGGAGAGGATCATGGAGCAGAAGTTCTATGACTTGGATGTGAAGGTCACTGAGATACAATCATTTGTTGAGCAACTTCAGGATGACATGCAGTAGAGGAAGGGCAAGACTACTACTGATGCGTTTGCTAGAGTGCCCAGGAGCCAGAGATCAGCTGTAGTGCCTATTACAGACACCAGAGCCACTTCATCTGCACCAGCTACAGCTTCTTTGCAACCAGCTCCAGCACCTACTCCACCAGCTCCATCCACATCTACTGAAGTCTTCGTCCAAGGAGCCATCTCTACACCACCACCTAAAGACCAAGCCTGAGAGTCGATTTAGTGCTATGCATTTTCTATGAACTTTTTGGTAACTTGTTGCCAAAGGGGGAGAAAAATGTATAGATCATAGGCTTCGAGAGAGAGTGTTGCTTTTGTTCTCTCTTGTTCTGGTGGTTGAACTTTATTTGCTTGTTTGAGATACTTTATGCGTTTGTGAGATACTTGGATGATCATGTGTTTGATCATATGCTACCTTAATGCTTGTTGGATGACATTATCCTTTTATCCCTATATGATCATTCACTTTGCTTGGTGATTAGTGCATTTATTTAATTATTATCATTTTGAGCGCTCCACCAAGATGTATGTGACATGGAAGAGTAACTCATGATCTCAACTCATTGTGCATTTGCAGTCCAAAGCAAATCTTAAACTATGCACAAATTTAGTTACATTTCACATACTTCTCAAAGCGACAATGTTTTTCAATCTTATTATCATCTGTCGAAGCTTTGATCTCTATGTTGTCATCAATTACCAAAAAGGGGGAGATTGAAAGTGCAACTATCCCTAGGTGGTTTTGGTAATTCCTAACAACATATAGCTCATTGAGCTAATGCTACTTCAAGTTAAATATTTCAGGAAAGCTCAATGATTGGCATGGCATGGATGAGAAAAGTGGACCCCTCAAAATGCTAAGGACAAAAGGATTGGCTCAAGCTCAAAGCTCAAGACTCTACATTTTATATTTTAGTGATCCAAGATCACATTGAGTCTATAGGAAAAGCCAATACTATCAAGGAGGGATGAGGTGTTGCTTAATGTCTTACTTGCTCAAAATGCTAAGTGATATGCTCCAAAGCCCTCAACTACTTTCTCATATTCACATTTGACCTAAACCAAAAGTCAAACTCGGCCTCACCGATTCTTTCTATCCGGCACCACCGAGTTCAGATGTCATAGCCACTGCCACAAACCCTAGGCAAATCGGTCTCACCGATAGGGATCTCGGTCTCACCGAGATGGGATTGTAATCTCTCTGTTTCCCTTCGTAACGTTTCGGTACCACCGAGATGAGCGATCAGTCCCACCGAGATTGCAATGTAAACTCTCTGTTTCCTTTTCGTAACATTTCGGTCTCACCGAAATGAGCGAACCGGTCCCACCGAGTTTACCTGACCAACTCTCTGGTTAGCTTATTACCAAAATAGGTCCCACCGAGTTTGTGTAATGGGTCTCACCAAGATTACGTTATGCCCTAACCCTAACCATATCAGTCCTACCAAGTTGCATGTCGGTCCCACCGAAAATCCTAACGGTCACTAAATTTGCTGAATTGGTCCGACCGAGTTTCTCAATTTTGTCCCACCGAGATTGGCAAGTTGTGTGTAACGGTTAGATTTTGTGTGGAGGCTATATATACCCATCCACCTCCTCTTCATTCATGGAGAGAGCCATCAGAACGTGCCTACACTTCCAGCATACATTTTCTGAGAGAGAACTACCTACTCATGTGTTCATACCAAGATATTCCATTCCTACCATATGAATCTTGATCTGTAGCCTTCCCCAAGTTGCTTTCCACTCAAATCTTCTTTCCAACAAATCCAAATCCTGTGAGAGAGAGTTGAGTGTTGGGGAGACTATCATTTGAAGCAAAAGAGCAAGGAGTTCATCATCAACACACCATTTGTTACTTCTTGGAGAGTGGTGTCTCCTAGATTGGCTAGGTGTCACTTGGGAGCCTCCGACAAGATTGTGGAGTTGAACCAAGGAGTTTGTAAGGGCAAGGAGATCGCCTACTTCGTGAAGATCTACCGCTAGTGAGGCAAGTCCTTCGTGGGCGACGGCCATGGTGGGATAGACACGGTTGCTTCTTCGTGGACCCTTTGTGGGTGGAGCCCTCCGTGGACTCGCGCAACCGTGACCCTTTGTGGGTTGAAGTCTCCATCAACATGGATGTACGATAGCACCACCTATCGGAACCACGACAAAAACATCTGTGTCTCCAATTGCGTTTGAATTCTCCAAACCCTTCCCTTTACATTCTTGCAAGTTGCATGCTTTACTTTCCGCTGCTCATATAATCTTTGCATGCTTGCTTGAATTGTATTAAGATTGCTTGACTTGTGCTAAGTTAGCTAAAATCTGCCAAAGACTAAATTGGGAAAAGGATAAGTTTTATTTGGTCAAGTAGTCAAATCACCCCCCTAGACATACTTTAGATCCTACAATGACCGTCACCTTGGATCTCACTACTATCATTGCTATGCTAGTTGCTTCGTTCTATCGCTATCCTGCACTACCTATCACTTGCTTATCAAGCTTCCCAAATTGCCATGTCAGCCTCTAACCTTTTCACCCTTCCCAGCAAACCGTTGTTTGGCTATGTTACCGCTTTGCTCAGCCCCTCTTATAGCGTTGTTAGTTGCAGGTGAAGTTGAAGATTGCTCCATGTTAGTACAGGATTATTTTGGGATATCACAATATCTCTTATTTAATTAATGCATCTATATACTTGGTAAAGGGTGGAAGGCTCAGCCTTAGGCCTGGTGTTTTGTTCCACTCTTGCCGCCCTAGTTTCCGTCATACCGGTGTTATGTTCCTTGATTTTGCGTCCCTAACACGGTTTGGGTTTATGGGCCCCTCTTGATAGTTCGCTTTGAATAAAACTCTTCCAGTAGGCCTAACATTGGTTTTAACATTTGCCATAATAATACTTAAATTAAATAATAAATTTGCATAGGGCGTCATGGACCAGGGATTCTTTTCTACATATAGGGTGGGGCCAGCGCTGATGGTGTTGGTCCCAAACGAGAGCATTGTGCGGGGCCGCCCCAGGGCAACCTGGGTTATTTTGGCACCTGTACGCGTAGCTCATCCATCATGGCCTGAGACGAGATAAGCGCGGCTACTATCAGGTTGTCGGCACGTCGGGAGGTTTTGCTGGACTTGTTTTACCATTGTCGAAATGTCTTGTGCACCAGGATCTCGAGTCTGATCAGATGTCCCGTGATGGAGGATTATCTCCGTGGATCGTGAGCTTATAATGGGCTAAGTTGGGACACCCCTGCATGGTTTAAACTTTCAAAAGCCGTGCCCGTGGTTATGTGGCAGATGGGAATTTTTAGTGTCCGGTTGTAGAGAGCTTAACACCAGATTTGAATTAAAATACACCAACCGCGTGCGTAACTATGACGGTCTCTTTTCGAGAGGGTCGAGAAGAGAACACAGTGGGGTTATGTTTGAACGTAAGTAGTTCAGGATCACTTCTTGATCATTACTAGTTTGCGACCATTTGCGTAGCTTCTCCTCTTATTCTTGTACTCGTAAGATAGCCACCATATCATGCTTAGTCGCTGCTGCAACCTCACCACTGTCCATTTCATACCCATTAAGCTTTGCTAGTCTTGATACCCATGGTTATGGGATTGCTGAGTCATGTGGCTCACAGATTACTACAACAACAGTTGCAGGTACAGGTAATGCGATGATCATGACGTGAGAGCGATGCTTGCTTGCTTTGAATTCTTCTTCTGCTTCATCGTTCAGGGGATAGGTTCCAGGTCGGCAGCCTGGGCTAGCAGGGTGGATGTCGTTTGAGTTTTTGTTTGTGTTTCATCCGTAGTTGGACGTAGCTCTTATGTATGAGTTTGTTATATTGATGTGGCATTGTATGCCTTTTGTATGTATCCCCAACTATTATGTAATGGTATGATGTAATGATATCCACCTTGCAAAAGCGTCTCCAATATGCACTTCTATCCTTGGTGGGACCTTCAAGATCCTTTAGGATAGGGTCGCATATTGGGCGTGACAAGATGTATCTCTGTTTATTTTCCTTTGCCTGACTCGGGAGGTTGTGGGATCCTTACTTTCCTTAGGTACATCTGTTGGATCACTGTCGCATCTCGTATGAGTGACTGATATGACTGGGGATACATGCTCACCATATATAAGAAGGATATGCCACCGATCACTCGATCCTTGCGGTAGGCATATGTTTTGACTGAATTGTACCTCTGACAAAATTATTGCAAGTCTGGTTCTTGAGCGGTACTGCCATATATTGACAACTCTTCATAAAACATCTAAGGATGGTGCAATATTGTGGTACTGACGCAAACTGAATGGCTTACAAAAGAAGCCATCCGAGTAGCTTGCTGAGGGAGGCTTGTTAACTTCTGCTCAAATCTGTAATCTGGGTATTGTGCATAAGAAGGCTCTATGGCTTACATGCGAAGCTGGGTCTGATTATTGGGTGGGAGAAACCTGAGTTCCATACTTAAGAAGCTTCTCCTCGGTTTGCTTGTTGAGAAAAAATCATTTCAGCCTGTCCGAAGCTTTTACCGAGGTATCTTGCTGAGAAAGACCGGGTATCATGGGCCGGAAATTGTTCACATATCATGTTGAGGAAAAAATAGAGGAGCCTTGCATAATAAATTTCTTTCGATAGCGTGTGGAAGAATATTGGGTTTCTTATATCCAAAACTTCATACTGATATGCAGACTAAAATCCATACACATGCCCATAATATTCTGAGGTTGATTATTTGCATGAGAAAAATGGTTCGACTATCTTCCTTGAGCATCTCACATTCTGAATTTATTTCGGATGATAACATATTTCAAGCATCATGCATTGTTGAGTTAAAACTTTGTATATGATCCATACCTCTGTCTAAAAATATATCGTTGGTCTTGTACCTGACTTGTCTTTCTGCTGGCTGGATCATAACTGCTGTGAAGATTTGGTACTGATGGGGACTTGATGTTGATAATCAATCCAATACACCATTGGTATGCTGAGCAGATTTTAATACCATAATGCAGTTGACGGGGTAGACCATAATGTTTAGCTGAGCTTCTTCCAAATATTTGAAATCCGTATTGCTTCTTCAAGTCCGGTGTTAGTGGATGAGCAATTCTTTATAGGGGAACATAATGTAACGCCGGGGCCCAAAAGAAAGAAGCAAAAGAAAACTCAACTAAACAAAAGCACACAACAACAAACAGTTCACACACAATCAATGTCACATATTACTGCTAGTCACACATTATGCATGCCTACTTAAGCAAACAAATCTCACGGGGTCTTCGGTTCTACGATCTAGCATGCTATGACGATGTGCACGAGGACGAATAAATGTGTGGAAGAATTGGTGTAAACAGCGCTACACCAAGTGCTAGCTTAGCCAGATAGCAACCTGGACTAGCTCGGAGGTGAGGACGTACTCGGTAATCATGCAGTGGGACACGACGGTCGCAACCACATTATTATCAAGCGGACGGAAAAAGATCCGTACTCGTCCAAGAAATAGGATAGCGGGGAAAACTGAGGCTGCTGACATTACCCTTTCTTGATAACTAATATCATTAAGGGTTGCCAACATGACAAAATAAAAGAAGGATCCAGGATAGAAGCATGTCCATCACCGAAACGATAGGCGGGACTGAAAAAAAGACATCGGCGCGATACCTGAGCACTATTTTTGCAAACAGTGTCGGGATCACTTGGCATCACTCTGCTGGGACAGAAATGACACCAAACACCGAAAGAAAAAGGAACTGGAGAAATGCAATGGTTGAGCTATAGTGGATCCGAACCTATGCCAGCTACACTCACCAGATAAACCGTTAGTACAAATACTAAGGCTATATGCATGCTATGCAACAAACAAATGCACCAACCAAATGCAATAAACAAGACAGACTCTATACTACACATTTCTACCAGCTTCTATCGCTCAAGCTGACTAGGGCATCCTATAGCTAGACCCTGCTCTGATACCAAGCCTGTGGCACCCCGGCTTAGAGAAACCGGAATGCCCCGTATTCCAGCCCAAAGATCAAGGAGAAATCTCTGGAATACGACACTGCTTGACATAGAACAAATTATCTCTTATTACAAGAATAAATACAAAGGTCTGATGTTACAAAGGTTCACATCAGCACGACGATACTACGCCTACGATACTACATTTGCTCTATGCTAGCAGCGGAACAACTCTTAGCAGCGGAAATCTTCTAGCAGCGGAACAACGACGAAGGTGGTGAACTCCACTCCGCAAGGGACTCTGGCTGGGACACGATCTAGCTCGCACGAACAGAAACCACGACAAGCAATCAAGCAATCACAGCATCACCTGCAGTCTGGCATGACACGCCAGGTCAGTACATTGAATGTACTTGCAAGCTCACAACAACCAAAAACATCAAGGCAAGACAACAACATAGCATTAAGCGGGTTAATTAAATTAATAGCTACCATGATACAACAGCAACTCCTAAGCATGAAATGAAGCTACTACAATACTGATAAATCACCATCTCTCAAATCGTGATCCTTACGGCCATCACAACCACAACCAATATTTGGCCTCAAACCGTGATCCTTACGGCGATCACAACCATGACCAATAAATGGCCTGTGATCCTTACGGCGATCACAACCACGACCAATAAATGGCCCGTAATCCTGACGACGATCACAACCATGACCAACACTTGGCCCATGATCCTTACGGCGATCACAACCACGACCAATACTTGGCCAATCTGTACTGCTCCAAATATCCACATATCCATCACCTATAAGTCATACCGTCATGTGAGTGTTGATCGAACGGTGTGACCTAGTACAGACCCATGCCCATGACCGAGGATGCGGCTATCGATAGACTAAACACACACACTCTGCAGAGGTAGCACACTGTACCCACACCACGGAACCCATGGCCTCGCACTCCCATTTGGGTGGACCAACGGCGTTCCGACAAAACCGATCTACTGCCATGACACTCTCCTGGCCACTCTGACTCACTCCCCTCTGGGCTAAGTCATGGGTGGCCCGTGTCTACCACAAGACACAACAACCACCGTCGTGGCCCGTCCCACACGGGGACACGCGCGCAAAAACTTAACAACAGGTCACAAGGTTATGCCTGCTTACCGGGCCAGGGTACAGCACGCCCATAACCTTCCCTAGTTGGAGGCACCGGCGAGAGGCACGACAATAGACCGCATTAGGGCTGTCCCATACCGGCAAATGTGGTTGCACTGGAAAAGTCCGGTTCGGCGGCACCTGACCAACTTAATGACAGAATTTATCCCCAAAAATATAACCATGATAACTGATACTCCGATGTCAACTATCAAACTATAATCCAAGTCATAGCAATATCCAACAAATACTCCAAGCATAATATCATCATCTCAAAATACTCCAAGGGTAGCACAACACTACTATCATGATGAATCTGACAACAATAATACTACTACTCCAATATGCAAGAACAAGTTATCCAACTATGATCCACATGTAAACATCATCTCCAAAAATAATACTCCAAGCAATAGAACATCAACTATCATCATGAAAATAATCATACTAACCACTAATAATCCAAAGGTAGCATGACATCCAAAGTAATACTCCAAAATATACTAATAGATATCATCCTGAAACAAACATAATACCAACCACTAATACTCCAATGGCAACATGATACTCATCAACTACAAACATAACGCCTAGTAATCCAAACAATAGCATGGCAACAACAAGATCAAAATAATACTCCGAGAAAATGCCATGCACAGAGTCATGTTGCTAAAGCAATATTTTAAACAAGTTCAAAATGAATTAAACCATGTCACTGCATTATAGTGATGCAAATAGAGGGTGTGGCTTGCCTGGGGTGGAAGAAATCACTGGGAGAAAGTGCGAGAAGCTCGCGGAAAGAATCGCCAGAAATCGTTCTCTCTTGAAGGGGCTGATTAAGGACAGGGGCAAAATGGTCATTTTCAGTATGCCTAAACATAATGAAAGGGACACCAACAGAAAGGGCTCGACGAGACGAAGAAGTAGGCTTTGGAATCACCTCATTTGGAGTTACGGATAAAAAGCTATGAGGGGTTGAAGTTCAGGGACTTTTCTGCAAAAATAATATTCACAGTCGGGTCCTTGAGTGGATAAGGCAGAAACGCAAAGTTAGAAATACGCTTTCGGTCAGTGAAAACGTAAAACGGAAATACGCTTTCACTTATCTGACGTGGCGGGGCTGGTCAACGCGTGTGGCTGCCAGGTGGGGTCGGGGCTGGGCGGGTCCCGCGGGGCGGGGCCCGTCACTTAACCACGTGGCCACCGGGGTCAACGCCCTGTGCGGCTGACAAGCGGGGCCTGCGGCCAGCTGGCAGGGAGGGGCGCTGTCTCCTTCCTCTCCTCGCGCTCGCCCGACGGAGCAGAGGACGGGGCGAGCTCCGGTTAGGCTTGCCTGTGGCTCCGGCCACCTCCCGCGGCGTGCGACCTACCAGCGTGATCAGCGCGACTAGGCGGATCCATCTAGACAGGTCATGACTGCCGAGGATCACCGGGAGAGGCGGGGCCTAGGACACGGTGGAGGGGGCTTCGGGTGGAGTTGGGCTCGCGGCAAATGGAGCTCCGACGAGGGGGGGAGGACCTGGGGATGGTCGTCGGAGTGGTAGGGATCTACTGGCAGTGGCAGAATAGAGGGGAAGGCTGGGTTCGACCGAATTGAGGAGGGGCAGAGGCGGCGGCCATGGCAGCCATTAAGGGCTCGGGAGCTCCTGGAGCTCAGTGGAGAGGCTGGTGAGGGATAGAGGAGGTGCAGGAGGCTACTGGTGTGCTCGAATGGCTCGAGGAGGCCATTTATAGACGGGGCGAGGGGCACGGCCTCGGGTGCCGCCGGGCACGTCCGGCTGAAGCTCTGGCGACAGCCAGTGAGCACAGGAGGGCACGGGGAAGGTGACGAGCACTGATGCAGGGATCACGGAGGGGTAGAAGACGCCGGGGAGCACAGGAAGAGGCCGAAACGAGCTCGGAGCCAAACGGAGCACAGTGCACCCGTGGGCGTTTGGCGGCGAGCGTCGGTGAGTGTCGGTGAGGAAACAGACGGAGGGGGAGAGGGGTCCAGGGGAATGACGACGACGCGGGGAAGCCACTGGACATGCTCACGCGCGCGAAGACGACGAGAGGGGGAGGGGCCCGAGCAAGAAACCATTCTGGGCGCGGCCATTGCATGCCAAAGCGGTGGTCGCTGCACAGACTGGCATCAAGAAGAGCCAAATGGCTGGCCAATGTTGTCTAGTGGTAAGTCCTTCTAATGGTGGTTTCAACTGCGGTGGTAGATCGATTAAAACTGCTATGGTTAAATGGTTATCACCCTCTGAGGTTTACTGCAGTAAACTTGGGTGAACACTGGTGATCAGCAATGGAGTTGTTTGCAAGGTTGAGGTAAAGAAGGAATTTAATCCTGGTAAGTTTGAGGAGAAATGGACCAATAATGAATATAGTTGCTTCACAACTGCATTTTTGGTCCAGAAATGAAGATCAGCAAGATGCACTCACATGGAGTGTCAACTTGAGCTCAAATTGGGCAAGGCTTGATCATTTGGACATATGAAGATGCTATAAAAAGATCATGCCAAATGGACAAGTCAAAATGGCACTTGCTTCACAAACATCATTTCTGCCCAGAAGCTTGGAATAATTTTGGTGATCAAATGGCTTATTGAAATGATGCCAAATTGGGTGGAGAGAAGTTGTATGGGTATAAGAATGATCTGGTAGTTTATAAAGATTTTTGAAGCAATATAAAATATACTTGCTTCACAACCTGAAAATATTGCCAAAATCAAAGATTTACTCCTATGCTCACATAGATGATTGGATAGGGCTGCAAATGGGTGGAGGGGGTTAATATGAGCACATTAAGGAGTGTGCAAAAGTTCAACTCATTTGGGGAGTCCTAGTTAGTACTTCCTTCACAAAGCCTTCTCTCTGACAGAAACTTTGAAAATTCACTGAGGAAGATTGGCTAGGCAAATAAATTTGAAATTGTGCATGAGGCAATTATTTGGACATATAAACATGTCCAAAAAGGTTGGGTGCCACTAGGAAAAATATAGATGACACTTCCTTCACAAAGTGCCATTCAGGGCAGAATAGAAAAAGGAATATTGGGGAATTATTTTTGAACTGACCAAGGCAATTTTTGGGCATATTTGAGCTATATATGACCCAAAGGAATTATGAGAATTAATTGGGGATTTTCGGATGGACAGAAATATAGGTTGCTTCACAACCTAGGGAAGACAGGTTTATTCCTTTAATGAAAAAGGAATTTTCCCTAGAAAAAGAATCTTAGGGTTTGGTCAAGGAGTGACGTGACATGATCTTTGGCAAGATTTTGAGAATGATGAGCCACTTGGGAGGAGGAATGAGGATGATTTCCCAGGTGACAAGGCCACAGAATCACTCCAAAAAGAAAAACAGAGCAAAAACCAAATAAATCAAAAGAAAAAAGGGCCAAAATCCAGGCTGTTACATCTAACACTTTTAGAAGCAACTTTTATTGCCTTATTGCACCGATACAACTTACTTGAAGGATCTTACTCAATCCATAGGTAGGTATGGTGGACTCTCAAAACAAGATTTGGGTTTAAGGGTTTTTGGATGCACAAGTAGTATCTCTACTTGGTGCGGAATTTTTGGCTAGCAAAGATAGGGGGCAAACACCACATGTTGAAGGATCTACGACAATATAGCTTCTATGTGAATATGAACAAACCTAAATCATTGCGTTGTCTTCCTTGTCCGACATCAACAATTTTGGCATATAATATTTTGGCGAGTGCTCACAATCACAAAAGATTTCCAAGATAGTATATTTGCATGTGAATCTTCTATTCCCTTATTAATTCTTTCATGAATTGCATCATTGACCAATTCTATGTTTGTCAATCTACAATAAAATTTTCTACTTATACTTTTCCTTATGTGATGTCATTACTTACCATAAGATTAGCTTATGATCTTTTTAATTTATTTCCTTTATTTTTATTGAAACATGAAAGTAAAGAAAGCAAAAATCAAAGTAAACTTTATTATATATCTCGCACACGATTACAAAGATAGATCACTAAGCAAACTCTCGAAAGAAAGGATCGAACTAAACTTTTATTCATCTAAACCAAAAGATAACTATGGATCGAACTAAGATAAGTAAAAGCAAAAGACAATGGAGGTGATACGATACCAGGGCACCTCCCCCAAGCTTGGCGAAAGCCAAAGTGAGTTCTCATACCCGATACTCAATTTTCTTTTGGTGATGAAGAAGGATGTGGTGGTGATGAAGCGGTGGCGATCCTGTCCTTGAGGATCAAGAGATTCTCCAATCGATGGATGACGCTCCGGAGGAAGATGATGTGCTCTTGATGCAGAATATTTTCACGAGTGAGATATTTATTTTGCACACGAACTGATTCAATGATCCGAAAGGCTTCAATCTCAGTGGGGGTAAGATGAGCATAGTAAGGTGTAAGGATATCTTCTTCTTCCTCCTCAGCAGGCAGTGCTTGCTTGACCACCGGCATTTGATCTCCGGTAGACTCCTTGCCCTTGTCCTCCTTGGAGGCTCCAACGGGCTCTTCCATCTTCAGCTCGATCTTCATCAACCAAGCTGTGACGCCCGGATATTTAAGCTACAGTAAGTCCACACTAATGACGCCAAGTCATCATCATTATGCAAAAAAAAATCAATTAAGAAATATTTCAAACTCAATTCAAATTCAAATTGCAAGATAAGTTTTCATTTCTTCAAACTGTTAAATAAAAATGTTCGTTGGGTTGTAAATATTCACTTGTTACTTTTCATGCATAAACATTATTTGAGTTAATAAATCGCCTCTAACCTATTTAAAACAGGACCAAAACAATCCCATTTAGCCCATTTACTTTTATGCAAAATTCAAGTGAGTTCAACTAAGATCCAAACTTTTTATGGCAAGGCCAAATAATGCATTGCATTTATTGGCCAAGTTCCATTATCTGCAAAAGTCATTTGATGGTTTATTTAAATGCAAAACTGTTTTGTAAAAGAAAAGGTAGAAAAACAGAAAATAGAAGAAGGCCTAAAACTACTTCGCCACTGGGCGTAGCCCAACAGGCCGTTCCAGCCAGCCCAACCCCCCACCCCGGTCGGTCGCCCTGTTCCCCCGACCAGTCGCTACAGGGGCGAGCCCCGCCGGACCAGCCCGTCGGCGTGGGTGAGGGGATAAGGACCACCCCCGCCTCCTCGGTCCTCTTCCCCTACTCCACTTCCCCCACTCCCCCTAGATCCGCCTTCCCCCCTCTTTCCCCACTCCTCCTTCCTCCCTTCCGCTCCGGATCACCTTGTCGAGCGTGTTCGTCACCAGCCACTGGCCGCGCCCACCGAGCTCCCCAGTGCTTGAGGTGTGTCGGGCTGCCGCGTCGTCATCGACAACGTTGGCTACACGGACGGGATCCAGCTCGGAGCGCCTGCATCGCCGCCACGCCTCGTCTTCTTCCTCGGCTCCAACGCACTCCGCGATGGTTCCGGCGCCAGCGAGCCTTCCCCGAGCTGCCTTTTACACACCTACAGGCTCCCGGTGAGCCACACGTCCCCTTCCGCTTTTCTCTTCTGCTCTCGTTGCCAATCGTCACCGTAGCCGCCGCCAAACGTATCCCCGGTCGATGCGCTCACCGACCCGTCATCGCACCCCTAGCATCGCGTGCACGCGCCCACAGGTCCCTGCGCCTCGCCCTTGCCCTCGTGGCCGTGTCCGCAGTCCTTGCTCGTCCGCCTGCCTACGCGACTGCGCCCTACTCGACCCGCTCCGGCGACACCGGCACAGCCCCACGACCGCTGCTCCCTGATGCTCACCTCCTGCGCTACTGCAGCCCACCGCCATCGCTAGCCGGCGCCGTCCACGCGCGCGACGCCGTGCCCAGCACTGCTCGCTGCTCCCTGCGCTGATGCTTTGCTTGCTTCCGCACTCCTGCTGCTTCTTTCCTTGCCAACGCTTCTTTGCCTATACTACTGCTAGTATTGTAGTAGCGCTAGCTAGCTTTTTAATTTCTACATCGAGTAACCCCCTTGACCGCCCCTAAACTGCGGCTAAACAACTACTAACAGGGCTAAAGAAAATATGAGTAGAGAGTATACTTGACAAACTCCATTTCATCCCACTGCACCATCCATTTGATGCATGGAATAAATCCTATGAAAATCACAAAATGCTATCTTTTGTTAGCAGAAAACGTCACTGTGTGTGCGTGTGTGTATTCTGTGTGTGTAGTGGCCGGCCGGCTCTCCATTAGCTAATTAGTACTCCTACTAGTTAGTCTAATCAGTGGTTACGTATAGTGCAAATGACAGGTGGACCCCCCCCCCCTCTAAATATCCACTTAAAAAGAAAATGCAAGATATGTGTGAATGACATCTAGGCCCCTTCAACAGCTTTGACCAGTCAAACAGTTGACTGTTGACTGCACTATTGACTGAGTCAACCGGGACCCCCTGGCCCACTTGTCATCATCTATGTACACTTCTGTGTACACAGAGCTGGGTACACGTAGCATTTTGTTATTTATTTTTCAAATTAAATTAAATTCCAAAATAATGTTTAAATCTTTGAAAAATCGTAGAAAATAATCTGTAGCTCGGCTGAACAAGTTCTCTACATGAAAGTTGCTCAGAATGACGATACGAATCCGAATACGCGGTCCATTCGACCGCCACACGTCCCTGTCATAGCAACCTCAAACATTTCCCCTCCGGTTCATTTGTCTGACAGACGTCCGGAACCGGGAAAACTTTCTCGGATGTTTCCCCCTTCGCCAGTATCGCCTAGCGCTGCATTAGAACACTTTTAGCCCCGCTTATTGTCTTGTTATGCATATGTTTGCGTGTATTTACTGTTTCTTCCCCCTCTTCTCTCCGGTAGACCCCGAGACCGATGTTGATGTCCCTGTGATCGACTACATCGACGACGACCCTTCTACCCCTTTCAGCGGAGCTTCCAGGCAAGGCTCCCCTTTGATCATCCCTATATCGCCCATTCTATACTCTCCTGCTTGCATTAGATTTTGCTTCTGTTATTGTTTGCTCCTATTCTGATGCATAGGCTGCTTTTGTAACCAGCTCATTGTACCTTACCTTCTTATCCTAAACTGCTTAGTATAAGGTTGTTAGAGACCCACCAGTGACCCCCACCTTGTCGTTGTTGCCCCTGCTTCATCTTCGATGACTCGATCAACGTGATCGATGACCAGAGCCTGACACCTCACATCACATCACGCCCCTTTAGTTGCTCGACTGTGCAAAGCTACTATCGAGTGCCGAGGGTGATCCCTCATAACGCACTCCTCATGATAATTCTGTAGTTTAGCTATTTGGTCGTGGTCATCGAGGGTGATTCCCTCTTTCAGCATTCCCGATATGGCTCTGTCGTTCAACACCTCAAGTGTGAACCTCGAGGGTGGTCCCTCTTACGTTCACCATGATGATTACATTGAGTGGAATCCACCAGGGGTGATTCCTCGGGTTTTCCCCTTGATGTTTGGACACACGTTTACCTTGACTTTACTTGAGACCATTGTTGAAGTCGGGTCGGCCCTGAGGGGTACCCGCGAGTTGATGTGAAAGTCGGGCGGGCCCGTGGAGCACCTGCGAGTTTTCCACATGGCACAGCCGGGCAGTCTGGTGTCAGGACCCCGACTCATTGTCGCATCGATCTAGCCTGTAACACCTCATATCACTTTGCGGCCTCACGCACGGTATTCCCACGGGTGTCGCCTTACCTTTGCCCGGGACCGTTTGCGCCTTTTGGCACACGTATATGATAGTGTCGCTAGCATCCATATGATAAGGAGCCCGGGCTGACATGGCTAGTCGTAAACCCAAAGTGGCACAGACTTACAGGGACAGGCATCCATGACCCAGCATCGAACGTGTCGGTCATCAGCGAGTGAATCCAGGCTGTAGCACTGGGCTAGCAGGACTCCGGTGAACCGGGCTGTAGCGGGCTAACAGGACTCTGGTATTCATCGCGTGACATTTCCCCGAAGGGACAGACACAGGAACGAAGAAGGACACATGCCGGCCAGCCTAAGTGTTCCGGAGCAGTAGCAAGCTACCATGGCTCGGTGGAAACACTAGGAGACATTTCCCAGTAAGAGAGGCTACTAAGGAAAAACAACTAGATAGTCAGATCCCACACATACCAAGCATTTCAATAACATACACACAATATGCTCGATATGTGCAAATACAACATGGCATCACAACATGACTCTACGACTCAAGTATTTATTCATTAGGCTCCGAGGAGCGAGATATTACAAACATGGGTCACATGACCCAACATTCAGAGCATACAAGTCGAAGCACAAGCGGAAGCTTAACATGTCTGAGTACAGACATCTACAAATGAAAAAGGCTTGAAAGCCTGACTATCTACTAGATCCTGCCGAGGGCACAAGATCGTAGCTGAGGTATCAAGCTAAACGTCGAAGTCCACGTGGAACTACTAGTGAGACTGAAGTCTCTCTGCAAAAACATAAAATAGGCAAACGTGAGTACAAATGTACCCAGCAAGACTTACATCAGAACTAACTACATATTCATCATTATCAACAAAGGGGATGGTGGAGTTTAGCAGCAGCAAGCCAACTTTGACTCGGTGGCTATCCTAAACTACGATTGCAAGTAACTCTTTTGAGGTGGCGCACACGAGTCCACATATTCACCATATCAATACACCACTATGGATCCGCTCCCGCCTCCCTACAAGAACGCCATCCATAGCACTCACGCTTATCTTGCGTATTTTAGAGTATCCACTTTCACTTATCTATGAACTGTTATAGGCAACCTAGAAGTCCTTTACCGCGGACACGGCTATTCGAATAGATGATGTTAACCCTGCAGGGGTGTACTTCTTCACACACGCTCTCACCACTTACCGCCGTTTACACGACATGTACTCGGCAACCTTCAAGCGGAAGCCCAACGTGGGTGTCGGCCACGACCTACCTAAACACTCAAGTCCCTAGTCCAGGTTTATCGCCTATTCGGGTTCCATCCGTGAGGAGATCCGGCCGAAGTTTCGCTCACAGCCCCAAACGATGTGAACAGGGTTCCGTGACACCAAACGGGCGCCCGGTTTACCCGGCCACGTGCCTACCGCATCACAGCCCACCCCTACGGTCAGCGCTGCGCACGGCCTCCAGCATACTACAAACACCAGAAACTACTTGCAACTCCTGGACAGAGGACAAGGTTGATTAAGAAGCCGAGAGGGTCCATTGGTTTCGGGCCCAATGCGTGGTAGTAGCTGAATCATGGATCACAAACACAGAACTCAGTTCCTGAGGACGGTTTCAATGAGACAACCCACCATGTACTCCTACATGGCCTCCCACCGATACCTTTACCAAATCATATTCACACACTTAGCTCACACACAGTAGGACATGTTCACACACCTCTGATTCATCCTCGATGAATCAGACCCGACTCAACTCTAAGCATAGCAGGCATGACAAACAAGCTTGAATGAGTAGGCACAACAGGGCTCAAACAACTCCTACTCATGCTAGTGGGTTTCATCTATTTACTGTGGAATGACAGGTCATGCAAAGGATAAAGGGGTTCAGCTACCGCAGCAAGTAACAGATGAATCGTTGTTGTCCTAATGCAGTAAAATAGAGCAGGAGCGAGAGAGTGGGATTGTATCGGAATGAACAAGGGGGTTTTGCTTGCCTGGCACTTCTGAAGATAGTATAGCTCTTCATCGGTGTCATTGATCTCATCGTCGGTATCACGTCTATCGAGAGGGGACAAATACCGGCAACAGAGAAGAAATACAATCAATGCAATGCACAATATGATGCATGATCATGACATGGCAATATGCTGTGATTTGAGCTAATGCATCTAGCTATGATTTAAATGAAGTTGGTTTGAATATATGATCCAAATTCAAACTCCATATATGATTATTTAAATGCCCTTTATTTGTTTTGTCCAAAACAGAGGACAAACATTGTTCAAACATGCATGAAAATGGTACAGATGGATTCCTTGAATTTTTCTGATAATTTTTCATATATAATTTATTTCATTTGGAGTTACGGTTGAATTTCTATGAATTTTAGAAGTTTTGGTTATTTCCTGGAATTTCCTGTATAAAAAATAAATCCAGAAAATAAGTTACTGCGTCAGCCTGACATCATCATGACGTCAGCAGGTCAACTGGGCGCCTCCAGGTCAAACCTGACAGTGGGGTCCACTGGTCAGTGACCCAGGGCTGTTTAGCTCGCTGACAGGTGGGCCAGGTCAACGGCCACGTCAGCAGGGTCAACTCTGACGTGTGGGTCCAGGGTGTCAGTGTAATTAGTTTAGCTAAACAATTAATTAAAACTAAACCAGTTTAGTTAACAGGGCTGGGCCCCACCTGTCATTGACTCAACAGAGTCAACCAGGGCCCACCCGTGGTCAAAGCCAAAGTCGGCTGCGCCGGCGTTTAGCCGCCGGCGAGCCCGACGCGGCGGCGGAAGTGATGATCCGTGGCTCTTGGTGGAGTCCGTTGGGGTCGGGGTGGCCGGAGTTGGCGCCGGCGATGATCTAGGCGGCCACCGTAGTTCGGTTGAAGACGAACTCGAGCTAGGGGGTGCAGTGAGGTGCGGGGAGTGCACGGTTGGACTCAACGCAGCGTGGTGAGTGCGTTGGACACCGTGAGGTGGCCGGAGGATGGCCGGGAGCACGTCGGCGACGAGATCCGCGGCGATGCGTGCGGTTGATCTCCGTGCGGTGGCTACATGGCTCGGGGGCGAGAGAGGAAGGGTAGGAGGGGTAGTTATGCTCATAGAGCACTCGTAGAGGCCACCGGCGGGTCGGGGACGAGCTGAGGCGGCGACGGCGTTGAAGGGGATCTCCGGCGACGGCGGACTCGGGCGAGGTCGGTGCGGTGGACTCGGGTCTCGCAAGCACACGTGGCTTGGTTAGCTCGATGAAGTGGACGACGGCGGAGCTCCTGGACACAACGAGATGGAGCACGGGTGGCGGGGAGCACGACTACGGCGATGGGGCGGCGACGGTGGCGTCGGCCATGGCTGGGAAGCGCGAGGGGGGGGGGGCTAGGGAGGAGAGGAGATGTCCGAGGGGTTTGGGGGAGAGAGGGGAAGCGATCCACGTCGCGGCTCGATGAGGGGAGCGGCGAGGCGGCGACCAGGTGCGTGGCACCCATGCGGTGCTCGCCGTCGAGCACCTTGCCTGCCTGCCTGGCCGAGCAAGCATCTCGCTGGCGCGGCGCTGGGCTGGGCCGGCAGGTGGGCCGGGTTGCAGGCGCCAGGTAAGGTTTTCTCTCTCTCTCTCTTATTTCTGTTTCTGTTTTCTATTTTGTTATTTTGTTCTGGGCTTTATTAAAAATAGCTAAGCACTTTCAAAAATCACCAAACTGCACATGCCCACTGTATAGAATATATCCAACATGGAACATTTTAGTTTGGGATTATTTGAGCATTTGAAATATTTAATAGCATTTAAATGCCCAAATGCAAATACTATATGATTTAATTCAGTGACCAAATATGTCCTGCAAAAATATAAACCATTTTTGGTAGATGCTTCCACCTCAAACCAGAAATGTTGAACATTTTTAGAGGACATTTTGAGTTCAATGAAAAAGGTTTTATTTTGACCCTAGTTGAATTCATTTGGTGCTAGGGCTTAGTCAATCCCCATTTCAGGTTTAAATGAAATTTAAACATGATGCAACACTCTAATGCATGCGCTAGGCATTGTCAGAACTAGGGATGTGACATCTGGGCCCTTGCCGTAAGTCCATGAGACGGGGCGATGGGGTCACCTTATCGTGAGTCTCTCCTCGTTTCCGTGAGCCCCCAATGCACTAACAGGTTTGGGTATTTGTTCTGAGTTGGCCTTTGGCCTTTACGCACTAACCACCACGCGAGAATAGATATGGGCCTCGATGTCGTGGTATCAGCCGAAGCTTTGTCAGATGTCCAGTTCAGCATTGTGGCACGGCCGGATGGTGCCATCCACTACACGGATGGTGTTGGTATCCACCCTGCACACAACAACCCGAAGTGCAATGGGCGATGGGACTAGACCCCGAAGTGCTTAGGATGTAGACCGGCGGGGACCTCTCTGCTGAGCCTAGGTAGGGCTGCGACGTGTTGATCTTCCGAGGCCGGGGATTGACCCCAGAAAGGTGTGTCCGGCCAGATTGATCGAGCGTGTTGGGTAACGTGGTGCACCCCTGAAGGGAAGATATATATTCGAATACCGTGTCCATGGTAATGGACGTTCAGATTTGTATCCGGATCTTATATAACTAGAAATGGTTACTTGAGATATGTGATGGATATGTGGCCCCAGGATTGCTTTCTCGCGGGGAGTCGAGGAAGGATCTTTGGGCGTTGATGTTACAACATGTTTGATAATTATAAACTGCTTTTCTTTACTCTTCTACATGCCGCAAGATGCTTGGAGCTGCTTGAAGATGCTACTCTTTGATAGGCTAGGCCTTCCTCCTCTATTCTGGCATTATGCAGTTCAATCCACAGATACAAACTCCATTTGATACCAATGCATACTTAGTATAGATCTGATGCTTACGAGTACTTCGGATGAGTACTCACGGTTGCTTTGCTACCCCCCTTCCCCCCTTCTTTCTTCCTTCCAGTTGTTGCAACCAGATGGTGGATCCCTAGAGCCAGATGCCATCGCCAATGGATGCTACTACGTGGAGACCGCCGACGACCAGGAGTAGTTTAGGAGCTCCCAGGCAGGAGGCCTTGCCTCTTCGATCGTGTTGCTTTTGTACTAGCCTTCTTAAGGCATCCTTGTTTAACTTATGTCTGTACTCAGATATTGTTGCTTTTGCTGACTCGCTTGTGTATCGAGCTTATGTATTCGAGCCCTCGGGGCCCCTGGCTTGTAATATGAAGCTTGTATTTATTTCTTTTGTGTTTAGAGTTGTGTTGTGATATCTTCCCGTGAGTCCCTGATCTTGATCGTACATGTTTGCGTGTATGATTAGTGTATGATTGAATCGGGGGCGTCACAAGTTGGTATCAGAGCCGACTGCCTGTAGGAATCCCCTTTTCCAACTCCTTGGCCGAAGTTGAGTCTAGTCTTAAAAAACTGATTTACTAACATGGTTGTATGGCTTACGGGCCCACGTCGCCATTGGGTGGTATTAGGTTCTTTTACTCCTCATCTATTCTCTGGGACTCTGACATCTCTTCTATTCGGGTTAAATGATTTTGCTAAATCTAACATTAGGATCTCGTGTTCACATCCATCCGGAGGTTTGTGTTACCCCTTTCTCGAATTGAGGGCCAAGATCTGCTTCACAATGTTCACTGACCTCAGGATCCTCTTATCAAGGGCACCATAGTTTTTCCCTGACGTTGATGTAGCCTTTGCTATGTCCCGTTGTTGAATCCCTCCATCGCGTGCATACGTGCCGCCTAGTAAGTCTAGTATGTTTCTCTTGTGCGAACTCATATGAACAACATGTGATTGTCTATATATATGTATCGGTATGTCTTCCAGGACTACTGCTTTGTACATATTGTGTCTTTGCTCGTTGTCCGAGATACGTCATAAATGACTCCATACACATGCTCCAGCCTTTGCTGAACTATCCCTTGTTGCATTTAAAGGAGATGTTTAGACCCACTGGTCATGACCGTGATGGCGACAATCCACCATCGCATGAATTCATGACTAGAATGATACAATAGTTAATGTTGAATTGCCAGTTCATAGTACTAGTCATGGCTAAGTCCCCACGCCCCAGTATGAACAACAACCAACCCCAGTGACACTGCAAGACTTTGCACGTCTCAACCCTGTCATCTACCTCAGCTCAACTCAGCCCCTTGATGCTGATGATTGGCTTCATGACATCACTTTCAAGTTGGAGTCTTCTGATGTAGCCCCCGCCAACTATGTCGCCTTCGCGACTTACTTCCTGAAAGGTCTCGCTATTCAATGGTGGAACAGCCACATGCGTTTCTTACCTGTTGGAACCGCCACCACTTCGTCGGAATTCCAGGTAGCATTCCGTGGGCCAATGTCGAACCACCTTGGTTAGTCACAACGTCCCTGTTGAAATTGAATGCTTGTAAACACATACCGCTGCTATCATTTGCGCCACTAAAACCGTCCATCTACTGCATCCTTCGAGTGAGAGAGTATGCTACCATGCTCATCTTGATCAAAATGCCGAAGCACAAATTTACTCCTTGAATGCATGAACCGATTCTCCTCTTGTGAGAACCGAAAACGCTCCAGCCGTTTCTGAATTCTAGGATGTCTTTCCAAATGAACTACCCAGTCCATGACCTTGAACTTGTTGCAGTTAAGTTTGCACTAAAGTTATGAAGACATTTCCTTTTGGTACTCGTTGCGAGATCTTCACCGATCATTGAATTCTGAAGTATCTGTTTACTCAGCTAGATCTGGATCTCAATCAGCATTGATGTATGAAAACAATTTCACACCATGACTACCATATTTCCTATACCCCTGGCAAGGCTATTGTCATGGCTGATGCCCTGAGTCGCAAGATTTATTGCAACAACCACATGGCTTATAAAGCTCAATGCCTACAAGATGATCTCAATTACAGAGAGCATCCAGTCCACATTCTTGTTCAAGCTGAACGTCGTGCCTGTATGAGGGCTATCGAAATTCTTACAATTCAGTGGTCAAATCATTCTGAAGATAAAGCCACTTGGGAGCGCGAGTATCATCTTCGTGATTAATACCTCGCTCTGTTTCCTTCTACCACCTAAAATCTCGGGACAAGATTTCTTGTACTGGAGGAGAATTGTGACGCCTGGATATTTAAGCTACAGTTAGTCCACAGTAATGACACCAAGTCATCATAAATATGAAAAAAAATCAATTAAGAAATATTTCAAACTCAATTCAAATTCAAATTGCAACATAAGTTTTCATTTCTTCAAACTGTCAAATAAAAATGTTCGTTGGGTTGCAAATATTCACTTGTTACTTTTCATGCATAAAGAAACATTATTTGAGTTTATAAATCGCCTCTAACCTATTTAAAACAGGACCAAAAACAATCCCATTTAACCCATTTACTTTTAAGCAAAATTCAAGTGAGTTCAACTAAGCTCCAAACTTTTTATGGCAAGGCCAAATAATGCATTGCATTTATTGGCCAAGTTCCATTATCTGCAAAAGTCATTTGATGGTTTATTTAAATGCAAAACTAATTTTGTAAAAGAAATGGTAGAAAAATAGGAAATAGAAGAAGGCCTAAAACTACTTCACCACTGGGCGTAGCCCAACAGGCCGTTCCAGCCAGCCCAACCCCCCACCCCGGTCGGTCGCCCTGTTCCCCCGACCAGTCGCCATAGGGGCGAGCCCCGCCGGACCAGCCCGTCGGCGTGGGCGAGGGGATAAGGACCGTCCCCGCCTCCTCGGTCCTCTCCACCTGCTCCACTTCCCCCACTCCACCCAGATCCGCCTTCCCCCCTTGTTCCCCACTCCTCCTTCCTCCCTTCCGCTCCGGATCACCTTGCCGGGCGTGTCGGTCACCGCCCACTGGCCGCGACCACCGAGCTTCCCAGCGCTTGAGGATGTGTCGGGCTGCCGCGTCATCATTGACAACGTTGGCTACACGGACAGGATCCACCTCAGAGGGCCTGCATCGCCGCCATGCCTCGTCTTCTTCCTCGGCTCCAATGCACTCTGCGAAGATTTCAGTGCCAGCGAGCCTTCCCCGAGCTGCCTTTTACACACCTACAGGCTCCCGGTGAGCCGCATGTCCCCTCCCCCTTTTCTCCTCTGATCTCGTTGCCAATCGTCACCGTAGCCGCCACCATACGTATCCCCGGTTGACACGCTCACCGACCCGTCGTCGCGCCCCCAGCATCGCGTGCACGCGCCCACAGGTCCCTGCGCCTCGCCCTCTCCCTCATGGCCGTGTCCGCAGTCCTCGCTCGTCCGTGTGCCTGCGCGAGTGCGCCCTACTCGACCCGCTTCGGCGACGCCCGCACAGCCCCACGACCGCTGCTCCCTGATGCCCACATCCTGCGCTGCTGCAGCCCGCCTCCGTCGCTAGCCAGTGCCGTCCGCGCGCGCGATGCCGCGCCCGGCGCTGCTCACTGCTCCCCGCGTTCATCCTCTGCTTGCTGCCGCACTCCTGCTGCTTCTTTCCTTGCCAGCGCTGCTCTGCCTATACTACTGCTAGTACAGTAGCAGCGCTAGCTCGCTTTTTAATTTCTACATCGAGTAATCCCCTCGACTGCCCCTAAACTGCGGCTAAACAACTACTAACAGGGCTAAAGAAAATATGAGTAGAAAGTATAGAAAGTATACTTGACAAACTCCATTTTACCCCACTGAACCAAATCCATTTGATGCACGGAATAAATCCTATGAAAATCACCAAATGCTATCTTTTGTTAGCAGAAAACATCACTGTGTGCGTGTGTTTATTATGTGTGTGTGGTGGCCGGCCGGCTCTCCGTTAGCTAATTAGTACTCCTACTAGTTAGTCTAATCAGTGGTTAGGTATAGTGCAAATGACAGGTGGACGCCCCCCCCCCCTCTAAATATCCACTTAAAAAGAAAATGCAAGATATGTGTGAATGACATCTAGGCCCCATCTACAGTTTTGACCAGTCAAACAGTTCACTGTTGACTGCACTGTTGACTGAGTCAACGGGACCCCCTGGCCCACTTGTCATCAACTATGTACACTTCTGTGTACAAAGAGCTGGGCACACGTAGCATTTTGTTATTTATTTTTCGAATTAAATTAAATTCCAAAATAATATTTAAATCTTTGAAAAATCATAGAAAATAATCTGTAGCTCGGATGAACAAGTTCTCTACATGAAAGTTGCTCAGAACGACGACCCGAATCCGAAAACGCGGTCCGTTTGCTTGCCACACGTCCCTATCATAGCAATGTCGAACATTTCCCCTCCGGTTCATCTGTCAGACAGACGTCCGGAACCGGGAAAACTTTCCCGGATGTTTCCCCCTTCGCCAGTATCGCCTAGCGCTGCGTTAGAACACTTTTAGCCCCGTTTATTTTCATGTTATGCATATGTTTGCGTGTATTTACTGTTTCTTCCCCCTCTTCTCTCCGGTAGACCCCGAGACCGATGTTGATGTCCCTATGATCAACTACGTCGACGACGACCCTTCTACCCCTTTCAGCGGAGCTTCCAGGCAAGCCCCCCTTTGATAATCCCTATATCGCCCATTCTATACTCTCCTGCTTGCATTAGATTTTGCTACTATTATTGTTTTCTCCTATTCTGATGCATAGCCTGCTTTTGTAACCTGCTCATTGTACCTTACCTGCTTATCCTAAACTGCTTAGTATAGGTTGGTTAGAGACCCACCAGTGACCCCCACCTTGTCCTTGTTGCCCCTTCTTCATCTTCGATGACTCGATCAATGTGATCGATGACCAGAGCCTGACACCTCACATCACATCATGCCCCTTTAGTTGCTCGACTCTGCAGAACTACTATCAAGTGTTGAGCGTGATCCCTCATAACGCACTCCTCATGATAATTCTGTAGTGTAGCTATTCGGTTATGGTCATTGAGGGTGATTTCCTATTTCACCATTCCCGATACAGCTCTGTCGTTCAACACCTCAAGTGTGAACCTCGAGGGTGCTCCCTCTTACGTTCACCATGATGATTACATTGAGTGGAATCCACCGGGGGTAATTCCTCGGGTTTTCCCCTTGATGTTTGGACACACGGTTAGCTTGACTTTACTTGAGACCATTGTTGAAGTCAGGTCGGCCCTGAGGGGTACCCGCGAGTTGATGTGAAAGTCGGGCGGGCCCGTGGAGCACCCGCGAGTTTTCCGCATGGCACGGCCGGCAGTCATGGCCCTTGCCGTAAGTCCATGAGACGGGGCAACGGGGTCCCTTATCGTGAGTCTCTGCTTGTTTCCGCGTGCCCCGAATGCACTAACAGGTTTGGGTATTTGTTCTGAGTTGGCCTTCGGCCTTTACGCACTAACCACCATGCGAGAATAGATATGGGCCTCGATGTCATGGTATCAGCCAAAGCTTTGTCAGATGTCCAGTTCAGCATTGTGGCACGGTCGGATAATGCCATCCACTACATGGATGGTGCTGGTATCCACCCTGCACACAACGACCTGGAGTGCAACGGGCGATGGACCCAGACCCTGGAGTGCTTAGGATGTAGACCGGCGGGGACCTCTCCGCTGAGCCTAGGTAGGGCTGCGACGTGTTGATCTTCCGAGGCCGTGCATGGACCCCAGAAAGGTGTGTACGGCAAGAGTGATCGAGCGTGTTGGGTAACGTGGTGCACCCCTGCAGGGAAGATATATATTCAAATACCGTGTCCATGGTAATGGACGTTCAGACTTGTATCCAGGTCTTATATAACTAGAAGTGGATACTTGAGATATGTGATGGATATGTGGCCCCGGGATTGCTTTCTCGCGGGGAGTCGAGGAAGGATCTTTGGGCGTTGATGTTACAACATGTTTGATAATCATATACTGCTATTCTTTTCTCTTCTACATGCTGCAAGATGCTTGGAGCTGCTTGAATATGCTAGTCTTCGATAGGCTGGGCCTTCCCCCCTCTATTATGCCATTTTATAGTTCAGTCCACAGATACAAACCTTCCATTTGATACCAATGCATACTTAGTATATATCTGATGCTTGCGAGTACTTTGGATGAGTACTCACAGTTGCTTTGCTACCCCCCCCCCTTTCCCCCTTCTTTATTCTTTCCGGTTGTTGCAACCAGATGGTGGATACCTAGAGCCGGATGCCATCGCCGATGGATGCTACTACGTGGAGACCGCCGACGACCAAGAGTACTTTAGGAGGTCCCAGGCAGGAGGCCTTGCCTCTTCGATCGTGTTGCTTTTGTGCTAGCCTTCTTAAGGCATCCTTGTTTAACTTATGTCTGTACTCAGATATTTTTGCTTTCGCTGAATCGCTTGTGTATCAAGCTTATGTATTCGAGCCCTCGAGGCCCCTGGCTTGTAATATGAAGCTTGTATGTCTTTCTTTTGTGTTTAGAGTTGTGTTGTGATATCTTCCCGTGAGTCCCTGATCTTGATCGTACATGTTTGCATGTATGATTAGTGTACGACTGAATCGGGGGCGTCACAAGGTGGTATCAGAGCCGACTGCCTGTAGGAATCCCCTTTTCCAACTCCTTGGCCAAAGTTGAGTCTAGTCTTTAAAAAACGGATTTACTAACAAGGTTGTGTGGCTTACGGGCCCATGTCGCCATTGGGTGGTATTAGGTTCTTTTATTCCTTGTCTATACTCTGGGACTCTGACATCTCTTCTATTCGGGTTAAATGATTTTGCTAAATCTAACATTAGGATCTCGTGATAACATCCATCCGGAGGTTTGTGTTACCCCTTTCTCGAATTGAGGGCCAAGATCTGCTTCACAATGTTCACTAACCTCAGGATCCTCTTATCGAGGGCACCCTACGTTGCCACTTACAAATCCCTCGCTCCAATGGTTTTTCCCTGACGTTGATGTAGCCTTTGCTATGTCCCGTTGTTCAATCCCTCCATCGCGTGCATACGTGCCGCCTAGTAAGTCTAGTATGTTTCTCTTGTGAGAATTCATATGAACAACATGTGATTGTCTCTATATATATATCAGTGTGTCTTCCATGACTACTGCTTTGTACATATTGTGTCTTTGCTCGTTGTCCAAGATACGTCATGAATGACTCCATACACTTGCTCCAGCCTTTGCTGAACTATCCCTTGTTGCATTTAAGCGAGATGTTTAGACCCACTGGTCATGACCGTGATGGCGACATCCACCATCGCCCGAATTCATGACTAGAATGATACAACAGTTAATGTTGAATCGCCAGTTCATGGTACGAGTCATGGCTAAGTTCCGACGCCCCAATATGAATCAGCAACCAACCCCAGTGACACTGCAAGACTTTGCACGTCTCAACCCTGTCATCTACCTCAGCTCAACTCAGCCCCTTGATGCTGATGATTGGCTTCGTGACATCACTTTCAAGTTGGAGTCTTCTAATGTAGCATCTGCCAACTATGTCACCTTCGCGACTTACAACCTGAAAGGTCTCGCTGTGCAATGGTGGAACAGCCACATGCATTCCTTACCTGTTGGAACCGCCACCACTTGGTCGGGATTCCAAGTTGCATTCCGCGGGCCAATGTCGAACCACCTTGGTTAGTCACAACGTCCCCGTTGAAATTGAATGGTTGTAAACACGTACTGCTGCTATCATTTGCGCCACTAAAACCGTCCATCTACTGCATCCTTCGAGTGAGAGAGTATGCTACCATGCTCATCTTGATCAAAATGCCGAAGCACGGATTTACTCCTTGAATGCATGAAACACTTCTCCTCTTATGAGAACCGAAAACGCTCCAGTCGTTTCTGAATTCCAGGATGTCTTTCCAAAAGAACTACCCAGTCCCTGACCTTGAACTTGTTGCAGTTAAGTTTGCACTAAAGTTATGGTGACATTTCCTTTTGGTACTCGTTGCGAGATCTTCACCGATCATTGAATTTTGAAGTATCTATTTACTCAGCTAGATCTGGATCTCAGTCAGCATCGATGTATGAAAACAATTTCAGACCATGACTACCGTATTTCTTATACCCCTCGCAAGGCTATTGTCATGGCTGATGCCCTGAGTCGCAAGTTTTATTGCAACAACCACATGGCTTATAAAGCTCAATCCCTACAAGATGATCTCAATTAAAGAGAGTATCTGGTCCACATTCTCGTTCAAGCTAAACGTCATGCCTGTATGAGGGCAATCAATATTCTTACAGTTCAGTGGTCAAATCATTCTGAAGATGAACCCACTTGGGAGTGTGAGGATCGTGTTCGTGATGAATACCTCGCTCTGTTTCCTTCTGCCACCTAAAATCTCGGGACAAGATTTCTTGTAGTGAAGGAGAATTGTGACGCCTGGATATTTAAGCTACAGTGAGTCCACACTAATGACACCAAGTCATCATCATTATGCAAAAAAATCAATTAAGAAATATTTCAAACTCAATTCAAATTCAAATTGCAAGATAAGTTTTCATTTCTTCAAACTGTCAAATAAAAATGTTCGTTGGGTTGCAAATATTCACTTGTTACTTTTCATGCATAAACAAACATTATTTGAGTTAATAAATCGCCTCTAACCTATTAAAAATAGGACCAAAACAATCCCATTTAACCCATTTACTTTTAGCAAAATTCAAGTGAGTTCAACTAAGCTCCAAACTTTTTATGGCAAGGCCAAATAATGCATTGCATTTATTAGCCAAGTTCCATTATCTGCAAATGTCATTTGATGGTTTATTTAAATGCAAAACTGTTTTTGTGAAAGAAAAGGTAGAAAAACAGAAAATAGAAGAAGGCCTAAAACTACTTCGCCACTAGGCGTAGCCCAACAGGCCGTTCCAGCCAGCCCAACCCCCCACCCCGGTCGGTCGACCTGTTCCCCCAACCAGTCGCTACAGGGCCGAGCCCCGCTGGACAAGCCCATCAGCGTGGGCGAGGGGATATGGACCGTCCCCGCCTCCTCGGTCTTCTCCCCCTGCTCCACTTCCCCCACTCCCCCTAGATCCGCCTTCCCCCCCTCGTTCCCCACTCCTCCTTACTCCCTTCCGCTCCGGATCACCTTGCCGGGCGTGTCCGTCACCGGCCACCAGCCGCGCCCACCGAGCTCCCGAGCGCTTGAGGATGTGTCGGGCTGCTGCGTCGTCATCGACAACGTTGGCTACACGGACGGGATCCACCTCGGAGTGCCTACATCGCCGCCACGCCTCGTCTTCTTCCTCGGCTCCAACGCACTCTGCGACGGTTCCGGCGCCAGCAAGCCTTCCCCGAGCTGCCTTTTACACATCTACAGACTCCCGGTGAGCCACGCGTCCCCTCCCCCTTTTCTCCTCTGCTCTCGTTGCCAATCGTCACCGTAGCCACCGCCAGACGTATCCCCGGTCGACGCGCTCACCGACCCGTTATCGCACCCCCAGCATCGCGTGCACGCGCCCACAGGTCCCTCCACCTCGCCCTCGCCCTCGTGGTCGTGGCCGCAGTCCTTGCTCGTCTTTGTGCCTACGCGAGTGCACCCTACTCGACCCTCTCCCGCGACGCCCACACAGCCCCACGACCGCTGCTCCCTGATGCTCACCTCCTGCGCTGCTGCAGCCCGCCGCCGTCGCTAGCCGAAACCGTCCGCATGCGCGACACCACGCCCGGTGCTACTCGCTTCTCCCTACGCCGACCCTCTGCTTGCTGCCGCACTCCTGCTGCTTCTTTCCTTGCTAGCGCTACTCTGCCTATACTACTGCTAGTACTGTAGCAGCTCTTGCTAGCTTTTTAATTGCTACTCGAGTAATCCCCTCGAGTGATCAAGCGTGTTGGGTAACGTGGTGCACCCCTGCAGGGAAGATATATATTCGAATACCGTGTCCACGGTAATGGGCGTTCAGACTTGTATCCGGATCTTATATAACTAGAAATGGATACTTGAGATATGTGGCCCCGGGATTGCTTTCTCGCGGGGAGTCGAGGAAGGATCTTTGGGCATTGATGTTACAACATGTTTGATAATTATAAATTGCTATTCTTTACTCTTCTACATGCTGCAAGATGCTTGGAGCTGCTTGAAGATGCTAGTCTTCGATAGGCTAGGCCTTCCCCCCTCTATTCTGGCATTCTGCAGTTCAGTCCACAGATACAAACCTTCCATTTGATACCAATGCATACTTAGTACAGATCTGATGCTTGCGAGTACTTTGGATGAGTACTCACGGTTGCTTTGCTACCCCCCTTCCCCCTTCTTTCTTCTTTCCAGTTGTTGCAACCAGATGGTGGATCCCTGGAGCCAGATGCCATCGTCGATGGATGCTACTACGTGGAGACCGCCGACGACCAGGAGTAGTTTAGGAGGTCCCAGGTAGGAGGCCTTGCCTCTTCGATCGTGTTGCTATTGTGCTGGCCTTCTTAAGGCATCCTTGTTTAACTTATGTCTGTACTCAGATATTGTTGCTTTCGCTGACTCGCTTGTGTATCGAGCTTATGTATTCGAGCCCTCGAGGCCCCTGGCTTGTAATACGAAGCTTTTATGTCTTTCTTTTGTGTTTAGACTTGTGTTGTGATATCTTCCCGTGAGTCCCTGATCTTGATCGTACATGTTTGCGTGTATGATTAGTGTACGATTGAATCGGGGGTGTCACACAAGCATCCTCCTCCACATTATTGGAGGAAGAAGAAGACATGATGCCTGGCTTAACAGATCTGACAGAAAACAACAAGGAAAAGAAAACAGGAGATTTCCCGTGATACGGAGGTCAATAGGTTCGGGGAATAGATAAAGATTTTTTTATCTTGGGAAACAAGCAAATGGAAGAAAAACAGAGTCTGGAAGGTACCCGAGGTGGGCACAACCCACCTGGGTGCGCCTGGCAAGCCAGGCGCGACCTGGTGTCTTGTGCCCACCTGGGGTGCCTTCCTGGTTGTTTTTTATTTTCCTAATTTTTGTTATATTCCAAAACGGACAAAAAATATTTTTGCTGACTTTCCGGAGTCCGTTTACTTACAGTATCACGTACCTCCTCTTTTTTCACGATTCTGGATCATTCCGGCAGGTTTCTTTTATGTGTTGTTCTGGTGTAATAGTTTGGGCAATATTGCTTCCGACATTAATGGGCGTACCTGAGATATAATGTTTTATTCATTGCCCATTAACAACCTTCGGGTTAGTACCTTTGGCATTATTTATTTTGATAGCTCCATATCGATAAACCTCCTCGATAACATAGGGTCCTTCCCATTTGGAGAGGATTTTTCCTGCAAAGAATCTAAAACGAGAGTTGTACAAAGGAACATGTTCTCCACACGTTTTTGGATTCTTTTATCATTGCCATCTTTTAACCTTTTCTTTAAATAACTTGGCATTTTCATAAGCTTGGGTTCTCCATTCATCTAATGAGCTAATATCAAATAACCTCTTTTCACCAGCAAGTTTGAAATCATGGTTGAGTTCTTTAATTGCCCAATATGCTTTATGTTTTAACTTTTAACTCAAGAGGCAAATGACAAGCTTTTCCGTAAACCATTTTATAAGGAGACATACCCATAGGATTTTTATATGCTGTTCTATAAGCCCAAAGTGCATCATCTAATTTCTTAGACCAATTCTTCTGGGACCTATTGATAGTCTTTTGTAAAAATCAATTTTATTTCTCTATTGCTAAGCTCAACTTGACCACTAAACTGAGGATGATAGGGTGATGCAATTCTATGTTAACATCATACTTGGCAAGCATTTTACAGAAAGCACAATGAATAAAGTGTGAACCACCATTAGTCATTAAATATCTAGGGACTCCAAACCTTGGGAAAATAACTTCCTTAAGCATTTTAATAGAGGTGTTGTGATCAGCACTACTAGTTGGAATAGCTTCTACCCACTTAGTAATATAATCAACAGTGACCAAAATATGAGTATACCCATTAGAGGAAGGAAAATGTCCCATGAAATCAAATCCCCAAACATCAAATGGTTCAACAACAAGAGAATAATTCATAGGCATTTCTTGACGCTTACCAATATTACCTATTCTTTGACATTCATCACAAGATAAGACAAACTTACGGGCATCCTTGAAGAGAGTAGGCCAATAAATCAGATTGCAATACCTTATGAGCAGTTCTGTCTCCCGCATGATGTCCTCCATAAGCTTCGGAGTGACATTTCTGTAGGATTTGTTCATGTTCATGCTCAGGTACACAACGTCTAATAATACCATCTACCCCTTCTTTATAAAGATGTGGGTCATCCCAAAAGTAATGTCTTAAATCATAGATGATTTTTTTCTTTTGTTGGTATGTAAATCTAGGTGGAATGTATATAGCAACAATATAATTAGCGTAGTCAGCATACAAGGGTGTACTATTAGAAACATTTATTGCAGCTAACTGTTCATCAGGAAAGCTATCATTAATAGGTTGTGGGTAATCAAGAATATTTTCAAGCCTAGATAGGTTATCAACTACGAGGTTCTCCGCTCCTTTTCTATCAGTGATATGCAAATCAAATTCTTGTAGTAAAAGAACCCACCTAATGAGTCTAGGTTTAGCATCTTTCTTTTCCATAAGATATTTATAGCAGCATGATCGATGTGAACGGTCACTTTGGAATCAACAATGTAGGATCTAAATTTATCACAAGCAAACACCACTGCTAAGAATTCTTTTTCAGTAGTAGCATAATTTCGGTGAGCACTGTCTAAAGTTTTACTAGTATAGTGGATAACATTCAGTTTCTTATCAACTCTTTGTCCTAGAACAACTCCAACAGCATAATCACTAGCATCACACATAATTTCAAAAGGCAAGTTCCAATCAGGTGGTTGAACAATAGGTGTAAAAATTAAGGCTTTCTTTAGTGTTTCGAAGGCTTCCAAAAAATCATCATCAAAAACAAAAGGAGTATCCTTTTGAAAAAGATTTGTAAGAGGCCTAGAAATTTTAGAAATTCTTTGATAAATCTCCTATAGAAACCAGCATGACAAAGGAAACTACGAATACCTTTGATATCTTTAGGACATGGAATTTTCTCAATTGCATTAACCTTGGCTTTGTCCACCTCAATACCTCTCTCAGAAATTTTATGGCCCAAAACAATACCTTTGTTAACCATAAAGTGGCACTTCTCCCAATTCAAGACAAGATTTGTTTTCTCACATCTCTGCAAAACTCGATCAAGATTTCTTAAACAATCATCAAAAGACTTCCCATAAACAGGAAAAACATCCATGAAAACCTCAACAATCTTTTCACAAAAATCAGAGAATATAGCAATCATACATCTTTGAAAGGTAGCAGGTGCATTGCATAAACCAAAAGGCATACATCTATAAGCATAAGTTCCAAAAGGACAAGTAAAAGTGGTCTTTTCTTGTTCAGGTTGAGAAATAGGTATTTGTGAAAACTAGAATATCCATCAAGGAAGCAAAAAAATGTGTGTGCTTAGATAATCTTTCTAGCATTTGATCAATAAAAGGCAGAGGGTAATGATCCTTTCTAGTTGCTTTGTTTAATTTTCTAAAATCAATTACCATTCTATAGCCTGTGACAATTCTTTGTGGAATAAGTTCATTCTTATCATTAGGAACAACAGTAATATCTACCTTCTTAGGGACACAATGAACAGGACTTACCCATCTACTATCAGCTATAGGATATATTATACTTGCTTCCAAAAGTTTCGATATTTCTATTCTTACCACTTCTTTCATCTTCGGATTGAACCGACATTGGTGATCAACAATGGGTTTAGCATCAGGTTCCATATTAATATTGTGTTGGCATAGAGTGGGACTAATGCCCTTAAGATCATCAAGAGTATATCCAATAGCAGCTCGGTGCTTCCTTAGAACCTTCAATAATATTTCTTCTTCATGTTCTGAAAGGTTAGCACTAATAATAACAAGATATATCTTTTTCTCATCAAGATAATCATATTTGAAAGTGTTTGGCAATGAACACAGGATCACCTTTAGGTGGAGGAGGACCTCCTAGAGTTTCAATAGGCAGATTGTGTTTAAGCAGTGGTTGTTGTTCGAACAAGATTCTATCTATTTCATTTCTTTCATGCATATGCATATCATTTTCATGGTCGAGCAATTATTGTTCTAAAGGATCAGTAGGAGGTAAAACAATAGAAGCGAGACCAATAATTTCATCCTTAATAGGGAAATCTTTATTATGATGCTTTCTACTAAATTTAGAAAAATTAAACTCATGAGATTCATAACCAAAGCTAACACCGACACTTTGTTTCTCACAATCTATTTTAGCATTACCGTTGTTCAAGAAAGGTCTACCAAAGCTAATGGGACAAAAGTAATCTTGTGGGGAACCAAGACCAAGAAAATCAGTAGGGTATTTTATTTTCCCACACAAGACTTCAACATCTCTAACAATCCCAATTGGTGATATAGTATCTCTGTTGGCAAGCTTAATAGTAACATCTATGTCTTCTATTTCAGCGGGTGCTATATCATTCATAATTTCTTGATATAAGGTAAAAGGAATAGCACTCATGTTAGCACCTATGTCACATAAACCATGATAACAGTGATCTCCTATCTTAACTGAGTCAACATGCATGCCAACAATAGGTCTACGTTTATCTTTTTCATCGGGTTTGGCAATTCTAGCAGCTTCATCACAGAAGTAAATAACATGCCCATCAATATTATCGACCAAGAGATCTTTAACCATAGCAACACTAGGTTATACTTTGATTTGTTCAGCTGGTTTAGGTGTTCTAATATAACTTTTGTTGACCACGGTTGAAACTTTAGCATGTTCCTTCATCCTAACAGGGAAGGGTGGTTTTTCAATATAAGCAGTGGGAACAACTGGATCAACATTATAAATGATAGTTTCATCTTTAGCTTTTACCGGTTCTTTAATTTCTTCTTTAATTGGTGGGTGACATCTGACCCACTTCTCTTTAGGAAGATCAACATGAGTAGCAAAAGATTCACAAAAGGAAGCTACTATCTCAGAGCCAAATCCATATTTAGTGCTAAACTTTTGAAAAGCATCGGTATTGATAAAATATTTAACACAATCAAACTTAGGATCAAAACCTGACTCTTTATCTTCATCGAGTTCCCAATCTTCAGAGTTGCTTTTAATTCTTTCTAAAAGATCCCACCGGAATTCAATAGTCTTCTTCATAAAAGAACCAGTACAAGAAGTATCGAGCATGGATTGACCATTACGAGAAAGCCGAGCGTAAAAATTCTGAATAATAATTTCTCTTGAGAGCTCATGATTGGGGCATGAATATAGCATTGACTTAAGCATCCCTCAAGCTATAGCAATAATTTCTCCTTCACGAGGCCAAAAATTATATATATATAATTCCGATCACGATGAACTAGATGCATAGGATAATTTTTTTGATGGAATTCCAATTTCAACTGATTCCAGTTCCAAGCTCCAATATCATCGCATAGCCTATACCATGTCAATGTCTTTGCCTTCAAAGATAAAGGGAAAACCTTCTTCTTAGCTTCATCTCTGGGTAAGCCTGCAAGCTTAAACAATCCACAAATTTCATCCACATATATCAAGTGCATATCAGGATCTCGGTTCCATGTCCTGCATAAGAATTAGCTAGCAGTTATTCTACCATACCCGAAGTAATTTCATATTAAATATTTTCAGTAGGTGCAGTAGGTTGAGGGGAAAGTAATTGTGGTTCTGGTCGAGGTGAAGATACCCCAAACAAACCCCTCAAAGGATTGTTTTCCATAGTAATAAGTGACAATAAATTTCAGCACGTAATAATAACTTTTCCATACCAATTTCCACTTACCAAGAGCGCTTCACTCCCCTACAACGGCGCTGAAAAAGAGCCTTGATGATCCACAAGTATATGGGATCAATTTTAGCCTTTTCGATAAGTAAGAGTGTCAAACCCAACGAGGAGCAGAAGGAAATGACAAGTGGTTTTCAGCAAGGTAATGTCTGCAAGTGCTGAAATTGTAAGTAACAGAGTAGTTTGATAGCAAGATAATTTGTAAAGAGCAAGTAACGGTAGTATTAAAAAAGTGCAGAAAGGTAGCCCAATCCTTTTGAGGCAAAGGACAGGCCAAAACGGTCTCTTATGATAAGCAAAGTGTTCTTGATTGTACACAGGAATTTCATCTAGTCACTTTCATCATGTTGGTTTGATTCGTGTTTGCTACTTTGATAATTTGGTATGTGGGTTGACCGGTGCTTAGGTGCTTTTATTACTTGAAAAAACCTCCTACTTATGATTAAACCCTCGCAAGCATCCTCAACTACGAGAAAAGTATTAAGAATAAATTCTAACCATAGCATTAAACTTTTGGATCCAATCGGTCCCTTACGGAATAGCGCATAAACTAGGGTTTAAGGTTCTGTCACTCTCACAACCCATCATCTAATAACTACTCCACAATGCATTCCCTTAGGCCCAAATATGGTGAAGTGTCATGTGGTCGACGTTCACATGACACCACTAAGGGAATCACAACATACATATCATCAAAATATCGAACACATATCAAGTTCACATGATTACTTGCAACATGATTTCTCCCGTGACCTCAAGAACAAAAGTAACTACTCACAAATGATAATCATGCTCAAGATCAGAGGGGTATTAAATAGCATAATGGATCTGAACACATATTCTTCTACCAAATAAACCATATAGTAATCAACTACAAGATGTAATCAACACTTCTAGTCACCCACAAGCACCAATCTATCGTTCCGGTACAAAGATTGAACACAAGAGATGAACTAGGGCTTGAGAGGAGATGGTGTTGTTGAAGATGTTGATAGAGATTGCCCTCCCCAATATGGGAGAGTTGTTGGTGATGATGATGACGATGATTTCCCCCTCCGGGAGGGAAGTTCCCCCCGTGGAATTGCTCCATCGGAGGGCAAAAGTGCTCCTGCCCAAGTTTCGCCTCGAGACGGCGGCACTTCGTCCTGAAAGTCCTCTCCTTATTTTTTTCTTGGTCAAACTGACTTATATACCATAAGAGGGGCACCGGAGGTGGGCCGAGGGGAGCACAACCCACCAGGGCACGCCTGGGCTCCCTGGCGCGCCCAGGTGGGTTGTGCCCACCTGGTGGGGCCCCTCGGGTACTTATTTGCTCCAATAATTCTCATTTATTCCATAAAAATTCCTCGTGAAGTTACAGCTCATTTCGAGTTGTGCAGAATAGGTAGCCCGATGTAGCTTTTTCAGGTCCAGATTTCCAGCTGCCGGAATTCTCCCTCTTTGTGTGAACCTTCCACATTATGAGAGAAAAGGCATTAAAATTACTCCAAAAAGCGTTATTATGTAGCAAAATAACTTAAATAACATGTAACACCCTCAGTGTCATGCTACAGTAATCCCCTGTTAATGATGCTAGGTCACCATGCTTACTGAGCTAATTATCACTTGATGAAAAATCAAAGTCAAATTCAAATTCAAATTATGAGGGGAATTCAAAATTTCTCAAACATGAAAACAAAAATGTTCATCATGTGCCAAATATTCCACAACTAATATTGGTGGTGAACCAACATTTGTGCAAAGGGTTTAAGTGGCCTAAACTACTTAAAACAGTGACCTAAGCAATAAATTAAATGCCCTTTTTAATTTATAAAATTGGCAACTATTCCAGAAGCCTCCCAACCTTTTTGAGGCAATGCACTTTAATTCCTTGAAATTGTTTTGGCCAGTGGCATAATTTTGCAAAGTCAACTGTGGCTAAAAGAAAATGCAAAAGATGCTAGAAAAGAAAAAGAAAAAGAACAAAAAGAAAAAGAAAAGGAGAAGTAGAGGGGAGAGAGAGAGGCCCTCTGCCTCACTCAGGCTTCGGCCCACCCGAGCCAGCTGGCCCAACAGGCCGGCCCACACCCCCTGCGTCGTCGCTCTCCCCTCCCCCTGTTCAACCGACCGAGGGCGCGCGCCCGCGCGTCACCACCGGACCACCTCGCCGTCGACGGGAGAGGATAAGGCAGCCCCAACGCCTTGGCCTCCTCGCCTCCCACTCGCCCACTTGCCCCCCCCCCTCTCTCTCTCTCGCCCACGCGCTCGCTCCGCCCCTCCTCTCCTCCAGATCCGCGGCCCGAGCGCAGTTGCTGCCGCCCTCCGTCATTGTCGCGGCCACCGGTGGACCCGCGTCCGCTGACCCTATCGGTGAGCTCCGCCGGGGTCGACTACGTCAATTGGTGGCCTCAGCTGGAACCGGGAAGCACCACAGACGCCGTTCGTCCTCGTCCCCATCTCCGGCTGCCGTCGATCTTCTTCGTCTCCGGCGCCGTCTCTGCAGCTCCTAAACCACCACGGGCCATTGTGTGAGCCACTCGGTGAGCTCCACACCTTTCCTCTCCCCGTCCTAGATCCGTTTACGTGCCGCAGCAAGTTGTACATGATGCGCCGCCATTGCCGCGCCCTGGCTCCGCTATCGAGCTCGCAGCCATCACGGTAGGGCTCGTCCCGGTCCACCGAGCTCACCAACGCGTTCGTGGCTTCAAGTAATCGCCATAGGAGTAGCGTGCCGCCCGTTTTGGCCTCCGTTTCATCGTGCGTGAGTTTGCCGTGCTTCGGGTCTCCGCCGTCCCTGTCGCCGGCGGCGGCTCCGGCCATCGCAGCTCGCGTGGCCACCCGCCTTGGATGCGGTGTTGCTCACTCGTTCGAACGTGCCAACGCACGTGCCAAATGGCCCCCTGTACGTGGATTCCGGCGAGATCCCGAGCGCCTCCGCCGTATTTTCGGTCGCCAGCGTTTAGCCGCCGGCCACCACCGAGGTGGCACACCTGGGGCCACCCCTGGGTCACTGCCAGTGGGGCCTCTAGCCCCCTGTTGACCAGTAGACCTAGTCAACCGTGCTGACTGGGCAGGCCCCAGCCACTGATGTACGAGTCCCACCGCTTAATCCTCTAATTAAAACATTTTAATAATTAAAACTAATTAGTTTAGTTATTAAACACTGACAGGTGGGCCCAGTAGTTTTACTAACTAAATTTAGATTAGTTATACCCTGTTTAACCCACTGTCTATGACAGGTGGGTCCCCCATGTCAGTTTTGACCGGTCAGCCGTCCTATTGACTGTTGACATCACTATGACGTCATGCTGATGCAATATTCCTTTTCTGTTATTTTAAATAGTTTCTGAAAATGCTTTAATTTTTGAATAATCATAGAAAATAAACCGTAACTCCGATGGAAATGTTTTCTACATGAAAGTTGCTCAGAAAAACGTGACGAATCCGAATACGCGGTCCGTTCATCTGTCACATGCCTCTAGCATGCTGAACATGGAACCTTCCCCCGCCGGTCATTTGTCTAACACAGGTCCGGAACCGGGAAAACATTCCCGATTGACTTCCCCCCTTGCCGGTATCATGTAGCACCGCGTTAGAACACGTCTAGCTCTGCTTGTTGTCCTATTATGCTATGTTTGCTTTATATTCACTGTTTCTTCCCCCTCTTCTCTCTGGTAGACCCCAAGACTGATGCTGCCCCTGTGATCGACTACGTCGACGACGACCCCTCCTTGCCAGAGCAACCAGGCAAGCCCCCCCTTTGATCATCCCGATATCGCCCATTCCATTCTCTCATGCTTGCATTAGATTTTGCTATTGTTATTGTTTGCTCCTATTCTGATGCATAGCCTGCTTTTGTAACCTGCTTATTGTTACCTTACAGGCTGATCCTAAACTGCTTAGTATAGGTTGATTAGTGATCCATCAGTGACCCCCACCTTGTCCTTGTTGCCCCTGCTTCATCATCGAAGACCCGATCAATGGGATTGAAGACCAGGCCCCGGCACCGCACATCACTTTCCCCTTAGTTGCTCGACACTACTAGGATACTATCGAGTGCCGAGGGTGAGACCTCTTCAGCACTTCTGATGTTAACCCTGTAGTGTAGCTATTTGGTCATGGTCATCGAGGGTGATTTCCTCTTTAACCACTTCCGATACGACTCTGTCGTGCAACCCCTCGAGTGTGAACCTCGGGGGTGATTCCTCTTACGTTCACCTTGATCATTACATCGAGTGGAATTCACCGGGGGTGATTCCTTGGGTTTTCCCCTTGATGTTTGGACACACGGATACTTGGACTTTACAACTATTACTTGGAAGGGCGGGTCGACCCTGAGGGGTACCCGCGAGTGATGTGGAGACGGGTTGACCTGGAGGGTGCCCGCGAGATAATTACGAGGCATGGCTGGGCATTCCTAGCCCTTGCCGCAAGTCCTCGAGATGGGGCAACGGGGTCACATCTTTCTTGAGTCTCTGCTTGTTACCGTGCGTTCCTAATCCACTACGATTTGGATATTTGATCCGAGGGGCCTCTGGCCTGATAGCACTAACGTGCAGGAGTTCCCGGGGAGATGGCCCATGACCCCTGGGGGCATAGGTTTAGTCCGGCGTGCTGGCCTCTCTATTAAGCCTAGGTCGGGTTGCGGCGTACTGTTTGGCCGAGGCCGGGCATGACCCAGGAAAGTGTGTCCGACCGGAGTTAAGCGAGCGTGGTGAGTAAGTTGGTGCACCCCTGCAGGGAAGAACTAATCTATGCATAGCATGTCCTACGGTAACGGACACTTGGAGTTGTATCCCGATCGATACAACTAGAACTGGATACTTGTGATGAAAATTGGATTGTGATGAGGTGATAACCAGATAGTATGGCTCTGGGATTGCTTTCTCATAGGGAGTCGAGAAAGGATCTCTGGCCGAGGTTGATAACACTACTACTACTTTACCTTATGCTACTCTACTCCCTCCTGTTTGCTGCAAGATGGTGGTTTCCAGAAGATGCTAGTCTTCAATAGTACTAGGCCTTCTCTCTATTCTGGCATTTCTGCAGCCCAGTCCACATATACAGCCTTCCTTTGATAATGTTGCATATGTAGTGTAGATCCTTGCTTGCGAGTACTTTGGATGAGTACCCACGGTTGCTTTGCTCCCCCTTTTCCCCCTTTCTTATTCTTTCCGGTTGATGCAACCAGATGTCGAAGCCCAGGATCCAGACGCCACCTTTGACGACTGCTGCTACCCCGAGGGTGCCTACTACCACGTGACGGACGCCGACGACCAGGAGTAGTTAGGAGGCTCCCAGGCAGGAGGCCTTGCCTTTTCAATCGTAGATGCTTTTGTGCTAGCCTTCTTAAGGCAAACTTGTCTAACTTATGTCTATACTCAGATATTGTTGCTTCCGCTGACTCTTGTGGATTCGAGCTTATGTATTCGAGCCCTCGAGGCCCCTGGCTTGTAATATAAAGCTTGTATTATTTTGATTTGTGTCTAGAGTTGTGTTGTGATATCTTCCCGTGAGTCCTTGATCTTGATCGTACACATTTGCGTGCATGATTAGTGTACGATTGAATCGAGGGCGTTACAAGTTGGTATCAGGGCTGACTGCCTGTAGGTAGCCCCCTTTCCAACTCCTTGGCCGAAGTTGAGTCTAGTCACTGAAAAACTTTTACTAAAATGACTGTGTGGCTTACGGGCCCACTCGCCATTGGGTGGTATTAGGATCTTTTATTCCTCATCTATACTCTGGGATTCTGATCTCTCGTCTATTCGGGTTAAACATTCTACTAACTCTGACATTAGGCTCTCGTACCCACTTCCTCCCGGAGAGCCCCGACATTATCAATGATCGCTTGCTTCGCCAGAAGACTTTGAAGATACTCTATGATGTTCTCCCGAGAACATGTGCTCATCACTTTTGCAATTCACTTCCACCGTCAACCCCTATGTATAGCTACATACACCTGTCGTTCATACATCATTTTCCGGTTGCTCTTGTTATTACAAGATGCCTCGAATTACACTCCGATGTTTCGGGAACCTCTTCCGCAACTGCCTTGAAGTTCTTTTCCGCATGAATACCCCTACAAATAATTCCTCACAATTACCGAGGATTCTTCATCCCCAGTTGTTTAGTGTTTCACAAAAGTCTTCGGAATACTATTCGATCTTCTGAAAATCCTCAGCTGCTTATTGCTCTTGAAATTTTTTTGCTTGCTTGCATTATGGTTAAATCCCATAAGTTGGTAATCTTATTGGTATCCTTTGTCACTATCAATTTGAGTCCGTTGATTCAATATGTTGTGGATGGTCGCAACCTCAGTCAAATCCTAAGATTCATTCTTCCGGCTTAGACATCATTTTGAACAGGAGCTGGTTCTCGGCAAACCAAACCTTGGTTGATTGCCATTCTAATTCTATTCAAGTTGCCCATCATTTGATCAGAGTGTCTGCTTCTGATCCTTCAGTTTGGAAATCATAATTCCTTTGTTAATTAAACTTTGAGTTAGTCAGATGTTTCTATAATCTCATCTCCTTGCTATCTTTGTTCATCTGATTGGGTACCGATACCCACATCAGCTCTGTTATGGGTCAGCAGATCCTTTGCTGGACTACCATCCGACAGTGTCCTTCGTAATTAATCATCTTGTGAATTCTTCCCTGCTACCTAATGTCTTTGGTAAATTGTATCCCCTACTTTTGACTACCATGCTCTGCTTCCGAGCTTGAGTTAATTACCTCTAAAGTTTTTGCAAATGTTCCTAAGATGCCCCTATGGGTTGAACCAATGCCTTCCCTGATATGTGTAAACTCGTAAACTTCTATGGGTCAAACTCTACTGGTGTTACGCCGGATAAAATTTCTACACTACAACTTCAACTAAAGCGAGAAGTGAATGAAAGGTTATGCGTTGAAGAAGTGGGAGTCGACCTTGAACTTTGTGTTCATGCCCATGGACCCGATGTGAAACTTATCATGGAAGCTTCTTGTGATAATAATAATCCCCTTGTTATAAGTTCATATGGTATCTATGTTTGGTCCTTTGCAACCGTGGTTCTGACCATGGTTGTTCCCCTTTGATTCCATTTCTCGGACAATTTGAAGTGCTTGCCTTCTGCATATCAATAGACATGTCCGATCTCTAATATGATATACCTTAGAGTATTACCTCTAGTATCTTGAGGATATCATGCCATTGCACCACATCTTATGAACTTTTGATGAACACTACCTTTCCCTGTCATTGTCACTTCATGGGTTCTGGGTTGTTTGTCAACCGATCACACTGATAAGTTAATCGATCCCGCACTCTGATTCAATAACTCTAAGTAATTTTCGTTGCTTACGAGTTTGATATTACTTCAAGCCATTCCTATCCTGATCGGCTATATCGTTATCGTGCTAAATTTTAACTGTGCTACCTGGTCCTTCTTCCTGGAATAGAATTTTCGACGATGAGCTAAGCTTACGTCGATCTTCCTCGTCATATCATTTCGCCTTGAACAACAAGCTTGATTTCAAGTTTGTGTCATAACCGTGGTTACAAAAACCTTTTGCTTCATCATTCCTTTGACTTGATGTCATCTCCGATCGATTACATCTTCATGAAATCTCTCGACAAATGTGTCATGATCATCATCAACATTCTGAGCTCTTCCAGGATATCAATCGAATTCATGATGAGAAATACAATCCTTGCCCCTCGATGATTTGTGTTATCATCGACAACATTCTTGCCTTCCCCAACACAAACTTGTTCATATAATTTTGGAAATACATCCTTTTTGACATGCTGATGGATTGTTGCTGAGCCCGTCGGCCACACCCTCATCTTTTCCTTGCTGAAATTGTATGACTTATTTTCTAAGTTGTTTTCGATGGATCCTTTGTGTATCCGAAGTCTGACATTTCCCTGATGACCATGTCAACACTATCCCGAAGCATGTGTGTGGTACTCCGATCATCAACAAGAACATTTGGGAGCGCAATGCTAACTGTTCTCGATCATTTATCCAAACACCGTTGTATGGGTAAACCTCATAAATTCCTTGCCCCTTTGTCTAAATGGTTTAATACTTGGAGCCCTATCGTTCTCTGCCTTTCCTTGGGAAAGTTATACCCTAATACTTGGGTATAAACACCTTTCCTTTCCATTGGTCTGATTATCATAATAATCACATTTTCCTTTCCATTGTTTTGTTTCACCTTTCTTGTGATCTAACTTGTCTGAGCAGTGATAATTCCATCCTTATGTAAACACCTTGGTGTACAAACTCTGTCAGTAAGACCCTGTTACTATTGTTGATGACATTCCGGTAACCACCGATGTACGAGAACTTTGCCTATTGGTTCGCCTCATATTACGAGCAGGAAAATGGTTCTCTTCGTCCCTCGCCCTTGGTACCAACGCTGTTGCCAACATAATTGGCAGGCTATCCTCTGACCTGCCTTGCTATCATGGCCGTGCAAAATTTTAGCGCCTTCCTGCTTTTAACCCACATGGTGGGCTAATAACCCACAGTTCCACATGATCGAAACCTGACTCTCCTGTATATCTTTGATTCTGAAATATTCTTGCATTTGGCTTCGTATCATGTCATGAGCCACCCCCTGAGGGATGATCTATTCCTGATGCTCTGAACCCCTTCTCACACTCTGTTCAGGTATCGACCGATTGTCCATCCGCTTGAAACTTCTTATTGTACCTTCATATTTTGCTCTCGATGTTATTCTTAAATTTCAACTCGAGAGATACTTCTGTCACATTACCAGCATTGTTCACCAGACAATTAAACCCATAAGGGTCAGTTCTCCCGAAGTTACTCTTTTCTTCCCCACTTAAATCTCGGGACGAGATTTCTTGTAGTGGAGGAGATTTGTAACACCCTCAGTGTCATGCTACAGTAATCCCCTGTTAATGGTGCCAGGTCACCATGCTTACTAAGCTAATTATCACTAGATTAAAAATCAAAGTCAAATTCAAATTCAAATTATGAGGGGAATTCAAAATTTCTCAAACATGAAAACAAAAATGTTCATCATGTGCCAAATATTCCACAACTAATATTGGTGGTGAACCAACATTTTTGCAAAGGGTTTAAGTGGCCTAAGCTACTTAAAACAGTGACCTAAGCAATAAATTAAATGCCTTTTTTAATTTATAAAATTGGCAACTATTCCAAAAGCCTCCCAACCTTTTTGAGGCAGTGCACTTTAATTCTTCGAAATTGTTTTGGCCAGTGGCATAATTTTGCAAAGTCAACTGTGGCTAAAAGAAAATGCGAAAGCTGCTAGAAAAGAAAAAGAAAAAGAACAAAAAGAAAAAGAAAAGGAGAAGTAGAGGGGAGAGAGAGAGGCCCTCTGCCTCACTCAGGCTTCGGCCCACCCAAGCCAGCTGGCCCAACAGGCCGGCCCACACCCCCTGGGTCGTCGCTCTCCCCTCCCCCTGTTCAACCGACCGAGGGCACGCGCCCGCACGTCGCCGCCGGACCACCTCGCCGTTGACGGGAGAGGATAAGGCCGCCCCGATGCCTCGGCCTCCTCGTCTCCCACTCGCCCACTTGCCCTCCCCCCCCCTCTCTCTCGCCCACACGCTCGCTCCGCCCCTTCTCTCCTCCAGATTCGCGGCCCGAGCGCAGTCGCCGCCGCCCTCCGTCGTTGTCGCGGCCACCGGTGGACCCGCGTCCGCTGACCCTGTCGGTGAGCTCCGTCGGGGTCGACTACGTCGATTGGTGGCCTCAGCTAGAACCGGGAAGCACCGCAGACGCCGTTCGTCCTTGTCCCCATCTCCGGCTGCCGTCGATCTTCTTCGTCTCCGGCGCCGTCTCTGCAGCTCCTAAACCACCACGGGCCATCGTGTTAGCCACTCGGTGAGCTCCACACCTTTCCTCTCCGCGTCCTAGCTCCGTTTACGTGCCGCAGCAAGCTGTGCGCGATGCGCCGCCATTGTCGCGCCCTGGCTCCGCTATCGAGCTCGCAGCCATCACGGTAGGGCTCGTCCCGGTCCGCCGAGCTCACCAACGCGTTCGTGGCTTCGAGTAGTCGCCGTAGGAGTAGCGCGCCGCCCGTTTTGGCCTCCGTTTCATCGTGCGTGAGTTCGCCGTGCTTTGTTCTCTGCCGTCCCTATCGCCGGCGGTGGCTCCGGCCATCACCAACAGTTAACGCACGGGCCAAATGGCCCCCTGTACGTGGATTCCGGCTAGATCCCGAGCGCCTCCGCCGTATTTTCGGTCGCCGGTGTTTAGCCGCCGGCCACCACCGACGTGGCGCACCTGGGGCCACCCCTGGGTCACTGCCAGTGGGGCCCCTAGCCCCCTGTTGACCAGTAGACCTGGTCAACCGTGCTGACTGGGCAGGCCCCAGCCACTGACGTGCGAGTCCCACCGCTTAATCCTCTAATTAAAACATTTTAATAATTAAAACTAATTAGTTTAGTTAATTAGACACTGACAGGTGGGCCCAGTAGTTTTACTAACTAAATTTAGATTAGTTTAAACCCTGTTTAACCCACTGTCTATGACAGGTGGGTCCCCCATGTCAGTTTTGACCGGTCAGCCGTCCTATTGACTGTTGACATCACTATGACGTCATGCTGATGCAATATTCCTTTTCTGTTATTTTAAATAGCTTATGAAAATGCTTTAATCTTTCAATAATCATAGAAAATAAACCGTAACTCCGATGGAAATGTTTTCTACATGGAAGTTGCTCCGAAAAACGTGACGAATCCGAATACGCGGTCCGTTCATCTGTCACATGCCTCTAGCATGCTGAACATGGAACCTTCCCCCGCCGGTCATCTGTACGACATAGGTCCGGAACCGGAAAAACATTCCCGGTTTATTTCCCCCCTCGCCGGTATCGTGTAGCACCGCGTTAGAACACGTCTAGCTCTGCCTGTTGTCCTGTTATGCTATGTTTGGTTTATATTTACTATTTCTTCCCCCTCTTCTCTCCGGTAGACCCCGAGACCGATGCTGCCCCTATGATCGACTACGTCGACGATGACCCCTCCTTGCCAGAGCAACCATGCAAGCCCCCCCCCCTTTGATCATCCCGATATCGCCCATTCCATTCTCTCATGCTTGCATTAGATTTTGCTATTGTTATTGTTTGCTCCTATTCTGATGCATAGCCTGCTTTTGTAACCTGCTTATTGTTACCTTACCGGCTTATCCTAAACTGCTTAGTATAGGTTGGTTAGTGATCCATCAGTGACCCCCACCTTGTCCTTGTTGCCCCTGCTTCATCATCGAAGACCCGATCAACGGGATCGAAGACCAGGCCCCGGCACCGCACATCACTTTCCCCTTAGTTGCTCGACACTACTGGGATACTATCGAGTGCCGAGGGTGAGACCTCTATAGCACTTCTGATGTTAATCCTGTAGTGTAGCTATTTGGTCGTGGTCATCGAGGGTGATTTCCTCTTTAACCACTTCCGATACGACTCTGTCGTGCAACCCCTCAAGTGTGAACCTCGGGGTGATTCCTCTTACGTTCACCTTGATGACAACATCGAGTGGAATTCACCGGGGGTGATTCCTTGGGTTTTCCCCTTGATGTTTGGACACACAGATACTTGGACTTTACAACTGTTACTTGGAAGGGCGGGTCGACCCTGAGGGGTACCCGCGAGTGATGTGGAGACGGGTTGACCTGGAGGGTGCCCGCGAGATAATTACGAGGCGTGGCCGGGCGTTCCTAGCCCTTGCCGCAAGTCCTCGAGACGGGGCAACGGGGTCACATCTTTCGTGAGTCTCTGCTTGTTACCGCGCGTTCCTAATCCACTACGATTTGGATATTTGATCCGAGGGGCCTCTGGACTGATAGCACTAACCATCACGTGGGCATAGTATGGGCGTTCTACGTCGTATACATCAGCTGAAGCTTAATGGACGTCAGCGACTGAGCGGTGCGCGCCGGGTTGGACTGCGTAAGCACCTGCCTTATTGAAGGAGATAGCTATGTCTGCTCACCGGCTGCGTACGCAACGTGCAGGAGTTCCCGGGGAGATGGCCCATGATCCCTGGGGGCATAGGTTTAGTCTGGCGTGCTGGCCTCTCTATTAAGCCTAGGTCGGGTTGCGGCATATTGTTTGGCCGAGGCGGGCATGACCTAGGAAAGTGTGTCCGGCCGGAGTTAAGCGAGCGTGGTGGGTAAGTTGGTGCACCCCTGCAGGGAAGAACTAATCTATGCATAGCCTGTCCTACGGTAACGGACACTTGGAGTTGTATCCCGATCGATACAACTAGAACTGGATACTTGTGATGAGAATTGGATTGTGATGAGGTGATAACCGGATAGTATGGCTCTGGGATTGCTTTCTCACAGGGAGTCGAGAAAGGATCTCTGGCCGAGGTTGATAACACTACTACTACTTTACCTTATGCTACTCTACTCCCTCCTGTTTGCTACAAGATGGTGGTTTCCAGAAGATGCTAGTCTTCAATAGGACTAGGCCTTCTCTCTATTTTGGCATTTCTGCAGCCCAGTCTACATATACAGCCTTCCTTTGATAATTTTGCATATGTAGTGTAGATCCTTGCTTGCAAGTACTTTGGATGAGTACTCACGGTTGCTTTGCTCCCCCTTTTCCCCCTTTCTTCTTCTTTCCGGTTGATGCAACCAGATGTCGGAGCCCAGGATCCAGACGCCACCTTTGACGACTGCTGCTACACCGAGGGTGCCTACTACCACTTGACGGACGCCGACGACCAGGAGTAGTTAGGAGGCTCCCAGACAGGAGGCCTTGCCTTTTCGATCGTAGATGCTTTTGTGCTAGCCTTCTTAAGGCAAACTTGTCTAACTTATGTCTGTACTCAGATATTGTTGCTTCCGCTGACTCTTGTGTATTCGAGCTTATGTATTCGAGCCCTCGAGGCCCCTCGCTTGTAATATAAAGCTTGTATTATTTTGATTTGTGTCTAGAGTTGTGTTGTGATATCTTCTCGTGAGTCCTTGATCTTGATCGTACACATTTGCGTGCATGATTAGTGTACAATTGAATCGAGGGCATTACATAACAGTAGGTAAACATGATGCAAAATTGACGTATCATACGCATGTTCCTAGGGGGATAGATTGGTAGGAAAAAACCATCGCTCATCCCCGACCGCCACTCATAAGGAACAATCAAAAAATAAATCATGCTCCGACTTCATCACATAATGGTTCACCATACGTGCATGCTTCTGCAATCACAAACCTTAACACAAGTATTTCTACCAATCCACAAGTACTCACTAGCATGACTCTAATATCACCATCTTTATATCACAAAACTATTGCAAGGAACCAAACATATCATATTCAGTGATCTACAAGTTTAGGATTTTATGACTAACCATGTGAATGACCAATTCCTTTTGACTCTCTAAATAGAGATAAATGAAGCATGAGAATTTAGTTCTTTCTACAAAAGATATGCCCACACTCTAACAAATATAAGTGAAGCAAAAGAGCATTCTACAAAGGACGATTTTCTATGTGTAGAGAAACAGGCAATCCAACCTTCAATTATATAAGCGAAGCACATGAAGCATTCTATAAAGCGCCATACTCAAAAGATATAAGTGAAGTGCATGAAGCATTCTATAAATCAACCAAGGACTATCTCATACCAGCATGGTGCATTATTAAAGAAAAATAAAAAGCACACGATGCTCCAAGATTTACGCATATCATGTGACAAAGAAAAATATAGCTCCAAGTAAAATTACACATGATCGTTGGAAGAAAGAGGGTATGCCTTCCGGGGCAACCCCAAGCTTAGTTGCTTGGGAGTCCTTGAATATTACCTTGGGGTGCCTCGGGCATCCCCAATCTTAGGCTCTTGCCACTCCTTATTCCTTCATCCATCTCACCTAAACCTTGAAAACTTCAATCACACAGAACTTAACAAAACCCTCATGAGGTATGTTAGTACAATATAAAACAAATCACCACTTTAAGTACTTTTGCAAACTCATTCATATTTTGTTTTTGCATTGTAGCTACTGTATTATAACTTCTTCATGGCTTATATCACCGATAAAATCGATAGTTTCATCAAAACTAGTAAAACAATGCATCAAAAACAGAATTTGTCTTAAAGAGGATAGTCTGTAGTAATCTGAATATTCACCATACTTCTGTAACTCCAAAAATTCTGAAAAATTAGGAAAAAATAAAAAAAATTCATAGCAGCACAGTGAAAAATTCAGAAACTTTTGACATTCTAGTAAAAAATGTAAATTCACGCGCTACAGCCAAAGTTTCTATTTTTTCACAGCACATACAAAACATGCAATCTAATCATCCTAAAGGCAAATCTTGGCACATTATTTTTATAATACAATGGATTTTTACAAGGGGATAATTATTTTTGTTGAAAAGTTTCTATAATTCAAGATTTGCAAAGTTTCCATGGGCATGAACAAAGTTCAAGGAGCTCCCCCACTTCAGCGGTGCTTGTCTTTCTTACCCTCACTTCTCTTTTTCAAAAAAAATAAGTTGCCCTCTATATTTTTTTGTTTTTAAACTTTATAAAATCACACAGCAGAATAAAATGACTCTCTAAAACTTCCAGGTTATCTCTCTGGCAACGCTTTCTTTAAAGCCATTAAACTAGGCATATAGTGTGCAAGTAATTGATCCACCCGGATCCCAAGGTATATCAAAGACGATTTTAATTAACAATGATTTGTAATTTAGTAGTAAGCACAGTGAAGGAAATATGCCCTAGAGGCAATAATAGAGTTGTTATTTTATATTTCCTCATATCATGATAAAAGTTTATTATTCATGCTAGAATAGTATTAACCGGAAACTTGATACATGTGTGGATACATAGACAAAACACCGTGTCCCTAGTAAGCCTCTACTAGACTAGCTCGTTAATCAAAGATGGTTAAGTTTCCTAACCATAGACATGTGTTGTCATTTTATGAACGGCATCACATTATTAGGAGAATGATGTGATGGACAAGACCCGTTCGTTAGCTTAGCATTATGATCGTTCAGTTTTATTGCTATTGTTTTCTTCATGTCATACATATAGTCCTTTGACTATGAGATTGTGCAACTCCGGATACCGGAGGAATACCTTGTGTGCTATCAAACATCATAACATAACTGGGTGATTATAAAGATGCTCTATAGGTATCTCCAAAGGTGTTTGTTGGTTTGGCATAGATCAAGATTAGGATTTGTCACTCCGAGTATCGGAGAGGTATCACTGGGCCCTCTCGGTAATACAATTTATAAGAAGCCTTGCAAGCAAAGTGACTAATGAGTTAGTTACAGGATGATGTATTACGGAACGAGTAAAGAGACTTGCCAGTAACGAGATTGAACAAGGTATGAAGATACCGACAATCAAATCGCGGGCAAGTAACATACCGATGGACAAAGGGAATAACGTATGTTGTCATAACGGTTCGACCGATAAAGATCTTTGTAGAATATGTAGGAGCCAAAATGAGCATCCAGGTTCCGCTATTGGTTATTGACCGGAGAGGTGTCTCGGTCATGTCTACATAGTTCTCGAACCCGTAGGATCCGCACGCTTAACGTTCGATGACGATATTGTATTATATGAGTTGTGTGATTTGGTGACCGAATGTTGTTGGGAGTCCCGGATGAGATCATGGATATGATGAGGAGTCTCTAAATGGTCGAGAGGTAAACATTGATATATAGGATGATAGTATTCGGACACTGGAAGTGTTACGGAGGGTATGGAGTACATATCGGGTCACCGGAAAGGAGTTTCGGGCAACCCCAGCAAAGATATGGGCTTAATGGGCCGAGAGAGGGACGGACCAGCCCACAAGGGAAGGGGGGCGCCACCTCCTCCTTCCTTCCCTGGCTGCATGCCCTACAGGAAGGAAAGGAGGGGCCGCCACCTCCTCCTGCCTTTTCCCCTTGGTGGGAGAAAGGAAAGGGGGGCGCCACCTCCTCCTTCCTTCCCCTCATCGCCAAAAGAAGGAAAGGGGGCGCTGGCCTAGGGAAGGACCCCAAGTAGGATCCCTCCTACTTGGGGCGCCCCTAGGGCTGCTCCCTCTCCCTCCCACCTATATATATGAAGGGGAGAGGCGCCTAGAAGACACATCAACTATTGTTAGCCGTGTGCGGCGCCCCCCTCCATAGTTTACGTCTCCGGTCATAATCTCGTAGTGCTTAGGTGAAGCCCTGCGTAGATCACTTCACAATCACCGTCACCACGCCATCATGCTGATGGAACTCATCAACTTCCTCGACACTCTACTGGATCAAGAGTTCAAGGGACGTCATCGATCTAAACGTGTGCAATACTCGGAGGTGCCATACGTTCGGTGCTTGATCGGTCGGAACGAGAAGAAGTTCGACTACATCAACTGCGTTGTCAAATGCTTCCGCTTTCGGTCTACGAGGATACGTAGACAGACTCTCCCCCTCTCATTGCTCTGCATCTCCTAGATAGATCTTGCATGAGCATAGGAATTTTTTGAAATTGCATGCTATGTTTCCCAACGGTGGCATCCGAGCTAGGTCTATGCGTAGATGATATGCACGAGTGGAACACAAAGAGTTGTGGACGGTCATTGTCATACTGCTTACCACCAATGTCTTATTTTGATTCGGTGGTATGGCTGGATGAAGCAGCACGGACCAACCTTACATGACCATGTTCATGAGACCGGTTCCACCGACAGACATGCAACTAGTTTTGCATAAAGGTGGTTGGCGGGTGTCTATTTCTCCTACTTTAGTTGAATCAAATTTGATTGCGGCCGGTCCATGTTGGAGGTTAAAACAACAAACTTGATAAATCACCGTTGTGGTTTCTGTGCTGTAGGTAAGAACGATTCTTGCTAGAAGCCCGTAGCAGCCATGTAAAACTTGCAACAACAAAGTAGAGGACGCCTAACTTGTTTTTGTAGGGCATGCTTGTGATGTGATATGGTCAAGACATGATGTGGTATACATTATTGTATGAGATGATCATGTTTTTTAAAATTTATCGGCAACTGGCAGGAGCCTTATGGTTGTCACTTTATTCTATGAAATACAAATGCCATGTAATTGCTTTACTTTATCACTAAGCGGTAGCAATAGTTGTAGAAGCAATAGTTGGCGAGACAACCATGACACTACGATGAAGATAAAGGTGTCGAGCCGGTGACAATGGAGATCATGACGATGCTTTGGAGATGGAGAACAAAAGCACAAGATGATGACGGCCATATCATGTCATATATTTTGATTGCATGTGATGTTTATCTTTATGCATCTTATTTTGCTTAGTATGGCGGTAGCTTATAAGATGATCCCTTAACTAAATTTCAATGTATAAGTGTTCTCGCCGGGTCCATTATTTGAGGATTATCCTCATTGTTGCACAGAAGAATTATGTCCCTGATGCACCGCTAGGTGACAAACCAATTGCAGGACCAGATGCAGACGTTATGAATGTTTGGCAAGCTTGATATGATGACTACTTGATAGTTTAGTGCACCATGCTTTACAGATTACAACCGGGACTTCAAAAACGTTTTGAATGACACAGATCATATGAGATGTTCCAAGAGCTGAAATTGGTATTTCAGACTCATGCCCGTGTCGGGAGGTATAAGACCCCTGACAAGTACTTTGCCTACAAGATGGAGAAGAATAGCTCAGCCAGTGAGCATGTGCTCATAATGACTGGGTAGTACAATCGCTTGAATCCACTGGGAGTTAATCTTCCAAATAAGATAGTGATTGACAGAGTTCTCTAGTCACTATCACCAAGCTACTAGAATTTCGCGATGAACTATAATATGCGAGGGATGACGAAAACAAATCCCAAGCTTTTCGCGATGCTGAAATCGGCGAAGGTAGAAATCAACAAAGAGCATCAAGTGTTGATGGTTAACAAGACCACTAGTTTGAAGAAAAAGGGCAAGGGATGTAACATCCCAATTTTCAATTTGGATGTTATACATAGATCATCATATGCATATCATATTTTATTTGCATTTTGGTTGTGATCCTAGAAAGCTTAAGCAACTCAAGGACCCAAGGAGAGAGTTGGAGGTTTCACAAAAATTTCATATTTGAATTTAGTTCAAATTTAAAAACAGGATCAATTTGATTTTAATATTTTCTCTCCAATTATTTCAAACAATAAAATAAATGAGAGAAGACAATATGACTTCTTCAACAGAGGTGAAATATTGGAAAAGAAATGTTGAAATCAAATTATTTTCTTTTTGAATTTTATTTGCTATTTTATTTGAATTAGAGAAAAACATGCATTTTCCAAAATTGCATTTTGTCCAGAAAAAAGTCCATCTTGTCCAAAATATTAGGTTTGGACGGTGAAAATTGTTTCTGGAATTTTTAGATTTTTTTATATTTTATTAGGATTTTTCTTCTGCGCAGAAATTGTTTAAAAAATCTCTCCTGGGCCGGCCCAACTGAGCCGGGCCTTGGCCCAGCAAGCCATCGCCACCTTCCCCCGCCGCGACGTTGTGTCGCCGCCGGACTCCGGAGGAGTCCGGGCTCTCCCCGCCGCACGCCGACCTCCTCTCCAAGTCAGGTCCCCCCGGGACCCCCTTTATAAGCCGCCCGAAGCCCCCCGTCCTCTCCATCATGCCGCCGCCTGCACCCGATGCCCCGCCCCACTGCAGTCGACCCCGCCGCCATGCCCGACGCCGGAGTTCGCCTCCGCCGCCGTCAAAAACCGCGTTGACCTGTAAAAACCAACTCGGGTTTTTTTCGGTTTTGTTCGGTTTAGGTTTTAGATCGTTTTTTAGTTAGTTCGTTAGATTACGAACGTTCACCCGTTAGAATGTTTTAACGAACGTTTTCGTTCGCTAAATTCTTGTGACGCCCGGATAATCTTGCTACAGTAATCCCACGCTAATCATGCCACGTAATCCCGATTACTGTTGCCATCCTCGCACTAATTCGAAACCGTTCAAAATTCAAATTCAAATTAATGACAACAATAAAAGTTTTCAAAAATTGAAACAAAAATGTTCGGTTGTTGCCGAATATTACCAGGGTAATTATGATGCAACAAACACATTTTATAAATGGCTAGATGGTTTTAAGTTAAATAAAAAAAAGAGAGAAAATAAACAAAAGAAAGAAAATACAAAAGGAGAAAACAGAAAAAAAAACAAAAAAAAGGAGAACACCCCTTCCCTGGGCCGTGGCCCAACTGGGCCAACCCACCTAGCCTAGCCGGCCAGCCCCAGCTATAACACCCCCCCACCACCCGCAAACCCTAACCTAACCCACCCCCACTCGCACCACTCCCCCTACATCGGCTGGATCTGGATCGGGGGATCCCGATCCCCTCACCCCACTCCCCCGCGCGCCCGCTGCCGCCTGGAACCGCCTGACGCCGGCGCCCGAAGCTCCTCCCCTGCCGGACTGCTTCCTCCGCCCCAGCCGCGCCTGTACCCCTCCTCGACGCCGTTCAAGCCGCCCCGGTCGTCGCCGTGCTCTGCCATCGTGCCCGGTGCCCGGTGTCCGCCTCGCCGTCGTCGTTTGCCAGCACCGCCCATCGCCTCCTCGACCCCGACGCGCCTCCTCCCCGCCGTGACGTTCCCCTGCATCGGGCCTCCCCTTCAACGCGGGTGAGAAAACCCCCCCGTCGTGACCTCGCCGTTGATGCGCCGCCCGCCGAGGCCCTGTTCGCCAGTCGCCCTCAGCGCGCGTCCGCGAGCCGCACCCCACTCCCTGCACCTAGCTGTCGCACCACCGCCCTCTGTACGCGCCGGCTGCGAGCCCCACTGTCGCCCAGCCTCGCGCTGTTGGCCTCGCCGGCGGCCGCCCCTTCCTGTTGGCGGCCCCTTGCCGTTTCCCGCCGCTGCCGCCAGCCATGGCCACGGCCGTGGCTGTGATTGTGTGCGTGCGTGTGTGGTCCGATTGGGCCACTGCCACACGGGGCAAGCCCCCCTGTTTTTTTTAAGAAACGAAAATGTAAAAATAATAATGATTTTAAAAACAGTAATGTATTAATTAATTAACTTAATTAATCATGTTAGTTAACCTAATTAACTGAACTTAGTTAACTAAATCTATTAATTAGTTAGGTCTATGACAGAATGACCCCACCCATCAGTTTGACTGGTCAACGTTCAAAGCTGACCGCTGACATCACCCTGACATCATGCTGACGTCATAATTGCATTTTCTAATTTAATTAAATCTATTAATTCTTGAAAATGATTAAATCCTTTTTAAATTAATATAAAATAAACCGTAGCTCAGATGGAAAAACTTTGTACATGAAAGTTGCTCAGAACGACGAGACGAATCATGATACGCAGCCCGTTCGTCCGCCACGCATCCCTAGCATAGTGAGCCTGCAACATTTCACCTCCGCTTCACCTATCCGAAAATGCGAAACACCGGGGATACTTTCCCGGATGTTTCCCCTCTTCGTCGGTATCACCTACTACCAAGTTAGGGCACACCTAGCACCGCGTATTGTCATGTTACGCTTTGTGATGCTTTGATTGCTTTGTTATTTATTGTGTTCCCCCTCCGTTACGTCTTTCCGGTAGACCCCGAGACTGTCGGCGGCCCCAGTTCGACTACGGAGTTGACGACCCTCCTTCTTGCCAGAGCAACCAGGCAAGCCCCCCCCCCCCTTGATCACCAGATATCGCCTATTCTCCTCTATACTGCTTGCATTAGAGTAGTGTAGCATGTTACTGCTTTCCGTTGATCCTATTCTGATGCATAGCCTGACACTGTTGCTACATCTGTTGATACCTTACCTGCAATCCTAAATGCTTAGTATAGGATGCTAGTTTATCATCATTGGCCCTACATACTTGTCACTCTGCCTTGCTATACTATCGGGCCGTGATCACTTGGGAGGTGATCACGGGTATATACTATACATACATACATACTATACAGATGGTGACTAAAGTCGGGTCCGCTCGAAGAGTACCCGCGAGTGATTCACGGATTGGGGGCTGAAAGGACCTTTGTCCCGATGGCCCTCTGTGTGGATCTTTGTGGTGGAGCGACAGGGCAGGTTGAGACCACCTAGGAGAGAGGTGGGCCTGGCCCTGGTCGGCGTCCGCGGTTGCTTCATAATAACACGCTTAACGAGATCTTGGTATTTGATCTGAGTCTGGCCATTTGGTCTATACGCACTAACCATCTACGCGGGAGTAGTTATGGGTATCCCGGCGTCGTGGTATCAGCCGAAGCCTTCGTGACGTCAGCAACTGAGCGGCGCGCGCCGGATTGGACTGGAACGCCACTAGGCTAGGTCTGCTTCCGGCCGCCCATGCAACGTGCAGGTGTGCTCAGGGCGATGGGCCCAGACCCCTGCGCGCTTAGGTTTAGACCGGCGTGCTGACCTCTCTGTTGTGCCTAGGTGGGGCTGCGACATGTTGATCTTCCGAGGCCGGGCATGACCCAGGAAAGTGTGTCCGGCCAAATGGGATCGAGTGTGTTGGGTTATGTGGTGCACCCCTGCAGGGAAGTTAATCTATTCGAATAGCCGTGTCCCTCGGTAAAAGGACGACCCGGAGTTGTACCTTGACCTTATGACAACTAGAACCGGATACTTAATAAAACACACCCTTCCAAGTGCCAGATACAACCTGGTGATCGCTCTCTAACAGGGCGACGAGGAGAGGATTGCCGGGTAGGATTTGCTATGCGATGCTACTTGAAGATGCTACTTGGAGATGCTACTTGGCGATGCTACTTGGAGGATTTCAATCTACTCTCTTCTACATGCTGCAAGACGGAGGCTGCCAGAAGCGTAGTCTTCGACAGGATTAGCTATCCCCCTCTTATTCTGGCATTCTACAGTTCAGTCCACTGATATGGCCCTTTACACATATACCCATGCATATGTAGTGTAGCTCCTTGCTTGCGAGTACTTTGGATGAGTACTCACGGTTGCTTTCTCCCCCCTTTCCCCCCTTTCCTTTCTTTCTGGTTGTCGCAACCAGATGCTGGAGTCCAGGAGCCAGACGCCACCGTCGATGACTACTACTACACTGGAGGTGCCTACTACTACGTGCAGCCCGCTGACGACGACCAGGAGTAGTTTAGGAGGATCCCAGGCAGGAGGCCTGCGCCTCTTTCGATCTGTATCCCAGTTTGTGCTAGCCTTCTTAAGGCAAACTTGTTTAACTTATGTCTGTACTCAGATATTGTTGCTTCCGCTGACTTGTCTATGATCGAGCACTTGTATTCGAGCCCTCGAGGCCCCTGGCTTGTATTATGATGCTTGTATGACTTATTTATGTTTTAGAGTTGTGTTGTGATATCTTCCCGTGAGTCCCTGATCTTGATCGTACACATTTGCGTGCATGATTAGTGTACGATTGAATTGGGGGCGTCACAAGTTGGTATCAGAGCCGACTGCCTGTAGGAATCCCCTTCCACACTCCTTGGCCAAAGTCGAGTCTAGACATTGCAAAAACTTTTACTAACATGGCTGTGTGCCTTACGGGCCCACGTTGCCATTGGGTGGTACTAGGATCTTTTACTCCTCGACCTTTACTCTGGGACTCTGATCTCTCTTCTATTCGGGTTAAATGAATTTTGCTAAATCTAACATTAGGATCTCGTTATCACTTTCACTCGGAGAGCCCCTTATTATTGATGATCGTCTGCTGCACCAGAAGACCCTGAAGATACTCTCCGCTATTAACCCGAGAATTTGTGTTCATCGCGTTTGCGATTCCCCTTCCACCATAAACCCTTAGGGATAACTACTTGCAGTTGTTATCCATACAATCATTTCCCGTTGATCTTGTTATTGCAAGATACCTTGAAATTCTCGGCTATTGTTCCGAGGATACTTGGTGCCTACTGCCTCGCAGTTCTAAGTCGCCTAAATACCCCTACAGAAAAATTCTTGCACCTATCGAGTACCCGCTCATCCCGAGTTGTTCAGGTGTCTCACCAAAAATCTTCGAAATACTATTCGATCCTCCGAAAATCCTTAGCAGCTTATTGCTCTGGAAATGCTTGTCTGCCTACATTTTGGTTAATTCCAAATGACTAGCAATATTCATGGATGTCCTTTGTCTTTATCATCTTGGGTCTCTTGATTCAGTATGTTGCAAATGTTGCAATCCTTAATTAGATCCTAGAATTCATCCTTTTGGCTCAGACGTCATTTTAAACATGAGCTGGATCTCGACCAATCAAATTGCCATCGATTGTACCCCTAAGCCTACTCAACTTATCCATCCTTGATCAGAGCGTTGCTTCTGATCCCTGGATTTGGAAATCATAATTCCTTTGCAATTGAGCCTTGAGTTAGACAGTTGTTTCTATAATCTGACCTCCTTGCATTCTTTCTTCCTCTGGTGGTGTGTCGATGCTCACATCAGCTCTGTTATGGACCGGTAGATCCTTTAATGGATTTTATCCGACATCGCCCTTCATATTCAATAACTTTGTGAGCCTTCCCTCGGATACATAATGCCTTTGGTAAATCGTATCCTCTACTTTCTCAACCTTGCTCTGCTTTTGAGCTTGAGTTAATTACTTCTAAAGATTCTGGTATATGATTATAAGATGCCCCGATGGGTTGAACCTATGCCTTCCTTAATAGGTGTGAACTCAAAAGTTTTCACGAGTCGTACTCTTCTGGTATTTTGCCAGATAAAATTTCAACACTACAACTTCATTGAACGCGAGAAGTGAATGAAAGGTTGTGCATCGGAGAAGTGGGAGTCGACCTTGAACTTGGTGTTCATGCCCATGGACACGATGTACATCTTCTCATCGAAGCTTCTTTTAAAAATTAATTATTCCCTTGGTATAAGATCATCTTATATCTGGGATCTGGCCCTTTTGCAATCGTGGTTCTGACCATGATTGATCATCTTTGATCCTTTTCTCGGACAAGTTGAACCACTTGTCCTCTGCAGATCAATGCACCCGTCCAACCTCTACTTTGATCTGTCGTCGAGTATTACCCCCTGGTATCTCGAGATTAAAATGGAACTGCATAACTTCTTATGAGTTCTTCATCAGGTGCTACATTCTCACTGATTCCAATTTTTCACGGGCTCCGAGTTATTAATTACTCGAAGGCCCCGATAACTGAACCGAGTCTGCGTTACGGTTCAACAACTCCTACTGATATTCTTTACTAACGAGTTTGTACCCGATCATGTCGTTCCTATCCTGATCGGCTATATCATTATCGTGCTAAATCTTAACAGTGATACCTGGTCCTTCTTCCCGGAACACACTTTGACGCTGAGTTAAGCTTACGTCGATCTTCCTTGTCATATATTATTTTCTTGAACAACAATACTTGATTCCGAGGTTGTGTCGTACCCTTGGTTCCAATAACCTTTTGTTCACCATTCATTTGACTTGATGACATCGCCGATCAGTTACATCTTCTCGAAACCTCTCGACAAACGTGTCGTGATCAACATCAACATTCTGAGCTCTTCCAAGATATCTATCGAATTCTTGATGAGAAATAGCATCCTTTGCCCTCGATGATATGGGTTGTCATCCACAACATTATTGCATTCCCTCCAACACAAAACTTGTTCCTGTTTTGTGTTGTACCTTGAGTTCCTTGCTATCCAACTTATGTTATGTTCTACCGCGGAGCATTACCATCTTTGATGTCAAGAATGTTGTGAGGATTGCTCCACCCCTTAAAGAATTCTTGGTATGGTGATACTTCTCACCATCACCATTCATATCTTGGTCTCCGTGTTGTTGCCAACCGGAATACCAACAAATGAAATGTGCGGTGTAATTCCAAACTTCTAGCAACCTTATTGCTTTGAAGTTAACGATCGACAGTTCGTTCTTAGACTGTTGGTTATTGGATCGTCACTCTAACATTGATCTTGCTGCCTAAGGTCATGCTTAGGGTGCACTTCTCACCCAGTGATTAATTGTGTATGTTTCCCTCGAGCATACATCATTATATCATTTGATCTGTTAAACGTTATCTCCTTGTTCACATAATTGTGGAGATCCATCTTTTGGAAATCTCGATGAATTGTCGCTGAGACCATCAGCCACCTCCTCATCCTCTCTTTGATTTAATGATGAACTCTTGTTTCGGAACTTGCTTACATAGTTCATTTCTCGAGAATCTTACGATGTCCTCTCGTCGAATTGCGTTGCACCTTTTCCTTCTCAGGCATCCTGGGTTTGAGGTATCCTGACCCCAAGCAGATCTGAATCTAGCTCGGATATGATGGTTGGGACATAATTCCAAGAGTTATAACACTGGTCTTTTATGACCCGGTAAGGTGATGTCATGCCCAGCACCCCTGGCCGGAGGCCCTATTGTTATAGTTTCCTTTTTAACAAGGTTAACCATTCTTCCATGAGGAAATTGAATGACTTGTTTAATAAGTTTTTCCTGATGGATCCTTTGTGTATCCAAGGTCTGATCTTTGCTTGAAGACCTTGTCAATGCTATCTCGAAGCATGTCTGTGATACTCCGATCTTCGATAGGAACATTTGAAACAAAATGCTATGTTTTCTTATCAATTATCCAAAACACCACTGTATGGGTTTTGTCATCAAATCATTCTCCCCTTACCTAGATGGTTTCTACTTTCTATCCCGTCATGGATATCTTGCTCTGTTTGTCCTTGGGAAGGGTATACCCCTGGTATATGTGTCAAACACATTTTCCTTTCCCTTGTTCTGTCTGATCTGATGATCACATTTTCCTTTCCATTGATTTTTTTAACCTTTCTTGTGATCTATATAATATAAGCAGTAATATCCCAGCTTATGTAAACACATCATTGTACCACTCTGTCAGAAAGACCCTGTTACTTTTGTTGATGACATTCCGGTAACCACCGATGGACGAGAACTTTGCCTACTAGTCCGCCTCGTTCAACGAGCGGGAAAATGGTTCTCTTCATCCCTCGCCCTTGGTACCGCTGTTGTTGCCGACATAACTGACAGGCTATCCTTTGACCTGCCTTGCTTACATGATCGTGCAAGATGTCAGCCCCCTTTCTACTCTGAACCACATGGTGGGCCCATAACCCACAGTTCCACAGGATCGAAACCTGACTCTCCTATATACCCCCTTTTTTTTCTTAAGGTTGTTCCTCGCACTTGGCCTCGTATGTGATTCACGAGCCACCTTCCGATGAGATCATCAATTCTGGCATCGGAAACAATAATTATTCCGTTGCTTGAAACCCCTTTCACCTTCTGACTAGGCATTGAGCGATTGCCTGGCTGCTTGAAACTTCTTGTTGGACCTTCCAACTTTACTCTCAATGTGTTCTATTTGTTCAACTCGAGAGGTACTCATATGCTCATTCATGGGTTAATCCCAGGTTATTACCTTTATAGCATTCTGTCGTTTCCGATCTACCCCGTTAACTATTCGTAAATACGATGAAGATCCCGAAGAAAGGATGCCGACTTCATCATGAGGACCTGAAGCAGAGAAATGAAGACATCAATGTATTGGACCGGTCTCTTCGAGAAGAGCAAGCCAGAATGAGAAGACCCGCTAGATTCGTAACCAAACCTTCCCCCCCTTTTCACTACCTCTTAAATCTCGGGACGAGATTTCTTGTAGTGGAGGAGAATTGTGACGCCCGGATAATCTTGCTACAGTAATCCCACGCTAATCATGCCACGTAATCCCGATTACTGTTGCCATCCTCGCACTAATTCGAAACCGTTCAAAATTCAAATTCAAATTAATGACAACAATAAAAGTTTTCAAAAATTGAAACAAAAATGTTCGGTGGTTGCCGAATATTACCAGGGTAATTATGATGCAACAAACACATTTTATAAATGGCTAGATGGTTTTAAGTTAAATAAAAAAAAGAGAGAAAATAAACAAAAGAAAGAAAATACAAAAGGAGAAAACAGAAAAAAAAACAAAAAAAAAGGAGAACACCCCTTCCCTGGGCCGTGGCCCAACTGGGCCAACCCACCTAGCCTAGCCGGCCCGCCCCAGCTATAACACCCCCCCACCACCCGCAAACCCTAACCTAACCCACCCCCACTCGCACCACTCCTCCTCCATCGGCTGGATCTGGATCGGGGGATCCCGATCCCCTCGCCCCACTCCCCCGCGCGCCCGCTGCCGCCTGGAACCGCCTGACGCCGGCGCCCGGAGCTCCTCCCCTGCCGGACTGCTTCCTCCCCCCCAGCCGCGCCTGTACCCCTCCTCGACGCCGTTCAAGCCGCCCCGGTCATCGCCGTGCTCCGCCATCGTGCCCGGTGCCCGGTGTCCGCCTCGCCGTCATCGTTTGCCAGCACCGCCCATCGCCTCCTCGACCCCGACGCGCCTCCTCCCCGCCGTGACGTTCCCCTGCATCAGGCCTCCCCTTCAACGCGGGTGAGCAAACCCCCCCCCCCCCCCCGTCGTGACCTCGCCGTTGATGCGCTGCCCGCCGTGGCCCTGTTCGCCAGTCGCCCTCAGCGCGCGTCCGCGAGCCGCGCCCCACTCCCCGCACCTAGCTGTCGCACCACCGCCCTCTGTACGCGCCGGTTGCGAGCCCCACTGTCGCCCAGCCTCACGCTGTTGGCCTCGCCGGCGGCCGCCCCTTCCTGTTGGCGGCCCCTTGCCGTTTCCCGCCGCTGCTGCCAGCCATGGCCACGGTCGTGGCTGTGATTGTGTGCGTGCGTGTGTGGTCCGATTGGGCCACTGCCACACGGGGCAAGCCCCCCTGTTTTTTTTAAAGAAACGAAAATGTAAAAATAATAATGATTTTAAAAACAGTAATGTATTAATTAATTAACTTAATTAATCATGTTAGTTAACCTAATTAACTGAACTTAGTTAACTAAATCTGTTAATTAGTTAGGTCTATGATAGAATGACCCCACCCATCAGTTTGACTGGTCAACATTCAAAGCTGACCGCTGACATCACCCTGACATCATGCTGACGTCATAATTGCATTTTCTAATTTAATTAAATCTGTTAATTCTTGAAAATGATTAAATCCTTTTTAAATTAATATAAAATAAACCGTAGCTCAGATGGAAAAACTTTTTACATGAAAGTTGCTCAGAACGACGAGACGAATCCAGATACGCAGCCCGTTCGTCCGCCACGCATCCCTAGCATAGTGAACCTGCAACATTTCACCTCCGCTTCACCTGTCCGAAAACGCGAAACACCGGGGATACTTTCCCGGATGTTTCCCCTCTTCGTCGGTATCACCTACTACCACGTTAGGGCACACCTAGCACCGCGTATTGTCATGTTACGCTTTGTGATGCTTTGATTGCTTTGTTATTTATTGTGTTCCCCCTCCGTTACTTCTTTCCTGTAGACCCCGAGACTGCCGGCGGCCGCAGTTCGACTACGGAGTTGACGACCCTCCTTCTTGCCAGAGCAACTAGGCAAGCCCCCCCCCCCTTGATCACCAGATATCGCCTATTCTCCTCTATACTGCTTGCATTAGAGTAGTGTAGCATGTTACTACTTTCCGTTGATCCTATTCTGATGCATAGCCTGACACTGTTGCTACATCTGTTGATACCTTACCTGCAATCCTAAATGCTTAGTATAGGATGCTAGTTTATCATCATTGGCCCTACATACTTGTCACTCTGCCTTGCTATACTATCGGGCCGTGATCACTTGGGAGGTGATCACGGGTATATACTATACAGATGGTGACTAAAGTCGGGTCCGCTCGACGAGTACCCGCGAGTGATTCACGGATTGGGGGCTGAAAGGACCTTTGTCCCGACGGCCCTCTGTGTGGATCTTTGTGGCGGAGCGACAGGGCAGGTTTAGACCACCTAGGCGAGAGGTGGGCCTGGCCCTGGTCGGCGTCTGCGGTTGCTTCATAATAACACGCTTAACGAGATCTTGGTATTTGATCTGAGTCTGGCCATTTGGTCTATACGCACTAACCATCTACGCGGGAGTAGTTATGGGTATCCCGGCGTCGTGGTATCAGCCGAAGCCTTCGTGACGTCAGCAACTGAGCGGCGCGCGCCGGATTGGACTGGAACGCCACTAGGCTAGGTCTGCTTCCGGCCGCCCACGCAACGTGCAGGTGTGCTCAGGGCGATGGGCCTAGACCCCTGCGCGCTTAGGTTTAGACCGGCGTGCTGACCTCTCTGTTGTGCCTAGGTGGGGCTGCGACGTGTTGATCTTCCGAGGCCGAGCATGACCCAGGAAAGTGTGTTCGGCCAAATGGGATCGAGCGTGTTGGGTTATGTGGTGCACCCCTGCAGGGAAGTTAATCTATTCGAATAGCCGTGTCCCTCGGTAAAAGGACGACCCGGAGTTGTACCTTGACCTTATGACAACTAGAACCGGATACTTAATAAAACACACCCTTCCAAGTGCCAGATACAACCCGGTGATCGCTCTCTAACAGGGCGACGAAGAGAGGATTGCCGGGTAGGATTTGCTATGCGATGCTACTTGAAGATGCTACTTGGAGATGCTACTTGGCGATGCTACTTGGAGGATTTCAATCTACTCTCTTCTACATGCTGCAAGACGGAGGCTGCCAGAAGCTTAGTCTTCGACAGGATTAGCTATCCCCCTCTTATTCTGGCATTCTGCAGTTCAGTCCACTGATATGGCCCTTTACACATATACCCATGCATATGTAGTGTAGCTCCTTGCTTGCGAGTACTTTGGATGAGTACTCACGGTTGCTTTCTCCCCCCTTTTCCCCCTTTCCTTTCTTTCTGGTTGTCGCAACCAGATGCTGGAGTCCAGGAGCCAGACGCCACCGTCGATGACTACTACTACACTGGAGGTGCCTACTACTACGTGCAGCCCGCTGACGACGACCAGGAGTAGTTTAGGAGGATCCCAGGCAGGAGGCCTGCGCCTCTTTCGATCTGTATCCCAGTTTGTGCTAGCCTTCTTAAGGCAAACCTGTTTAACTTATGTCTGTACTCAGATATTGTTGCTTCCGCTGACTTGTCTATGATCGAGCACTTGTATTCGAGCCCTCGAGGCCCCTGGCTTGTATTATGATGCTTGTATGACTTATTTATGTTTTAGAGTTGTGTTGTGATATCTTCCCGTGAGTCCCTGATCTTGATCGTACACATTTGCGTGCATGATTAGTGTACGATTGAATCAGGGGCGTCACAATTCTGTTAGCGGACATTCGTCCAATAGATTTTTCTTTTTAGTTTTATTTTCAGCCAGGGACCTATCCACGAATAAGTTTTATCGTGATTTAGCCCCTGATCTTAAAACTAGCGTAACTTTTAGCTCGTTTATCCAAATCAGATGAAACCAATGCCTAGATCTTCGTAACGATCTCTTTTTGTAGTAATCCAACTTGAACATGATTTTGACAATTTAAAATTTGAGTTTAGTTCAGATTAGTATTTGATCTTGTTTTGTTTGTATCTTGAGTATCGTATCTCCGTTTGAGTTGTTTCTTTTTGCAAATCGTAGCTAATCATATGTACCTACTGTTAAGATCTAATCCGCATAAAAATAATGTTGTTAGGTTTTGTTTTCCGTTTATTTTAGTCGTTTGCTTGTTTTGAGTTTTATTTGGATCTTTTCTCGATTTCTCTCTATTTTGTTTGAGTGGTTGCTTATGTATGCTACTGTTTGTCTTGCTAGATTATCCGGAGTGCGAAGCTTGTTACTACGAATCCCTAGAGTTTGCAAATCGTCAGCAAGGCAAGTTACACTTTGATCATACCCTTCTATACCCAGTTTTTACTATGCATTAGTTATGGCCCTCAAATAATTGCATGAGTAGGATTGGGAACATGTGGTTTGGTTGTAGTACTTGAGGTAGGAACCTAGTACCTTTTGATCACCCTGGAAATAATGTTATGCTTTATTATTGCTTATCCATGCTCGTAGACGGGGATTGGATCGTGATTCACATGGAAGTTATGAGAGTTATTAATCTTGGATAACATTAAGGTGGCAACTTTAATACACATCTTGGTGGATTGGTTGGGGCACCTGGAGAATCCAGTGTTTGTCCATTTGGGAAATCCCGGAGTACCTGTGTGATTTTTCCTCGGTTCTCCACCCAGGCTCAAAGGGATCATATGATATTTCATGCCTAGAAACTTCCGTGTGCAGCCACAAGCCATTATGGGCTCTGGCATAGTTGAGTAAGTTGTATAAGCTCTCGAAGAGGTGGACTAGCAGATGTAGGGGAAAGTAGGTGTACCGGTCTACCCGGAGTAGAGAGTTTATGCTTCAGAAAGACTATCTCTCGATCTTCCGATCATGGATGCGGTTGAGTCTTGTGGGGAAAAGTGCGCAAC